>JAAKBH010000556.1:0-204620 GCA_019776075.1 Amaranthus palmeri
CAGTAACACTTTTTACCCATAAGTAACACCTTTTTAGTAAAAAGTAACTCTTTTTTGTAAGGCTAATTGGTTCTCACGGTTCTAATATAAGGATGGTTCTCACTGGAACTTCTTCCTATATATATATATATATATATATATATATATATATATATATATATATATATATATATATATATATATATATATATATATATATATATATATATATATATATAGGAAGAAATTCCAGTCAAAACCATCCTTATATGAGAACCGTGAGAACCAATCTTCTTTACAAATAAGTGTTACTTTTTACTAAAAATGTGTTACTTTTAGGAAAAAAGGTGATACTGTTTTTATGATACTATTAGGCATAATAGTTTTACTTTAAAAAAAATTTTTTAAAAAAAAAAACTCATAAAAAAGGTGTTACTTTTCGGAAAAAAAAACATGTTACTCTTTATTATTTTTATTTTTTTGAAAAAAATTATTTTTCATAAAAGTTCAATACACCTTTACTCCAATCCCCACCTTCCAATAGTCTACTAGCTAAGCGATCTAAAATGTTAATGCATTCTGTCAACAACTAAGGACTTGACAAGCATTATACTTCCATCGACTATTAATTTTACTCATCCAAATTCACAACTATCCACTCATAACACCAAAATGCATCTAATTATGAATGAATTCCTCAAAATATGCTAGTCAAGGGTAAGAACTCCCTGATTCTTTTTAAACCCAGATTAAAAATATAGTTACAAATTAAATTAATCATAATAATTAAAAAGTAAGAAGCAAAAATTCGATTTTTGCCCCTATCATTTGTAGTAAGAAAAGTGTGAAGCATTAAACATATATGATATATCAATAATGAATTTATTTAACCCAAACAAAAACGAAGTACAGAGCACAAACAACATTACATTTAAATGAAATAAAACCATTCGACATGCAAATAGCCAGATGAAGGTTACACTTATACCGACACGGTACAGACACGGGAAAACGGCAATCCAAAAATAGGGGACACGGGAACGGCGTATAATAAGACAAAAAATATATAAAAAAAAAAAAACGAGAATTTGACAACCTATTTAATAAAACACTAAAAAATTAGCATACATATCAAGAAACCAAGTACATGTACAATACTAAAAGACATTCCTGCAAATTGTTGTTCTTCATTCCCAAATCCCAACATCTCATATCAAATCAAATTAAACAAGTTTAGCAAGTAGCAACTAGCAAGTAACAAGCCCAACAGCAAGTTTAGCAAGCAGAATGCCAGAATAGCAGATTTTTGTTCACATTTGCAGCACCAAACAACAGAACAGCAACAAATGATAAATCATGGAAGTGCAACAGTAAGTGAACAAGGATTGTGGGAATCACAATAAACTAAAGAGTATGTGGACATACCTGAACGGTGCGACGGCCGACGGGAGACAGGTGAGAACGAGCGACAGAGACGACGGTGACCAGCAACCCTAAACAGCGACGGTGAGAGGAATGAGAGCACGCAGCAAACAAAACAATCAAATTTCAGAGAAATCGAGAATGAAAGGATTGAGACTTGAGAGCGACACCGGCGGTGACGACTGACGGTGACGAGCGACGATGAGGGTCAGTCGGCCACGGCTACAAAGTGTACTTAGGGTTTCAGTTTGTTGTGAGAGAATGAGGGCATTGAGAGAGGCAGAGCAATGAGCACTTGAGTAGTGAGGCTTTGAGGGAATACATATTTCACGTGTCTAATACAAAACGGGGCGTATCTTGTGGTGACACGGTCCGTGTCCAAGCATCCCCGAAACTTTTTTTAAAAAAAAAGGACACGGTTTTTGTGTGTCATGTATCATCGCGTGACCCGTGTATTCGTGTCCGACACGTGTGTCAACTCGGACACGCCTGCCAGGTGACGTGTCCGTGCATCACATGTAGATCTACCAAAAATCATAGTAAAAAAAACCCTAAACACAAAATTTTATCACGAAATCAAATAATTATCTCATTAAAGCAAAATATATACATGTAAAATAATGTACCTTCAAGGTTCATTTATAAAAATTGCAAGAATTTTAAACTTAACTGGTTGAAAAATATCGTTAAGGTGGTTGTTGGGGAAGGGGGCGGCTGTAACACCCCGGCCCCTCGGACCGCCGGTGACTACTCATGGAGACTGTAGACTAGCCCCACAGACCAACACAAGTCTTTCCAGCGCACTTTGGCCTCACTCGTGCGCACCCGGAAAACTTCCCAGGAGGTCACCCATCCTAAGATTGCACCCCACCAAGCACGCTTAACTGTGGAGTTCTTAGCAAATGGGCTCCCTAGAAAAGAAGATGCACCTTGTTGATATGAGTAGTCTATCAATCTCTTTTCAAGCTAAATCTGGGGTATCACACTCACCCCCACTTAAGAATACAACGTCCTCGTTGGACCGTCACTTCAGGATCTCTTCCCCCGCTAGGTGCACTGAACACACAATCAGCCACGGTCGCAGGGTTGCTCTGATACCATTTGTAACACCCCGGCCCCTCGGACCGCCGGTGACTACTCATGGAGACTGTAGACTAGCCCCACAGACCAACACAAGTCTTTCCAGCGCACTTTGGCCTCACTCGTGCGCACCCGGAAAACTTCCCAGGAGGTCACCCATCCTAAGATTGCACCCCACCAAGCACGCTTAACTGTGGAGTTCTTAGCAAATGGGCTCCCTAGAAAAGAAGATGCACCTTGTTGATATGAGTAGTCTATCAATCTCTTTTCAAGCTAAATCTGGGGTATCAAAATTGCAAGAATTTTAAACTTAACTGGTTGAAAAATATCGTTAAGGTGGTTGTTGGGGAAGGGGGCGGCAGCCAGCGAGGAGGGTTTGGCTAGCCAGCATCGGGGGGCAAGGGGGTTGGGATGTCTGGGTGGGTGGCCGGAAAAAAAGAATGTTGTTTAAAAAAATTATCAAAATTTAAAAATTAAAAAGTTATCTTATTTTATTAATTTAAATTTTTTTAAAATTTTATTTTATTTTATTTTATTTTTATTTTTTTGGACCAATCACAGGTCGCCACGTGTCAGTTTTTAAGTTAAAAAAGCCAAATTAACATTTATTTAACGGAATGTGTACGGTAAGTGTACGGCTGATAATTGTATGAAACCTTGGGTGTACCGCTGATAAACAATAGTTAAGTAGGTGTACCATTGATATAGACTCGAACTGTGATACCCCAGATTTAGTTTGAAAAGAGATTGATAGACTACTCATATCAACAAGGTGCATCTTCTTTTCTAGGGAGCCCATTTGCTAAGAACTCCACAGTTAAGCGTGCTTGGTGGAGAGCAATCTTAGGATAGGTGACCTCCTGGGAAGTTTTCCAGGTGCGCACGAGTGAGGTCAAAGTGCGCTGGAAAGACTTGTGTTGGTCTGTGGGGCTAGTCTACAGTCTCCATGAGTAGTCACCGGTGGTCCGTTGGGCCGGGGTGTTACAAATGGTATCAGAGCAACCCTGCGACCGTGGCTGATTGTGTGTTCAGCGCACCTAGCGGGGGAAAAGATCCTGAAGTGACGGTCCAACGAGGACGTTGTATTCTTAAGTGGGGGTGAGTGTGATACCCCCAGATTTAGTTTGAAAAGAGATTGATAGACTACTCATATCAACAAGGTGCATCTTCTTTTCTAGGGAGCCCATTTGCTAAGAACTCCACAGTTAAGCGTGCTTGGTGGAGAGCAATCTTAGGATGGGTGACCTCCTAGGAAGTTTTCCAGGTGCGCACGAGTGAGGTCAAAGTGCGCTGGAAAGACTTGTGTTGGTCTGTGGGGCTAGTCTACAGTCTCCATGAGTAGTCACCGGTGGTCCGTTGGGCCGGGGTGTTACACGAACCTTGGGTGTACCATTGATAATTTCCCATTTTATTTTCTTCTAATAACTCACTTTGTAGTAGTCACATATTGTGCATTGTGCAATATGATCATGAATACATAATGGGATATTCTCAATGGTAACCCCCAACAATTGCTACGCACCAATGGTAACCCCCCTTTTTTTGAATTATACAAGATGACCCTAATTAAGAAATTTATCTCACATATGACATTAATGAGTGTTATTTACTTTAATAAAAACTAACTATGGTTAACTAAGGTTAAATTATTTAAAAAAATAAAAAAAAATCAATTTCAAAAAAAGTTAAATTATTTTTTAAAGGAAAAAATAAATAATTATTTAAACCACCACCAGCCCAAACCTTCCCCGCCGCCCTTGACACCCCTGCCCCGTGACTCCGGTCACCAGGATCCCCAACAGCGCTGACGGCTTGCCTGAACCCCCTCCCCTGAAGCACCAAACCGCCTCCCTCACTAAACTAGGCAACGTCACCCTCGAAAACCCCAGGTTCCGACCGTCGTACCCCACCCTATTCCCACCTTGCCTCTTCCCTGGTTCCCCCTTCCTCTTTCCCCCTTCCTCTTCCTCTTCCTCTTCCTCTTCCTCTTCCTCTTCCTCTTCCTATTCCCCGATTCCCCCTTTCCCCTTTCCCCCTTCCTCTTCCTCTACCCGCCAAAAACACCCCCACCCTATTCCCACCTTGCGGATTTCATAAATTGGGTTGGGTGGGGCTGTTAGACCACGTGGGTTGGGATTTAGGAAGGGGGGATGGCGTTTCGAGTTAGGGGTTAGCTGGGTTTCGTAAATTGGGTTGGGTGGGGCTGCCAAACCGTGGGGGGTTTAGGGTTTCGGTGGGTGGGGGGCTGTTGGACCGGGTAGAGTGGTTAGGGGGGTCTGATTAAGGTTTTGGGTTGGGTCAGGTGGTAGTGTCATGGTAAGGTGGTGTTGGTGAGGTGTTTGTGGGCAGCAAGGAGGTGGTTGGGGGAAGGGCGGCAAAGAGGTGGTTGGGGAGTGGGCTGGCCGGAACGGTGGAAAGTGAGGGGAAGGAGGAGAGGTTGGCCGGAATCAATGGGGGATTGGGGGTTATTTTTAATTTTTCTTTTTTTAAAAAAATATAAATATAACCATAATTAATAATGATCTTCTAGAATCACTTTAAAAAGTTCAATACCTCAGGTTTGGAATAAATTTTTCAGATTTAATTATTATCAAATTTAATAATATTCAAATATTCTAATTGTTTTGATAACTAATTGCTTTAATACAATGAAGTTCCACTTTATAAGATAATTAATGAATATTGTTCCTATTTCTCTTAATTCTTGTTACATGATCAATGATTTAATTTATTTGTTTTTTCATTTGCAAAGTGTATGGAATTCGGAAGTAGTAGGGAGATGGAAGACACATCTACTACAAGTCAAGCCCTTCCAACTGCAAGCCCTCCTCCCAAGCCTTGGGAGTAATGACACCCCCCCCCCCCCCCTCTGAGCAAGAAAATCAATCGAAACAACCTTCTACTGATGTTCTTGCCCTTCTAATGGAAATTAAAAAAAAAAAGTAGAAAAAGGCATTCTACTCATTGGGATCATTATATAAAAAAGGATGGAGAAACTAAGGCTGAATGTATCTATTGCGAGACATTCATTTGGTTTAGGAACCCTTTTTTTTTCTATAAGATTCTGTATCAGGCATTTGTTACTTTGTTAGTATTTATGCTTATCAGGATTGTATTTAATTTAATTATGGATTTTTTTTTAAGTTATCACAATTTGCTTTTAATTTATATTACTATAAATAAAATTATTCCAAGTGTTTTTATTATTATAAAAAAAAGGAAGTAAAAAAAACCACTTGGAAAACAGGTGTTAAAAAGGCCAAAAGATTAAATAAAAAAAAAAAAAGACAAAAACAGCTTGTTGGTTCAGTTGGATATTTGGTTCGGATACCCGTATTTTCAGGTACCTGACCCTTAACGACTCGGTTTCGGATGACGGTTTTGTCCTTAAAGGATATCAGGGGTAACCAAACCGATAATGGTATTGGTTCGGGTGCCCGACCCATACTCTCCCCTAACGGGAGCAGCTGCGCTAATATGAAATATTTATGTGCAGGTATGAGCGCTAATATGAAATTTTTATGTGCAGGTAAGAGGAAGGGTGACAATGAAGGGGCTATTGCAGGGGATATAAAAGAAAAGGACAACATAGTTTGGAGGGGTGAGGAGAGAATCAGATACACAGGCAGAGATTAAAGTATGCTAAAAGCCATCAATAGCACCTTAGCAGTGGCAAGGGAATGGAAAAACAAATAGGTAAATAATCAAAATTACAAATAAAAACAAATAAATAAAGACACAATAACCTTAAACAATCATAACATCAAGAAATTCATAATAGCTCATATTAATAAAAATTCTGCAAGAACAAAGAGCATAATAGCTCTCCATAACATAAAGAAAGAACGGTGTAAAAAAAATTAAAGAAAAGACGGTGTAACAAAAATAAATAAAGAAAAGTGTTAATATAGTTAATAAAATTTACCTCAATTGTAAATCAACTTAGCACACTTAAGGTGGTTAAGCAAATCTAATTTAGGCACCGTAGGAGGAAAAGAGTTGATTTTTGATGCTAGTTCCCCATAGGTTGCTGAAAATGCATAAGGGAATATTCTCAACAATTCTTCGTCAAGGTCACCAAAAGAAGAAGAGTTTGCCTTCAAAATAGGGAAAATATGTTAGTTAAATAAAACAAGGTATATCTAATATATTCTTACTATACCAATATAGTATACATATTACCTTATCTGAATAATGATGATAACAATATCTAATATATTGCATCAACATATAATTGGGTGGCGATTTTCCTTTCGAAAGGAAATTAAATATCGCTCGTAACGGGTGGCTAATAGGAGTCGGTATCTTAAGTTCCCAGTGATCGACACGATATATGTCATAATTCAATTTGATCACGTTGTCAAAATCATGGCGAAATTGCTTGCGAATGAAATCATACGCATTGGCAAATTGGTTTCGTTCGGTCAAGGCCCAAAACAATGGAGAATGACAGATGAAGTAAGAGAAAATCCTATCATTAAAAGAAAAACAAATAAATAACATTAGATAGTGTTTGGAAATCTATATTTCATTCTAAATGTTTAAATTCAACTCTTAACATTGATACACTAACATTAAAAAAAAATAAAATAAAAAAAAAAAAAGTATTTGGGCAAAATTATTGTCGGTTGGAGAAATGCTTATAAAGAGAAGATGATATGAAAAATTTAGCAGAACTATAAAATATATCAAAATCTACAGATTCAATACCAAATTCTTGATTATATAATTTTCCTCATCAACTTTATAATTCTTGATTATATCAAACAGTTGTAGGTTGTGGTTAAGAACAATTAAATAAACATGAAATTTGAATAAAAACCATGAAATATGAAAATTTAAAGCGAAATCCAAAATTTTAAAATAATTTGAAATTCTGAACTCTAAAAGAATTCCAAGCAAAGAATTACATAATCACTTTTTTTTTTCTTCAACTAATTAAAACTCAATTCTAAAAAGGTAAAGATGGTTACTTACAATACTCCTTCAACATTGTTCCGATGCGAAATTTGAAACAATGCCTTAAACAACCTTACGTTACAATCGATACCATAACCAGTTGCAACCAAGTCGATGAAAGCACCAAATTCTCTCAAATCTTTATTAATTTCAGCTACATCACCTGCAACTAAAACACAAAATAATTTTAATTTCATTTTACTTAAAGATTTGATCTTTATATAAAAAAATAAAAAAATAAAAAATAAATAAAAAAAACCTTGATTATCAGGAGGATCAGAGAGCATGAAAGAAGTATTTTGAACATACAGCTTGTTACAAGCAAAACCCAATGGTTTTTTTTGTTGTTGATGGCATTCGGTAAGACTCTTAGCAATTTCTCTAGCCAATGGCATTAAAATTAGCCCAGCAGTAATGATTTTGCCCATACCATCTAAACTCCATAAATCACTCTGAGTTTGTCCCACAAACCAATCCCTTAATTGAAGCCCAATATAATAACCCACACACAATACCCCTTCATTTTGGAGGAAACCAACTAACGGACGAAAGTAGTTTACATTTCTATCTTTCATTCTTAGCGATGCCTTCTTCCTACCCATCATTTTACAACTCATTTTTTTAACTTTTCTTTCTCCCCTTATTCTACATGTAAATTACAAACTGCAATACCATTTTCATCCACCTCTTCGATTTGATAAGGAAAATAAAATGTATATTTCTTTCTCTTAGCAAATCTGACCTGCAGGTCAGATTTGCTAAGATGGAATTGCAGGTCAGATTTGCAGGTCAGATTTGCTAAGATGGAAGTAAAATGTACATTTTTTTTTGTTGTTGTTAACGGAAAAGATCGATCTTGAACATATTTTGTGCAGGTCAGATTTGCTAAGAGAAAGAAATATACATTTTATTTTCCTTATCAAATCAAAGAAGTGGATGAAAATGGTATTGCAGTTTGTAATTTACATGTAGAACAGGGGGAGAAAGAAAAGTTAAAAAAATGAGTTGTAAAATGATGGGTAGGGAGGAGGCATCGTTAAGAATGAAAGATAGAAATGTAAACTACTTTCGTCCGTTAGTTGGTTTCTTCTAAAATGAAGGGGTATTGTGTGTGGGTTATTATATTGGGCTTCAATTAAAGGATTGGTTTGTGGGACAAACTCAGAGTGATTTATGGAGTTTAGATGGTATGGGCAAAATCATTACTGCTGGGCCAATTTTTATGCCATTGGCTTGATAAATTGTTAAGAGTCTTACCGAATGCCATCAACAACAAAAAAAACCATTGGGTTTTGTTTGTTGCAAGCTGTATGTTCAAAATACTTCTTTCATGCTCTCTGCCTCCTGATAATCAAGGTTTTTTTTTAATTTTTTATTTTTTATTTTTTTATTTTTTATATAAAGATCAAATCTTTAAGTAAAATGAAATTAAAATTATTTTGTGTTTTAGTTGTAGGTGATGTAGCTGAAATTAATAAAAATTTGAGAGAATTTGGTGCTTTCATCGACTTGGTTGCAACTGGTTATGGTATCGATCGTAACGTAAGGTTGTTTAAGGCATTGTTTCAAATTTCGCATCGGAACAACGTTGAAGGAGTATTGTAAGTAACCATCTTTACCCTTTTTAGAATTGAGTTTTAATTAGTTGGAGATAAAAATGATTATGTAATTCTTCGCTTGGAATTCTTTTAGAGTTCAGAATTTCAAATGATTCTAAAATTTTGGATTTCGCTTTAAATTTTCATATTTCATGGTTTTTATTCATATTTCATGTTTATTTCATTGTTCTTAACTACAACCTACAACTGTTTGATATAATCAAGAATTATAAAGTTGATGAGGAAAATCATATAATCAAGAATTTGGTATTGAATCTGTAGATTTTGATATATTTTATAGTTCTGCTAAATTTTTCATATCATTTTCTCTTTATAAGCATTTCTCCAACCGACAATAATTTTGCCTAAATACTTTTTTTTTTTAAATGTTAGTGTATCAATGTTAAGAGTTGAATTTAAACATTTAGAATGAAATATAGATTTCCAAACACTATCTAATGTTATTTATTTGTTTTTCTTTTAATGATAGGATTTTCTCTTACTTCATCTGTCATTCTCCATTGTTTTGGACCTTGACCGAACGAAACCAATTTGCCAATGCGTATGATTTCATTCGCAAGTAATTTCGCCATGATTTTGACAACGTGATCAAATTGAATTATGACATATATCGTGTCGATGACTGGGAACTTAAGATACCGAATCCTATTAGCCACCCGTTACGAGCGATATTTAATTTCCTTTCGAAAGGAAAATCGCCACCCAACTATATGTTGATGCAATATATTAGATATTGTTATCATCATTATTCAGATAATGTAATATGTATACTATATTGGTATAGTAAGAATATATTAGATATACCTTGTTTTATTTAACTAACATATTTTCCCTATTTTGAAGGCAAACTCTTCTTCTTTTGGTGACCTTGACGAAGAATTGTTGAGGATATTCCCTTATGCATTTTCAGCAACCTATGGGGAACTAGCATCAAAAATTAACTATTTTTCCTCCTACGGTGCCTAAATTAGATTTGCTTAACCACCTTAAGTATGCCGAGTTGATTTACAATTGAGGTAAATTTTATTAACTATATTAACACTTTTCTTTATTTATTTTTGTTACACCGTCTTTTCTTTAATTTTTTTTACACCGTTCTTTCTTTATGTTATGGAGAGCTATTATGCTCTTTGTTCTTGCAGAATTTTTATTAATATGAACTATTATGAATTTCTTGATGTTATAATTGTTTAAGGTTATTGTGTGTTTATTTATTTGTTTTTATTTGTAATTTTGATTATTTACCTATTTGTTTTTCCATTCCCTTGCCACTGCTAAGGTGCTATTGATGGCTTTTAGCATACTTTAATCTCTGCCTGTGCATCTGATTCTCTCCTCACCCCTCCAAACTATGTTGTCCTTTTCTTTTATATTCCCTGCAATAGCCCCTTCATTGTCACCCTTCCTCATACCTGCACATAAAAATTTCATATTAGCGCTCATATCTGCACATAAATATTTCATATTAGCGCAGCTGCTCCCGTTAGGGGAGAGCATGGGTCGGGCACCCGAACCAATACCATTATCGGTTTGGTTACCCCCGATATCCTTTAAGGACAAAACCGTCATCCGAAACCGAGTCGTTAAAGGTCAGGTACCTGAAAATACGGGTATCCGAACCAAATATCCAACTGAACCAACAAGCTGTTTTTGTCTTTTTTTTTTATTTAATCTTTTGGCCTTTTTAACACCTGTTTTCCAAGTGGTTTTTTTTACTTCGTTTCTTTTATAATAATAAAAACACTTGGAATAATTTTATTTATAGTAATATAAATTAAAAGCAAATGGTGATAACTTAAGAAAAAGTCCATAATTAAATTAAATACAATCCTCCACAGCCCAAACGCACAACAAGAGGAAATGCCCAACAAGAGGAAATGGTGATAACTTAAGAAAAGCAAATGGTGATAACTTAAGAAAAAGCACAACGCACAACAAGAGGAAATGCCCAGAGAAGGGGAAGGTGCAAGAACAGCCTCCACAGCCCAAAAAAGCAAGAGGAAGACCCAAGAAAAATCTTCTGCTCCCTCGGAAACACCACAGCCTCCACAGCCTTCACATCATATGGTGTCTGCCCAACCTTCAACAATTGGTAGAGGTGGAAGAACAATAAGGTCGGGTCAAGGAGTAAGGAGTGCTATGAGGGGTGCATGTGTTCGTAGGAGTTCAAGAGGAGCAAGTTCATCTGCAACAACAAGCCAGGTAATCCCTTATTTTACAATACTAGATTTTAATCAGTGTTATATGTGCATTGACGTTACCTTACTTCACATCATGTTAGGGTCCGAGCACAAGGTCAAGGAGTTCGTTGAAGATTTGCAATACTCAAGAATCAAGCTCATCAGTATTGAAGGAAAACTAATATGTATATAGTACTTGTAAAGCTAGCTAGTATGTATGAATGAATGAAGTATGTAATTTTTTGGGGATAGTATGGGTGTATGAATGAATGAAGTATGTAATTTTTGGGTGATAGGGTAACACTACTTTTTTGGGGATAGTATGGGTGTATGAATGATTGATGATTTTTTGGGGACAGTTGATGTACGTAATTATGATGATTTTGAATGAAATATATATGTTCCATTCAGCTGGTTGTGTGTACTGATCCTACTACTGATTTGTGTTGAATTTTTGGAATTTGTGCTGGTGTATGTGCTGTTTTGTAATTTGTTTCAACCACAGCTGCTGAACTATGTAATTTGTTTTGTCTACTGATTTTGTTTCAACAACAGCAGCTAATTTTGAGGATATTGTACTGTTTTGTCTACTGATTTTGAGGATATTGTGCTGTTTTGTCTACTGTTTTGTCCACAGCAGCACTGAGTTGTGCCTCCACAGCTAGTTACCATGTGTATGTATTGAATTTTGTGGACAGCAGCACTGAATTTTGTGGACAGCTGGTGTAGTGTATTTGTGCACTCCACAGCTGGTATATGTGTTGAGTTGTGCAAAGTATGTGCAAATAGCATATGTGCAAGCAGCACTGATTTGAGGATATTGAACTGAGCAGCTGAATTGTGTTGAATTTTGAGCTACTGATTTGAGGGTGCAAATGCTGATTTGTGTATGTTGCTGAACTGAGCAGCTGTTTGCACATGCTGATTTGAGTAAGTTGCTGAAATGTTGCTGCTGATTTGTGTAGGTGTATGTGTATGTTGCTGATTTGCACTGATTTGCAAATTAGAACAAGCCAAAATAGTCCCAAAACAGTTGCTGAAATGTTGCTGAAATGTGCTGAAATGTTGCTGAAATGTGCTGAAATGTTGCTGAAATGTGCTGAAATGTGCTGAAATGTTGCTGAAATGTTGCTGAAATGTGCTGAAATGTTGCTGAAATGTGCTGAAATGTTGCTGAAATGTTGCTGAAATGTGCTGAAATGTTGCTGATTTGCTGATTTGTGCTGAAATGTGCTGAAATGTTGTTGATTTTGTTGAATTGTGCTGCTGAAATGTTGCTGATTTATTGAATTGTGCTGCTGAAATGTTGCTGATTTGCTGATTTGCTGATTTGCTGATCCTACTGCCCAAAACAGCTGCTGAAATGTTGCACAGCTGCTGAAAATATGTGCTGATCCTACTGCCCAAAACAGCAGCACTGTGTGCTGATCCTACTGCCCAAAACAGCAGCTATGTGTGATGATTTGTGATGATTTGTGAGCTTATTTTTTTTTAAATACACAACAGCACTTTCAAAAGTAGTGTTATTTTTTTAAATACACAACAGCACTTTCAGTATGTAGTGATGATTTGTGAGCTTATAAATACACAACAGCAGCTATGTAACACTACTTTCAGTATGTAGTGATGATTTCAGCTATGTAACAACAGCAGCTATGTGCACTAATTCATATGTAAATCCACAACAGCACTTTCAATATTTCATTAGATTCCTAATAATTCATTACATAGTTTGCCATACCTACTTTCAATTACATTACTTTGAATATTTCATTCATTACTAGTTGCTACTTCGTACATTTCTAATGAGAATTTCCTAAGTAAGTACAAATACAATCACAACACATAGGAACCAAGAGAACAAAAGCATAAATCCTAAAGCCTTCATTCCACCATTAAGCTTTGCATTTTCCAATTTTAATGAGTTAACAACCTCTTCCATGGCCCTTTTCTTGTGCTTCAATTTCTGAATTTTGTCAAGTAATGCTCCAATTTCAACTTCTAATTGTTCTTGCTTGTCGATATGGTCAATTGATTTGCCAAGTTCATCTTCCCACATAAAAAAATTGCAATTTGTGTCCTAAGACAACCATACAAAATCAGAAAATCAGGTATGCTATAGTTTAATTGAAAAATGAAATTGAAGTTAAAAATCAAAAATTTTAAACACTTACAGGCCAATTTGCATAGCCATAGAATTTTTTTCCAGGCCTACTACCTCGTTTTGCAATTCTCATTTGTGCAGGGAGACCATGGTAACATTTCAAGCTTGCCCCACAAATTGCACCACTATATTTGGGATTAGGGTTTGAATACTTAGAAGAAGAAGAGGAATTCATTTAAGTTTTAGGGTTTAGGATGAATTAAGAAGAAGAAAATGGAGAGGATGAAGAATTAGGGTTTGAATGAACAATGGAGATGGATGAATGAAAAATGAAGAAGAAGATGGGTTTTAATGAATAAAATAAAAACAAAAAGGAAAAAAAAATATTTACCTCCAATACCTGTTATAACCGGTTGCATTGAACAAGGGACCGTTTTCAGCAAACAATAGGAATAGTTGGGATTATTAAGAAATAATCAATAGTTGGGATTATTTGTGGCCAACGGGTGATAGTTGGGATTATTCATGGCAAATTTTCCTTTTTTTAATTTCCATTAGAAGGGCAAGAACATCAGCAGAAGGTTGTTTCGATTGATTTTCTTGCTCAGAGGGGGGGGGGGGGGGGGGGGGGGGGGGGGGGTCATTACTCCCAAGGCTTGGGAGGAGGGCTTGCAGTTGGAAGGGCTTGACTTGTAGTAGATGTGTCTTCCATCTCCCTACTACTTCCGAATTCCATACACTTTGCAAATGAAAAAACAAATAAATTAAATCATTGATCATGTAACAAGAATTAAGAGAAATAGGAACAATATTCATTAATTATCTTATAAAGTGGAACTTCATTGTATTAAAGCAATTAGTTATCAAAACAATTAGAATATTTGAATATTATTAAATTTGATAATAATTAAATCTGAAAAATTTATTCCAAACCTGAGGTATTGAACTTTTTAAAGTGATTCTAGAAGATCATCTACAATCTATTCCAAAACAGCAAAACTAGATTTGTAAAGTGCAGTCAAACACATGCTATGTATGATTAACAAGATTCAGCAGTTGCACCAAAGTTAAGGGACAGAAATGAACTAAGCAATCAAAGCATCTCAAGTGTAAAACAAACATTAAGATGTCACACACTTTACACAAATTGTAAAATGGCTAAAATCTCATACTTTAGCATCTCAAGTCTTAACTACATAACAGATAATATTGTAATTACTATTCTTATCAAATTAAATAAAAAAAACACTACTCCTAATACTAGTGAATGCATAGTAAAGGTAAAATATTATTTTTACTGCATCAGGAGTAGAACTGGATCAACAGGCGAAAAAGCTACTGAGAGCCTAGTACAATATGTAACAGTAAAAATCTAAAAAACAAAGCACATAGGGGCCATATAAGTAGGCATTGACTTCTAGCTTAGCAACCAACTTAGGAATGACTGCTATTAGGAATAAGTCCTGTGCAATAAATTCACCAGAACAAATTTAAGACTAATACAAAGTATCAGTTGTACATTAATGAAACTTATAGGTCTTAAACTGAAAATGCAGCTTCATTTGACAACTTTCTCTGCCCATACAAGCATGGTTGTTAAAATCGCGATTCTAATCTACGATTCTACGATTTTACGATCCAAAAACAAGCGAGCGATTTGAATCGCAACTAGAATCTTAAAGTTGTAGAATCTTACGATTCTTGTTGGAATAAATTTTTTAGAGGTAGAATCATAACACGGTTTTACGATTCTACGATTTAACGATCCGATTCTACTAATATAGTATGAATTATTTTTAATTTTTCTTATGTACCATATTTTACTAATCTCTTTCACATATACACATAAATTTCAATTTTTCCATCATGAAAAACTTTTTAAAAAAAATTTCTTAATTAGTATGTAGATTTAAACTAATTATTAAAAAGTTTTCGTTATATTCTTAAAAATAAAGTCAAAAAAACTTTAATTCATAAATTTAAATACTTTTGAATTGGATAACAATGATAAGAAACTAGATATTTTATTATTTTTAAGTTTATTTGTAGAATCGTACGATTCTATGATTCGATTCTACCGATTCGATTCTACCTCTCAAAACGATTCTAAGTAGAATCACGATTTTAACAACTTTGCATACAAGTAGCATATGCAAGCAATTTTCATAAATTCTCCTCAGAACCAGAACATTTGGGGCTGGACATAAAAATAAAAGCTATTTAACCAACTACAAATAAAATCTATTTAACCAACCACAATTACAAATCAATTAAAATTCTACCCCTGTTAGTTGTTGCTACAAATAAAAGCTATTTAACCAACTACTCATCAAGCAATAATTCACATAATTTAAATGGCCCTAACACGTGAATTTCTCATCGAAAAACTACTATTGACAATAAATCGGAGAACTATGTGAATTACTCATCAAAGAACTACTTCTGAAAAAAGGTCAAAGAGATAAACACGAGTTTTCAATTTCCTCTTTCAATTTTTATTTCTTATTTAAAAAAACTGACATGCTAGATTTTCGGGTAATTTGGGTACCCAATACTGCATTAATGGGTATCCGACACCCGAATTGTTAACTTTTTATCGGTTCAGTTACCCGACCCGACTTCTTGAAACGGTTCGGGCAACCAATTATTCAGATCGGATATGGTTTGGATTTTCAGTTTTTCGAATTAGTTTTGCTCAGCCCTAGCTCCCACTACTAATTAGCTCATGTTCTCTTCGTTGTTGCTTATGTGGTAGACTGGTAGGTGCTAGCCTCCCTTTGTCGTTGTTTTGGCTTGAATTCTCCCTGCTCCTCTTGCGCTCCATCTCTCATGAAAACTGAGCGTGCTCACTCATGATTCTAATCTCAGATAAGGTGCTGTTGGGATTTTTTATTTTTATTTCCCTTGAAAACGGGATTTTTTCCCCTTGAAAACCTCCTGTTAAAAAAATCATAGGCCTTTATGTCTTCTCCAAATTCTTTCCCCATATACATCAACCAATTGTACATACCAAAGATATGCCCTCCTGATTAGAAGTGTTGATTCCTAAGATCCCCCCCCCCTTCCCCCCCCAATATTGTGATATGTGCTTGGCATAGTCACAGACTCACAGTCACGAAACAAATGCTCCGCTGTTTCAACTTGCTTAGGCAAATCACCGCTCTTATCCTTGCATGTCAGACATAATCCTTCTGTCTCAATTCCTCTTCTCCTCAATTCACTTCCTACCAGGAGTGCCAATTAAGGATTTTTCATAAGAAGATTGATCCTCTTTTCCAGAATTTTCCCCAACTGAAGATTGACTTATAATCTCCACCCCTTTTTTAGAATTGAGGGTTTTTCTTATCTCCTTATATTCGTTATTAACAGAGTATCTACCATTCTTCTCCCCATTACATACTATCATTTCCTCATTTCCTTCTTCCATGGGTGTGCTCTCGGATGTCTTCTGCCGTATTCTCACTCACTAATTCTTTGCATTTGTCAAGATCCCAAATAATATCTCCTATGATTAGATACTTGACCTTCCTGTTTCCTCCTCTGAACTCATTTTTCCAGATTTGTGGACCTTTGACCCAAGGATGGAGAATTTTTGCTTTGCACCCATCCCTACTTCCCTATTGTGCCACTAGCTGCCTCTTCCAAACAACCTTCAAGCATTTTAAACTTTTGCTTAAGAGTATTAATTTAATTGTTGTTCTTCTGTCGTATGGTCAATGGAAGAGTTAATTTAAATATCAAGCCTTTTGCAAAATTCGAAATGTCAAACTATTGTAAGTCTAATCCATATCTATGATACTTGTAGGTAACTTCAGGGATCGAGCTTCAATTCGAGAGCAGAGAATGCATTAAATAGCTTATCACAATATGTTTGTATAGTGACTCGTCATGTTATGGGTTTTATTTCACTCTCTACGGTTTTGTTTTCTTTGACTTTGGGGAAATTTATGTTGTGGAATGATGATACTATTGATGGTGAGTTGATGTCATTCTGTCTTTGAGCTTCATGTTCTCAGAGAATAGCACTGCAATGTTCCTTTGTTTTGTGCACGAGACGTTAAGTCGTCTATAATTGAAAGAAGCAACAGCCACCATGAGATGATTGTCAAGCCAAGATGAATAGTAGTGATGCTTAGGATATAGGCTTGCTTTCCAAGTTTATCATAGCCAGCTAATGTTTAGGAGATGTGAAAATATTGTCTAATTGTCCAGGTTTATCACTACCAAAAAATTCACTGAATACTTTCTTATACTTTTGGAAGAAATATCATTGTAAGATTGTTTGATCTATGACAGACTTGAGATGTTATCACCAGTAGGTACTACTTTGTATTTGCTACCAGTAGGTACTACTTTGTATTTGCTAGTACCAATCCAAAGTAAACCAACATTGTCAAGCTAACCAAACAATACCTGTGACTTTTGTAAACAGGATTCGATCCCAAATATATTCTTGAAGAGCTAAATTTGAAAAAAAAAAAAAAAAAAAAAAAAACTCTACATGAAGTACATTAATGTAATATATTGTTTACATATGTTCAAGTTTATAACATCAATTACAGATCAAATGCAAATACAAGCAAATGTTTTTATGGGAACTCAAATTTCCTGTCTCTTCCCTATTTCCCCCCAACTACCCGTAGTCCCAATCAATGATCGAAATAGTTATAACATGAATTCTAACAATGACATTCTTGGAATGAGATTACCATGTTGCAATAATGCAATTAAACTCCAGACCAAGGATTACCATGTTGCAGTTAGACACCCCAGCGCATCATTTTCCTAGTGCCTGGCGGCCTCATTGGGTGGCACCTCTAACTCTATTGCAGGGCCGTCCCAACTAATATGGAGGCCCTATGCAACTGAGAAAAAAATGCCCCTTTTTATGTGAAAATCATCATAACCCTCAAATAGTTTTTATTGTAACTAATTAACATACTATTAGTAATTAGAATTTTATATACGAGAAATTGTTGAACATAAAGATTAAAAGTGACGGGGAATAACATTAGTTGATAGGATTTGGACTACTAGGTAATGGGAAATACATTACATAATAATGGGAATACAGAAAAAATAATTAAAAAAAAACATTTTCAAAAATAAATAGTAAAATGAAATTCAAGGAATTCAAACCCAGGAGTTGTTACACGAGAGGTTGGCTTTTACACCACTTAATCTACAGCTACTTGTATTACTTTAGATATTTCACAACATTTTTATCTAATGCATTGTAATTTTGAGGCCCCATATGAAAGTGGGCCCTGCGCGGTTGCTCTGGCCTGCTCTAGTGCTCTATTGTTCAAGATTTCCACATTATCATCAAGGCCACTCAATGAGGAGTTGTGCCTGAAATGGTTACAGAAAATCTCGAGTTAGAAAGGTTTTGACAAAACAAGCAGCAAAAACAACAAATGGTGCTAGTTGCTAAGTCTAGATTTTGATGAAAGTAACCTTTGATTGCAACTTGCTAGGGTCTCAAATCCGGGAATAGGCAAGGGTTAATGAAAGTAAGACTGACCGCTCAATCTCAAACCCCATGTCCTGTGCCATAACCTTGAGCTCCCCTAAAAGATGAATGACCAATTCAAGTATGATCTTCTTTCTTTTATTTTGAATTGTTCCAGCTTTCTTTTATCCTTCCAGCTCGTAGTCTCCGCTAGTGCATTAAATAGCTACAGTTTGAGCATCCGTTTTTGTCGAGGCAAGTCCATTTAGACCCAAATAGAAATGGTATAATGCAGAGATTACTTTTAGAATGCATTTTAAATATTTTTCAAGTCCATATAACCATTTTCATCACAATTACTTTTAGAACTTCGAAATAATAACTTGCCGACAGCTATATAAACAAAACAAGGCAACATGTTCATCACACTTGTACTTGGATCACAACAATTATAAGAGCTTCATTTCCCTCGTGTTTCACTTTACGTGATTTAAAAGATTTTAATAATTAGTCGCGAGCACACAAACATATAAATATACGTTATTTATTTTAATTTAGGATCATAAATTTTTCCAAGAAAAATATATCTCTAGCATATCCAACTTAAATCTCATTCAACAAATCACTATTTTAACATCGTTCGATGACAACAACAATTAATATCGTTAATATTTCTCTTTTCAATTCAACCGCATTTAAAAATCATTATTAAAATAATAATATAAATTTCATTAAATAATATTATGAATTAAATATGTAACAATATATTAGTAAATATCATTTTGAGAACAAAAATATAAAAAGTAAAATATCATACCAAATCATGTTTTCCATTTAAACACATTAATTATCATTTAACACATAATACTAACCGAATAACAAAAAAAAATGGGTAGAGAGAGAGGTTCTCATCCTTTTGAATTTGAAAAAGGAATTCAGAAAGTTTTTGCTGCTTCCAAAAACAAGTACAACGCATGGTTTTCTCAACGGCTATTGCCTACTACTAAGGCCGGTCATTGAGGGGCATCCCGACACCGGTGGTGGCGTGGACCTCGGGAGCCGCCTTATTCAGGTCTTGGCCTTTCATGTGCTGGTTGCTTTTCGGTGGTCATCGATGGTCTTCCAAAGTTCTTCCCTTTTATTGAACTCAGAAAATTATTTGAAATTTTTGGGAAAGTTACTGACTTTTTTATCTCAAGAAAAGTGAGAGCAAGGAAGAAAGAATCCTTTGGGTTCATTAGATTTAGACAAAAGATTGAAGTTGAAAGGGCAATAAAATCATTAAATGGCTCGATGTTCGTGGGTAAGAAGTTGTTGGTATCCATGGCAAGGTATCGAAAAGGAGGAATCCCTTTCTCTTTCAAAACCAAGTCTGATGGGTATAATGGTGGTGTGATTAAGTTAAGATACAACACCACTCTTCCTCCTGCATACAGAGCTAAGCGAAGTTACTCTGATGTTCTTCTCGGTAAAGAACAACGGGACACTTCAAACTCTGAAGACAAGTCAAGTCCGGTCTCTTCCTCTCTTAAAGAAACTGAGATCATGGACATTTCAAACTCGGATGAACTGTCCAAAGAGAAAGGTCTGATTTCGTCACCGGCGCCGAAAACAAACGTTTTACCAAACCTCCTTTCCAGATGTGTTTTGCTCGAGGGTGCCATGGTTCACATGAGTGTTTTGTGCGAGTGAACCGGTTCATATTTTTTTTTTTTTGAATTTAAAACGAGTATAGTTTAGAAAATACCTCGGTTTATGGTAATGATTCGAATGCCGATCCTCTAGCACGTAATTTTTTTTTTTGATTTTAGTGAGTTTTAGAGTGATAAAAGTGTTATGGAGTGAGTTCGAAGTGTTTTATAATAGTTTTAAGTCCAAGGGCATTTTCGTCATTTTATTATTTTAATTTAAAATAGGGGTGGCGTTAAAATGAAAAGGGTGGCGTTTTTTAAAGATTGGGTTTTTTGAATTGATCAGTAACTTTGATCTTCAGATCGTCGCTTAACTTTCGTCAACATCAAGATGATGCTTTCACGAATCAGTCGTTCAATCTCCAGATCTTCCCGCTCTTCGCTTTTGAACGCTGTAAGTGAAAATCAGCATTTTTTTTTCTTTCAATCATTTCTCAATTTGATTCATCCATTGATTTTCATTGTTCCAATTTTCCTTTGTAATCGTAGGTTACTGGTTGTGATGGTTATAGCGCTAGAATTGCATCTCAGTCCGGTGTGTTTGCATCGCGCGCTAATCCTGAGCTAGGGTTTTTCCATTCAAACTGTTCATCAGTTGGTGCTGCTAAACATGCTGCTCCTTCTTTCTCGTCTTTTTCAAGTCCCAATTTTGTTAACCCTAGCCTTTCCAGGTTCTTCTCCACTGATACTTCAAATAAACAAAGTAAGACTTTATCTAGTTCTACGTTTTCTGTATTCCTTAATTTGTGTGCTTCTAGTGTTTTGTTGCAGTATTCTGTATATTTTTGTTTGTTTATACGTATACATAAATGTTTTTGATGGCATCGAATAACAACAACAACAACAACAACAACAATGGCAATTTCGTAAATTGATTCTTGTAGAATCAGAGATCACTTTTGCTAGTTTTCTTCAATTTACTCACTTAATATTGTGGTCTATTTGCTTGTACATGTGATGTAACTATTTTGTTGAAAACGAAAATCTAATCTCACATAAAATCTATTCTTGCTAGCTAGTTGCCAACACCGTTCCCTGATATTAATAGAAATAGTTGTAGTTGAATATGTGCACCATGTAAGGGGTGTAAATCCTTCAATGAAGGCTTAATATTGCCGAATTCAATGGATCTCGACAAGATTCTTAAGCCAATGGGATATTATCAGTGAAACTGATCTTGAATAGGATTCTCCAGCTTTACTCATCTTCAAGCCTCTATCCTCCTACCCTCAAATAAGGCTTCACTCGCCTTATTCTAAGTGGAATGGTATTGAATTGATCTTCTTGCTTCACTCAGAAATCGATAACCCAGGTTAGGAAGACAAACCGAACCTCCCTCAGAAATATACACTTTCTGAACTTCCTCCTCGATTTTCTTTATTCATCAATGGTTGTAATGAAAAAACATAAGGCTGTATATATAGCCTTCATGAATGAGAAATTAAGAGAATCGTTGTATTCCCGTTTGATCTTAAGGCTCTAAGCCGGCCAACTTGGCAGTCATAAGCGATCATAACAAGATCTTTCTAGCTTACATAACAGCCTTCTCTAATTTGTTACAACTTTCTAACTTTTGAATTAATTAGCGGTGTCACGTGCATGATTAAGTAGAGTCCTTCCACATGTGGGTAGTGGTTTAAGTAAGGTAGAACCGTAGAAGACTATGTACTCCTTGTTGACTATGTTCCTCTTTTTGTGAAGGTGCGTATCTCTTGTTCTAGAAGGTGCCCTACTCTGTCTAAGTTCTTCTTGCTGGTTCCAGTCTGGCACCTAGGCTTGTCTCTAGTCGGTTGGAGTGTAGCCGGATTTGAGTTGCCTTATTACAAGGTAGAACTGTAGAAGACTATGTACTCCTTGCTGCCTATGTTCCTCCTTTAGGACTAAGCTTAAGTTTGGATTTCTTTTTGGTTCAGTTACTGAATCAAAGGCATTTGGTTCATATTTTATTAAGGGAAGAAACTAAATATGTAGAGGTGAATTAGAATAGGTGACGAGGAAGGGGAGTATGATGCCACAACAGTTAAAAGATATGTGAATGTGATTATTGATGACTTGTTTATAGTCTCATTTTATTTATAGAACTCTTGTAAGTCATTATGGATTTATTTGTATTGTTCCTATAGGTTATGAGACGAAGGAAGGTAAGGGAGAAATTAAAGAAGATAAGAGCGTGCCTATTTCGAACAGAATTGCTGGACTGTACCATACAGTTGTGTCTCCTTTGTTCCACATTGAAGAAGGGCTCAATGAGATTATTGCAGATTATGTTCACCATGAAATGACTCGAGCCTTTATCTTGGTTTGTGTTAGATTGTATCTTTTGATTGCTATGAAAGATCTTATATTGGCACTCTTTTTCTGAGGTTATCAGTTGAACTTGACGTTTGATGATTGATTTTCCATGGTTCATTGTTCTCAAGTAACTGGTCGAGTGGAATGACCTATATTTTCAGAACTTCATCTGTCTTTTGTTGTCAAGCAAATAAAATTAAGTCCATGATTCTCTTGTTATTGGTGATACCTCAAATGCTTGTCCTTTTGACTGCTTGGGATAGATAGTCCTCAGTCTTGGGCCACTCTTTCTTTGTCGTTCTTGTGTATGCGAAGTTTAGGGTTTTACTTTTATGCAGTGCTTGGCAAATGGTTGTAGTAGTTGGCTAATTTTGTCTTATTTTTTGATCAACCATTGGTTTATCAGCTGTTAAAAGAAATTTGATAAAAAAATAATTGTTGGCCATTAGCCGTATGTTAGAGAATGCTAGGCCAAAAAAAATTATTAGTATACATTTTTTATGTTAAACAACCACAATAAAAGTCAATAGCAAACTAAAATGTTTAAAAACAAACATTGTCAAATACAGACAAGCAAATATAAATTTTAACAAAAAATCATTTGCCAAATGTACACTTTATTTGGATTCATATGCACTTCTCAGTTCTCAGGGTGACTGTTGCTAGTGTTCTAATCTAAATTCTAACATACGTTTTGGAGACAGTTTGAATTATTAGATTATATTTGCCGATACTTTAGGGTGTTGTTTGGATTGAAGTAAATTGAGGGAAAGGAAGAGGAGGGATTTGAAGGGAGAAGATATCCCTTGTTTGGATAACAAATTGGGAGGGAAGGAATTTGAAGGGGAGGGATTTTGAAGGAAAAGTTGAACAAATTTTGTTAAGAAGACAATCTCTCCTAAAGAGGAAAGATTTGAAAGGAAAACATTTTTCTTCTTTTTCCCTTCCCTTCTAAACAAACAAAATACGCTTTCCCTCCTTACCTCCCTTTCTTTTTCATTCCTTTCTTTTCTCTTCTAATTTTCTATCCAAACATAGTGTTAGTATCTTATTTTAATAGATTAGTGGATTGTGGGCATTAATTACTATTGGCTTTTTATGTTGCATTTTAACATTGGGAAAGTAACTTTTTCTATTTTCGCCTAAATTCTTATCCATGACTTGATACATATTAATTTGCTATTTATGAATTTTGTTTTGAAATCAACTAAAGATGAATGACTGAAGAATGCATATTTGACATATAATTACTTCCATTATTATTTGATGCCTTTGTGAAATTTCATCTTAACGCTGCGGAGAAGAGACAACTTGAAAACGATCACGCATTAGCGATCGAACGACGAGTTTCAACCACTAACACCACCAAGATCGAAATATGTGAAGTCTTGTGAAACAAATTGCGCAAATTATATAACTCAATGTTTGTAGGAATAAAATGCAATAATAAAATGACACAAATGTTTAAGGAGGTTCACCCAAAATTTGGCTACGTCCCCCGTGGTGTAGTAACTCTTATATTATCAAAAGGAGCTCAAAGAACTCTCAAGTATAGAGTATTACAATTAGAGAAGAGATGAGGCTAAGTGTTTGGCTTGGGGTATTTTGTGGGATGTGTTTAGGATGACTAATGGTTCTACTATTTATAGTGGTAATAAACTTAAATGGCACTACACTCTTAAATAAATTATTAAGGCTTAGAATAATAATAATAATGAAGTAAATATTCCACTACAAAAACTGACTCAATGCCCACTGAACCGTCAGAGAACAAATGCTGCAGAGAATGAAATGCTCGTTCAATGCTTCACCTGCTCGTTCGAGCATACTCCACTGCCAGCTTCTAACTTAGAACCTGCTGTGTGCTCGTTCGAGCATTCTTGCCGCTCGTTCGAGCACCTTCTCCCTGATGTTTCTGTTTTGACAGCTCGTTCGAGCATAGTACATTCATGGGACTGCTTTGTCGAGCACCATCATCAAAGAACGACCCTTGGACTTCATTGCTCATTATCATTCTTCATAACTCCCTTGTTTAAGTTACCCATTTAATTACAAGTAACTTAATACATTCATTCTAGCTCTTAAACACAATATTCAACACCCATTAATCTTACCCATTAACTTACTCTTCTAGGATTCCATCCTAAGAGTCACACTTGATTTATTTTGGTGGACTCAAGTCACACCATTCATAACAATCTCCACCTTGACTTGAGTTCACCCAATTCAATGGAATTCTCTAATTCACTATAACATAATATAACTTACACCATTTTACATACTCAAATTTAAAACATAAACAAAAACAACACATATGCTTAAACATAACACATGCATAAAAAATGGCCACAAAGGGCTCACAAAAGAGTATGTCATCAATTACCAATCAAGTCCCCCATGGACTTATTGGGGTATGTTGGAATTATTCTCGAACATTCGTTGTTTATAGAAGTAACATGATCATCATCGTGCTTGGTTGAAGTAGTGGACACACAAGCCGAACTAATTAAGGTTGAACCCACTAGCATATACAAGCCATCATTAAGAGATCTTTTCATGATCAATTTAGGACCCTTGCCAACCTTCAAAACTCCACCTTCACCAATGCATCTATAACCTTCTTTATCCAAAATACTAAGGGAAATTAAGTTTCTACTCATACCTGGAACATGAAAGACTCCGGTTAATGTTCTTTCGACACCATCAAACATGACAAATTTAACATCTCCAATACTAACTATCGGACAACTAGTCTCATTGCCCATAGTGACTTTTCTTCCATCAACCTTTTGATAAGTTGAGAAGAACTTTGCGTTAAACGTCATATGTCTAGAACATCCCGAATCCAATATCCATGAGTAACCACCCTTGTATTCATTGGTAACAACGAGAGCACCAACATCATATAACTCACCTTCAACATAGCTAGCTTCGGCGGAGATAGCTTTATTTGATTTGCTTTCATTGGATTGTTTGGATTTTAATTTCCAACAATCTTTCTTGAGGTGGCCTTTCTTCTTACAAAAGTTGCAAGTCATGCCCCTTTTGTTCCTACCCGACTCCTTCACAAACAACGCATCATTGGGATCTTTGAACTCCTTTTGAGCAAATTGAGAATCAATAAGGTCCTTTTGTGTCAAGGCCATTCTAACATCCTCACTACTCAACGTGTCTCTTCCATACAACAAGGTTTCCCTAAAGTGCTTAAACGAAGGCGGTAGTGAAACCAACAATAAGATGGTCAAGTCCTCATCATCCACTTTTACATCAATATTTTTCAAATCCATTAATATTGCGTAAAATTCATCAAGGTGCGGTTTCATCGGCTTTCCTTCTTGCAATAAGAGATCATACAAACGACCCTTTAATAAAAGTCCATTGGTAACACTCTTTTCCATGTAGAGTGATTCCAATTTATCCCATATGCCTTTAGAAGTTTCCTCCTTCACAACTTCTCTCAAAACTTCATTAGAGAGACAAAGTTGTATGGCGGAAAGAGCCTTCGCATCCATTTCTTCCCATCTTGCCTCACTTGTGCCTTCGGGCATCTTCTCTTTACCACCAAGTGCTTTATGCACTCCATTTTGTATCAAAATTGCTTTCATTTTGACTTGCCATAAGCCAAAATTAACGCTCTTATCAAACTTTTCAATATCGAGTTTCATGGTTGCAATGTTACACCAATACGACCTCTACACGACGATAATAACAACTTGGCTCTGATACCAATTGAAAACGATGACGCATTAGCGATCGAACGACGAGTTTCAACCACTAACACCACCAAGATCGAAATATGTGAAGTCTTGTGAAACAAATTACGCAAATTATATAACTCGATGTTTGTAGGAATAAAATGCAATAATAAAATGACACAAATGTTTAAGGAGGTTCACCCAAAATTTGGCTACGTCCCCCGTGGTGTACTCTTATATTATCAAAAGGAACTCAAAGAACTCTCAAGTATAGAGTATTACAATTAGAGAAGAGATGAGGCTAAGTGTTTGGCTTGGGGTATTTTGTGGGATGTGTTTAGGATGACTAATGGTTCTACTATTTATAGTAGTAATAAACTTAAATGGCACTACACTCTTAAATACATTATTAAGGCTTAGAATAATAATAATAATGAAGTAAATATTTCACTACAAAAACTGACTCAATGCCCACTGAACCGTCAGAGAACAAATGCTGCAGAGAATGAAAAGCCCATTCAATGCTTCACCTGCTCGTTCGAGCATACTCCACTGCCAGCTTCTAACTTGGAACCTGCTGTGTGCTCGTTCGAGCATTCTTGCCGCTTGTTCGAGCACCTTCTCCCTGATGTTTCTGTTTTGACAGCTCGTTCGAGCATAGTACATTCATGGGACTGCTTTGTCGAGCACCATCATCAAAGAACGACCCTTGGACTTCATTGCTCATTATCATTCTTCATAACTCCCTTGTTTAAGTTACCCATTTAATTACAAGTAACTTAATACATTCATTCTAGCTCTTAAACACCATATTCAACACCCATTAATCTTACCCATTAACTTACTCTTCTAGGATTCCATCCTAAGAGTCACACTTGATTTATTTTGGTGAACTCAAGTCACACCATTCATAACACAACTCGTCATAAATCTCAACAACAAAATTGACATTTGTTTTGCTCTTTGTCTCTTGAGAGGAAATTTGACGTTTTGGTTCGAAATTCAGGAAGAAGGTATCAATTAAAAGCTATAGGCTTGATCATAATTGGAAAATGAGTTTGTATGATAAATGACTGTTACTTGAAGTTATTGGCTAGTTTAATTGTTTAAGCTAACTGTTTAAGATAGTTGTTAAGTAGATGTTTGGTAAAATATTTTTTAGTTATTGACTGTTTAGTAGAAAAAGTATGCCAAAAGCCAATTAGAAAATTACTACGAAGATTTGTTCGTGTATGTACTTTGTGTACACTAAAATATTGTACACTAACTTTAAATTCTAGGAGTGTATGCTAAATAGTGATTAAGTAAAGTGGAAAGTCAAGATTATGGATTTATGAATAATGTATTGAAAAAGAATGTACAAATAGTGTCAATTAAGTCCATTTTAGATTTGCGCTACTAGAAGTATTTTCTTTTTAGCTTAAAAGTCCTTACTAAATGCTTTTTTTGATGTTTGGCCAACAAAACTAAAATACAAAAACGAATCCAAAAGAGAACCAAAAATCTAATTGTCAAGCACTTACAATACAAAAAAAGGTTGCTCAAATTATTGCGGTTGCATTTTGAGAAACAAGATGAACTGGTATTTAGTGTAGAATGTGAAATGTTCAACATTCATCAACATATATTTTAAAGGAAAATTTATCCAGAATAATCCAACTTATTCACGATTTTCCTATAATAATCTCAACTATCGATTAACCATGAATAATCCCAACTATTGCCCCACTTAACCTGTGCTGTTGTTGGTCTTGTTTTTACCGGTGCAGCAGGTAAATTTCTGACCCTTAGTCCTCCCCCTCTTCTTCAATCCCTTTGTATTCTCAAGACCTCCATTGATGGAAGTAGCAAGAGCTTCGATTCCTAACGTTCCATTTTTTTAACTTTCCTTTTCCATCAAATTATTTCCTGGTTTCTTTCATGAAGAGCATCACTTATTCCAATTGTTATTCAAGTAGGAGTTCAATTGCAAGGGAAACCCCAAGATGTAATCATGATGTTCTTGCCAAACTACAAACTGCTAGAAAAGGTTCGCGAATTGGGCATCGTTTTTATGGTTGTGGTCTATGGCCTATTAGTTAATATAAACTAAAATTTTAATTTAATTTGTAAAATTGATTTAAATAAACTATCCTATGAACAACAAACAAATTTTTTAAAAAAATTAGATTCAATTAGGATACATTAACAAAAAATTGTAGAAATATAAAGCTTTAATTATCATTTGAAAAGTAGACTAGCATCAAGTAGCTTGGACAAGAGAGAAATCGAGCACCAGTTCGCGAAATTAAAGCTGGGTAATTTCAGAAAATTGGGGTTGATTGGGTTTACAGGAGAGAGAATTCAAAGGTTGAAGGTAATGGAGAGTAGTTGCAAGTTTTTATGTTAGATTATAAAAATAAGGAAAAATAATAATTTTACCTACTAAAACCGGTTGTAGGTAAACTAACAACACCACAGGTTAAGTGATGCAATAGTTGGTATTATTCATGGTTAATCGATAGTTGAGATTATTACAGGAAAATCGTGAATAGGTAGGATTATTTTGGGTAAATTTTCCTGTTTTAAAATTTTTTCATTTGATAACCCAAAGATTTTGAGTGAAAAGAGTTTATTTTGAGGTGGTTATTTTGTAGCTTAAGCCTTGTTTTGGAAGGAATGTAGCTTTATGAGGATTGTTGAGTTGCAAAAACCTAGGGTTTAGTGAGAATTAGGGAAATTATGAGTTGCAAAATCTTCAAACACTCATATGAGTTCTAATGTTATCAAAATTAGGAATATCCTCTTCCATATCACAGTTTGACATAGCCTTTTACGAGTGAATTTTTCAATTTGTTGTAGTCTTGAGGTAGAATTGAATTTGATGTAATTGATGATAATTGCAATTTTGATGTCTGCTACGTACAATATCGTATTAATCTCTAGTCTACCAACTACCAACAAATATTGTTCTTTAAGTATAAAATTAAAGAAGTTCAAGGAATATGAGTCAAAGGCACCGTATACTTGGCCACAAGTATAGTGATCGATTAGAAAGGCAAAGCGAACCATAGTTCAAGGCTTTAAAATTCTTAACAATTTTAAAAAATATATCTTCATCTATAAGATTGATTTTAACTTGAATTAATTAATTTTAAGTATAATTTACATTTTTTTTGCTATGTAATATATGAGTGATTTGCACTTTTTTTATTAAATATTTAAAATATCAACAATACAAAACAAAACGTATATTATATTATTTATTAGGTCTTAAATTTTTAACGGTCCTTTATATCTTTCGCTCTGAAATCCAAAAATGATGGAGACGATCTCGTCCACAATGGGTTTTCTTCTAAACATAGCAATTCAATCTAAATTCCCCCCTAATTTGACTCGATCTGAGCAATTTAGTCTGATTCGAAGGAGGGAAAAAAATATGACCTTGAATCCAATCATACAGTTCGAGTCCAATTTAAAGATGAACTAGAGCAATTTAAAAGTTACAAGACTACTATTTGATAGTTTTTCGAACTTAATGTCTTTAATCCTATTGGGTCACACTATATCAATGTGTGAGACCATGTTGTATTCTTCGACCTATATAAGTCTAGTTTCACGTGACTAAATCCAGTTGAACTAGGTATAACGTATAAGTCATAATCCTCTAATTAATAAGATGTTTAAATCAAATGTTAATTTAATTGTGTAACTTCCATAAACATTATTTCTTATAATTTTTTGCTTTATAGAAGTAAATTAATACATTTAGTAGTTGGAGGTGTCGTATCCTTGTTTTAGATTTCTGAGCATGTTTGCATTGTATTTCTTTCCTTATCTTATTTAGCTATATATGCCTTTTGGTGCCCCTCATTTACTTTTGCTTTTGTGACTATATTTCAATTTTAATGTATGTTGTAAGTTGTAGGAGTTTTTCCAAGCGCGTTGTGTGTCTCTTTGCAAGATCCTATCTTTTGGGGATATGATTTGTCCAATCCTTAAAGGGGGCACGAGTATGATTTATCGACTATCCTACTCCCTCGTACCATGTTTTGTGTGGGATACTGGGTTTGTACAATAAGTATCCAATTGTGAAGAGGAACAGGTGGAGTTTTCAGGTCTTACTCACTATTTTAATTAAGATATTTCTTAATTAGCATTAACTATTATGTAACTTATTTTCTTTATCGATGATGTTACTTATGGGTTTTTGCTAAAGAACATGTAGGAATTTATAAATCCTTGTTCATAATGATTAGTGCATGTAAGAGGGTAACATGTAGACGTAGTACCAACAAGTAAAAACTGGTTATGGATTTTCAGAGCAAAAGTTAAAGTGGTGATATAAGAGTTGTATACACACAAAATCTGTTTAAGAAAGGTTCTTACACAATGTACTAATATATTGGATCATAAGATATTGTTGGTGGACTACACTAGAGAAACTTTGTTTATGGTTCTTGTCTCATGTTGTGTTTTAGCTAGTAGATTCACGTTACAAAGGTATACTATTTCGTCCAAATATTTACTTGTTTCATTTCATGTCAATAATTGGATCTTGAAATTGTTTTAATTTTCCCCATGTTGAAAGTTAAAACTACTGGAATCTTACAATTTCCATCCTCTAATTCAACAAATATGAACAAAATAACTGAAAGTTAGCATTTGTCCCATGACAATTATTAAGGTGTCTTTGTACTTTCCATACAAATGAGCCTCATCAATTGTGAGTAGTGCTCGACAATGATGAAATCCCTTAATCGAAGGGCTGAAAGCTCATAATATGTGTTGAAACATTTGGACGGTAGAATTTATTATTTGAATTGTCTGCTCAATCAAGCTTTAATAATTATTTACATTTTATGATAGATATTATTAGGAAGATATTACCACTGTTGAGTTTCGAGAAAACATTTTTTTTAGCATTTTATTTTTTTATTTAATTAGCTCTTAAATAGTACCTCATTATTTTTGCTACGTCTACACTAACAAATTCGTCTCACATATGACACTACCTTTAAAAGACTAGTTGTGGGGCCGCGTGCTACGCACGCGGTCCCCCAAGTTATGTTTTCGAATTCTATAATGTTATTTTATACTTTCTTATTAACAATAATATGAATGAAAATATTAAAATATTGATATGTTGCTGATATGTGAGGCTGGTACAGCATTAAAGTAATGCATGAAAACTTATTGCGGCCTTTATAGGTTTAGCCTTAGAACGTAGCTAGGTTGTTCAAGAAATCAACACTTAAATAAAAAAGTTTTGAAAAATAACTCTTAATTTATTATTACTGTTTAATATTTATTAATTATTTTAATTATTTGAGAGACAAGTGTTTAAAGGTGATGATAAATAGTAGTTAAGATTTATATTGAGAAAAATATAAAAAGACAATATTTTATAATTTAAGTTGAATTAAATAAATGAATAGAAAATTAGATTACAATGTTAATAAATAATCTTATGCTATGTTTGGGAATGTTGATTTCATTTGAAAATGTGAATTTGACTTAAATTTAGTGTTTAGCAAGTAAAAGATTTTCAAATTTGAATTTGAGTCAAATCCACCAATGTTTTAAAAAATGGTTAAAATAAGTATTTGAGAATCACTTCCCTAAGTTTGTGATTCTCAAATTATTCTTTAATGAGTTTATAATTGAAATCTACAATTCCAAATGAAATATTTATTCCCAAACGCAACATTAATTCATTTTAAAAGAATTTGGTGCATAATTTGACTTAGATAAAATTAGTATATAGAAAAATCACTTTATTTGTGCAAACATGTGTTATTTCAAAGCTTTAGAGGCACGATAGTATTTGACTCAAGAGGGCACATGCATTTTTGCTAGGTGCATCAATTTACTTCCTTTTGGCCATAAAAAGATGAAAAAAAAAATTTTTACAGTTGGACCCAATCTATTTATATAGCCATTAAAATAATTAAATATAATGAAAATGTTGATGAAAATGTTGATGTACTTGAGAGTTGAGAACTGAGATATTAAGCTAGAAAAAAGAAGAGCTTGCAAAACATACAAAATCACTACAAATTAACTCAACATGATATTTGGAGTTACATAAACCAAAAAGCTTTGCATTGTTCAAACGAATTACAAGCTTCATCATGCTTATATTTCTTTTTTACTTTGAAGACCTCAAGTCTCATCTTGCAATGATACTTAACTCGATAAGTCAACCCACTTTTGATTACTCACTCTCTCTTATAAATTATGAGTATCATCAAGTCTACAATCAAACAATCTGTACCAAAATTAGAAGTTGAACAAAGAATAGGAAAAGGCAAAGACTCGATAACACGATTAGATGCAATTAAACGAGAAAAGAATGAACAGTGATATTGGGTTTGTTGGGCGTGTACATTGACTGTGTGGGAGCTAGCGAGGGGAATGGGTTGCTGAGCATGTGGAGTATTTGGGCGTTCAAACCTACTATTTGCAAATGAGTGTTGTAGGAAGTGTCAATTGTTGGGACTGTTGCTTTTAGATGTTGTCGGTTGATGTTGTCATCGCTAGTCTGTTGGGACTATTGCATTCATGCCCACAAACATCCCATAGCTCCACAAAAGTCCATCTCTACATCCCACTCCAGGTTGCAGAATTGTTACAGGTAAAATGCTGCACAAATGAATAAAAATATCTTGGCTGAGCGAGATCATAGGAATGTGCTAAAGTGCAACACAATCTAACAATGAGATCTTAACTGCAATCAAGCAATCACAATTGCGTTCTCATCTGGAATGTTAAAAAAATCATCCATAAAACCTAAAACATTAACAAACTTTGGTAATTAGTAAATAGAAAGCAAGTAATTCATACAAATATGATAGATATAATTAGTAAAAAGAGAATTATACATGAGTTTACAGCATCATATGAGCTGAATTTATCACTTAGTAAAGCTCAAGACAACATCTCACAACCTGATATCATAAAAGGGATGTCATAATGATAAACCTCAAGAAAATCGAGGCTATTGGTGGGATTTTTTAAAAATAATTAAGATGTGAGATTTTTAAAAGAGAATCATCCAAAGGTGAAATTTTAAAAGTAAATGTTTCTACTGATAATCTATGTATTGAGACGAATCAGACAAAATTCAAATTAACTATGTTATAGCTTATTGATTAAGAATTCACTTATAATTAAATAGGTAAACAAACTGCACCATGGATTTAGTGCAACATATACAAAAGAAATTTACTTACTCTATCTCTATAATGGTTTCAAGCTGATCTAAGATCATAGCAAATACAATAATGCCAAAACATTTTGCACAGATCAAAGCAAACCAACTCAAACAAGTAAAGCTATATTAAATTAGGAATATAAGAAATTAGGAATCATTTTAAAATAAGGAATATAAGAAAGAATATAAGAAATTAGGAATCATTTTAAAATTAGGATTTACCTAATGACGATGGAGGTAATGACCAAATTGAAATCTTTAATCTTCAATCTTCAGGAATCAAATTGAAATTTGAAAATCTAGGTAAACCTTTCAATATAACACTTCTTATTTTTGGGAATCTTCTTGCAAACAATTTTCAGGTGATAAATCATTAAATAGATAATTCTGCTCCACAATTAATTCCAAAAATAGTAATAACAATTCAAAACTCCACAATCACAAAAAATGAAAGTAGGTATTTCATCAGAAAAGGTGATTAAAAAATCCTTACTCAACTAATAATCATTATTCAACGCCCTAATAAACAAATTCAAAAGACCCACTTAATCATGCAAACCCCCTTTTTTCATTCAAAAATAAAAGAAAACCGTGAAAAAACATACATGGAAAATTCGCCACCATTAACATTTTCCTGAAAGAAGAATGGTGGCAAGCAAGGATTTTGAATTTACCTTATCGTTGTTCTAAGCTCTTTGCTTGGAAAATTCTCAACCTTTAACATTTTCCTGCAAGATAAAACATACATATGACAAAATCCTTTAATTCGAACAGTGATAAAAATCATTTTAAACATAAAATTACCTCATTCCCACATTATCATAAGTAATAGAAGCAAATCAACCATAAAATTGAAAAATAAAAAATAAAAACTACCACATTATCCATATAATCAAAAAACAATCAAATAAAAGCAACTTCTAAACATAAAATTAGCCCATTAAAGCATAAACAAATTAAAACGGGAATCTCAAATCTATTAAACTAACAAGTATAAGCTTAATTAAAAAAAGAAATAAACTAAGAAAATCCCAGGTATTAAACCGTCTGCAAGCATTAAAGCATAAACAAACTTAAAATGGGAATTTCAAGTTTAATAAACTAACAAGTATAAGCTTAATTAGAAAAGAAATAAACTTTATTGATAGAAAATTAAAATATTGATTTGCAAATCAAACCCAAGTTTAAACCTGTAACGAGGTAAACAATTTTGTTATAGCCTTCAACATTTCACAAATCATGATTATAATCAACAAATCAATAACTTATACAAACCGTAATTCCCTAAATAACTCCAAATTCAATTTAAGAAACACTACAAACTATACTAAGCTCCATCATCATTGCATAAAAGAAATGCCCAAGATTCAAACTTTGATTCACATTATATACTCCAGTATAAATGGATTTAGAACATATAAGACAAAGAAATGTGAAAAGGGATATTGAACTAAAATCAACCTATCCATATAAGACAAAGAAATTTGAATAGGGGTATTGAACTAAAATCAACCTACCCACATACCCCATACCCAGTTTTTACCACAATACCAAGCCCGTTCCTGAATTTTTGGTGGCCTATGGGCGAGATTAGTATTACCTTATCGATATCACTAAAAGTTTTCCATCATAATGTTTTTTATAGGATCCATGAAAAGATAAATAGCTTTGTGATTCTTTTATTTGTTGAATTCATTTTGTTTTATTAAATTACTAACTTTTTAATCATAATAATCATTCAAAATACCAGCTACAAATAATTTCCTTCGCACTATCATGAAGCAATGTTCTAAATATCAGCAAGCCATGCAAACATTAGAAATAACTCACAAATTGAATTTTTACATTTGATTCACTTACAATGTCTATCTCCTTGATGATTTATTCTAGCATCAATGAATGAGCATGCTTCTTTAACATCTATACATGAAAATTGTACCTAAGTCCAAACCACTCAAGCATACAAGCCCTGCCATTATGCGTCCATCATAATATTGGGCAAATCCACAACCTCATATTCATAAAAAAAAAAAAAAAAAAAGAAAGTTCTAACAAGATTTAAGCTCTATTTCAAAATTTATGACCCTTAAACCAACGAAAAGTGTAAAATTTTAAGTTTTGTCACATTGGAGCAACCATTGTAGATGACTATAATTAGAAATTAGTTCATAGCAAATAAGAAGGTTTGTGAAGCTAACCTAATTTTCCAAGTTGCTCTGATATCTTAATTAGGTCAGATCCTCCAACAACACCAACTGCAACAACCTGTAAAAATAAATGGATTTAAGAATATACCCAATAAAGTTATAAAAAAAAAAACAACAGAAAACTTGAAACAAAAAAAGCTTGGAAAAATACAGTGAGTTCGTAGGAAAAAAAAAAAGAAAATTATAAAAAAAAAAAAAAAAAAAGAACTGGAAAACCCATATCAAATTAGGGTGAAAATCAAAAGCTAAAATCACATCTCAAATGAAAATCAATTTTTGCAGGTGTTGAATAGCAAAGTAGGAAAAATCAAAAGTACATTCACAAAGTAGGAAAATTAGGATTGAAGAACAAAAGGCAAAAAAAAAAAAACAAAAATACACCAAAATGAACAAATGCAGTATGATGATGAACAAATGAAATCAGTAATCATAGCTTCAAATGCCTGATTTAAGATATCAAAAATACATGATTTACGGTGGTAGGGTTAGCGACATTGATCTTCAAATGCCACAATAAAAACACAATTAAAATTCCATGAAATACTTTTATCACATCACAAAGATTACAATTAATTAAACCATAAGAAATTTTCTGAAATTGATGAATTGAATAATCAAACCTTCGTGATTGAAGAAAGCTAGAACGGCGGAAGTGAAATGAGGGAGAGCGGAAAGAGCAATTGTGGCCTTAGGGTTTTTGATAAATGAAGAAATTAGGAGGAGTCAATGGAACTGACCATAGCAAGGAAAAGTAAAAAAGGAGGTACAGTGATTTTACTGTTCATTTTGAAAATGTGAACAGTTATACTCTGTTGGACGTTTTTTATAGTTTAAGGATAAAGGTAGAGTTGTCTTGTGATACTCCAAATTTAGCTTTAAAAAGGATTTATAGACTACTCATATCAATAAGGTGCATTTTCTTTTCTAGGGAGCCTATTTGCTAAGAATTCCACAGTTAAGCATTTGAAGAGCAGTATTATGATGAGTGACCTCCTCGGAAGTTCTCCCGGATGCGCAGGGGTGAGGCCAAAGTGCGATGAAAAAACTTGTGTTGATTTGTGGGATCAGTCTACAATAATACAAATTTTATATATGCAAATTACTACAATAACACAAATTTTATAGGATAAATGGAGATTAATAATCCCAACTTTGCGTGATCCGCTCAAAACAATCCCAACTTTCGATTATTTTCTAATATACCTAACTTTGCCACTTTGTTGCTCAGGACATACCCTTTAATATGGTAACCGGTTATAACAGGTAAATCACATGTTATAACCGGTTATAACAGAAAATATGCGAAAGTTGGGATTGTTTTGAGCGGATCACGCAAAGTTGGGATTATTAATCTCCATTTATCCTTCTTATTTCCATGACAAAAAAGGTGATTTACCTGTTATAACCGGTTACCATTTTAAAGGGTATGTCCTGAGCAACAAAGTGGCAAAGTTAGGTATATTAGAAAATAATCGAAAGTTGGGATTGTTTTGAGCGGATCACGCAAAGTTGGGATTATTAATCTCCATTTATCCAATTATATATATATAAGTATTACGGTACATCTTCAAATGATACACTACTTCTCCCTAAACTTCCTTTTTATAGTTTATAGTAAATCATCAAAATTGCACATTTGCACTACACTATTCTTTGAAAATTACTTTATAGTGAATCATCTAATATACACTAATTCTACATAAACTAAATTATAATATTTATGTTACATAACATTAATAAATTGGGAATAAAGTAAATCATTATTTTGAAAAAGAGTACAATAACTTATGGTTCATAAATCTGAATTGGGGATGGAATTGCAAGTAGATCTGCAGAAGGAGAAAGGAAATGTCGATTGAATTTCACAATCATAAATAAGGAAACCGAAAAGTCTTAATTAATTTAGCGTGTTTAATTAAAGCAACATTTATATATTATGTTTGCTTTGTGGCTCAATGGTTAACAGAGCTAAATTATACTTTCTTTGTGGGTTCGATCTCTTGCAATAGTAAACTTCTAAGTTTTTTTCTTCTTTTTAATGGGGTGCCTGGGCAACCTTAGGCAACTTAATAAATCCGCCTTTGACTATTCGTTTACCCTCACATGCAACCAGCTCTCTAACTTTCTTTCTCATATCATCAATCTTTACACTCTTTGGGAATGTTTTTTTTCTTTATGTACTAGTGGAAAAAACCTTATTTGATGCGGTTTTTAAGCCCCTATAGGCTGCGTATTTCGACCCAAACCATTATTGTAGCAGCAAGAAATATTAGATAATGGCTGCGGTACGGTCAACTTACGTAGCCAAAAAGAAGCTTAAGGGCTGCGGACAGGGAGCAAAAACCGCAGCCCTTTAGTGAGTTATAGGCAGTGAGTTGGGGACCATTAAGGGCTGCGATTTTTCCCCATGTCCGCAGCCCTTACCTTATTTTTTTTTAATTTTTTTTTGTTTTCATAATATTTGTATAATAAATAATAATTATTAGCATTAATTATAAAATAATAAATATTTCACAATAATCAACCATCGATAAATGTCAAAATATCACCAAATTATAATATATATATATATATATATATATATATATATATATATATATATATATATATATATATATATATATATATATATATATATATATATATATATATATATATATATATATATATATATATATATATATATATATATATATATATATATAATATATATACATACATATATACATACATAATGTAATTGTACATTACACCACATATAAATACTACGATACATAATAATCTACCAACATAATATTAGAAATAAACACGACGACTTTGTCTTTGACTTTACGTAGTTCAATATCCGTCAATTCGCGTGTTTCTCTTGGAGTTTTTATAATCTACGTATTAAAATAAATTATTATTAAAAAGTTAGTACATTATATAATATAATATAGGAAAAATTACCTAGAATAATCCAAACTATTCGCGATTTTCCTACAATAATTCCAACTATTGATTAACCATGAATAATCCCAACTTTGAGGGGCATTCTAGTGACCGGATGACTTACTACAATAAGTTTTATTTTTTTAAAAAAAAAGATAAATTTTAAAAAAATGTCAAAAAATGTTAAAAAAATGTTCATAAAAAATTTATGATTTTTTTTATTATTTAGAATTTTTTATGTAGATTTTCAGAAATATTTTCTAATTATAAATTAATATTTAATTTATTTTTTTGGTGAATTACCTACTATAGCAGGTCATCGGGTTACCCAAGCTTACTCTAGGAAAATGCCCCTCAAAGTTGGGATTATTCATGGTTAATCAATAGGTGGGATTATTGTAGCAAAATCATGAATAGTTTGGATTATTCTAGGTAATTTTTCCTATAATATATTATAAATAAATAATTTAAAAAACATATATAATAACTAATTAAAATACTTACGAAATCAATATTTTGTACCCCGACATTCTGGACGGCTTCTATGATATCATCCATAAATAAATTTAATAACGTAGTAGCCGCAATGAATGGTATTTCTTTGTTGAAAACACTAAGAAAAAAAAAATATATTATATATGTTAGTGCTAAATTAAAAACGCTTCAAAACCGTTAAAAACGCAACTTCATATGACAATTATTTTCGATTCTAACAACTTCAACACAATAATATACACCAAATAGTGTTGTGTGCCAAGTTTCATGCATAACAAACATAGTTTAAGCTATTTTACGCTCGAAAATGTCAAAATTCATTCAAAATCGTTAAAAACGCAACTTGACCCTTAATTTCAAGCATATGACAATTATTTTCGATTCTAACAACTTCAACACATTTATATATACCAAATAGTATTGTGTGCCAAGTTTCATGCATAACAAACCAAGTTTAAGCTACTTTACGCTCGAAAATGCCAAAATTCATTCAAAACCGTTAAAAACGTAACTTGACCCTTAATTTCAAGCATATGACAATTATCTTCGATTCTAACAACTTCAACACAATTACATATACCAAATAGTGTTGTGTGCCAAGTTTCATGCATAACAAACAAGGTTCATCACAAATCTCACAACTTCAACACAATTATATATACCAAATGCCATTAATTAATCTTTCTTTTCTTGATGTAAGATGAGGTGCGAATATTCTTTGTGACTACATTCATGTTCTGAATCAAAATGTTCATCACAAATCTCACAAAAGCCTTTTCCTAACTTCTCATAAAATTCATTAGTGGAGGTGGGTTTGAATGAGTGGTGAAACAATTTCGAACAACCCTTTGAAGAATGTCTAGAGGAGAAATTTTAGCCCTAAAACCTTTAAAAAACTCTTCAACATCATCTTCTTGACTATTTTTTGAACTTTTGCCACCGCCGCCGTTTTTCTAGTCACCGGAAATCGTACTACTTTGATACCATTGTAATGGATTGGCCAAGACCCATTATCGAAACTGATAGTATGGATACTTCGAGTCTGCCCACTAACTCTCAAAAATGACACTTTCTTTATCAATTGCTAATCCAACTAATGAATTATTACAAGGGTGACTCTATACATAGCCTACAAAGTACAAACACTAATTAATATGAAATGTCGACAATGCCCTTGAACCCTTTGACTTGAGTCATGACATAGGGGATGATGTGATGGTCGAAGGTTAGGAGGGTCGGGTTTTCTGTTCCTTTTGTTTTTATTTTTTTTTTCAATTTTAATTACCTCATTCAATTTTTTTTAAAAACCAAAATTAACTCAAGGAATTGATTACAAGACATTTAAATTGTTATGAATGGTGACTTGAGTACACAATTGAAGTGTGCATTCATGAGTGACTTTTGGAATGAAATCCTATGGGATTAAAGATGGATGATTAAAGTGTGTGACTTAATGATGATGTTTAAGTTGGTGATCAATGCATGGTGTAAATAGTGTATTGATGGAGACACTTAAACATGCATATTATGATGGTAATATTAAAGCATGATGAATGACACCTAACGAGGAGTTGAAAAGGCTAAGAAAAGATTCTTAACAAGGTGCTTATGCATAGGATTTGGTTTTGTGACCTTTTATGTTTCTAGGGGTGTTTAATATGTAATTTATTCTTAGCCATAAATGTGTAAGACTCATTAGTGTAATCACCCCTATAAATAGGAAACTTAAATACTCATCAAATACATCAACAAAATTACCCAAGCCAAACACTAGTCATATTCTCTTCTCTAATTGTTATTCTCAATTGTTATAATATAAGAGATACTAACACCGGAGGACGTAGCTTTAATTGGGTGAACATCGTTAAATCTTTATGTCATTTTATTGCATTGTTAATTCCTACAAACTTCGATTCATTTGATTGCGTAATTTATTTCAAACAAGACTTTACACTTTCGATCTTGGTGGTATTAGGGATTGAAACACATTGTTTGATCTCTAATATAACTTTTTTTTTTTGAAGAACATCTCTAATATAACTTCATTTTTCATAAATCAATATCATTAAAAGAAAAATAAAGATGAAGATTATTTTTTTGTTTATAAAAAAAATAATCGAAAAATGAAAATTTTATAGTAGAAACTTTTAGAAGGAATTTAAACTTTAATTTAAGAAACTAAAAATAAAAAGTTGGGAAAAGTGTCGCTGTGTCGGGATGAAGCGTGTGCCAGAGAAAATGAGGTGACTTCCAACAGCAAACATTTATGCGTTTCTCTCTCTTGTCTTCTCCTCTCTTCCATCTTCAGTCTCTGCTTGTCGCCTTACTCGTCTCACTATCATTTTCATTTCTCAATGGCGTCCTTCATTGATCTTGAAGATTCTCCTATGTTTCACAAGCAGGTTTATTTTCCTTCTCCTTTTCTTTATTCATCCTTTTCGCATTTCGCATTGATCTACGTTTTTATCGATCTAAAACTTATGATATTTCGTTGTTTCTATGATATTATGTAAATTAAGCTCAAGAGCATCGCGATTTTCCCTACCTAATTTTCACATTACTAATTTTTCAGATTTGTGTGAATTATTTTCTAAAATTTGATTCAAATTAAGGAACTGAAGCATTTCTTTTTCTGTGATTTCTATCATGTATGTTGTAATTGACATGATCATTGCAAATTCAATTGATTTATCATCTTTGAGCGAATTTATGGAAATTAATTGTCATGTGTTATTTTGCATTGTGCTATTTGAGCTATAGGAAGTCATTTAGTTTTATAGAGAAGTATGTTACTAGGTTCTTAAATGAATTCTTGGAGTTTAGAAGAGTTTTATTGTTTCTGCAATTCGTTGCTAATGTTCAAATTTTTTCTTGAGCTTGAGCAAGGAAGAGACAGTGCTTGAGAACAAATGATCTATTTGATGTTACAGTTTTTTTGTTGTTGTTTGAGACTGATAAGTTGATATTGAGCAGGTTTCTTCGTTGGAACAAACTACCGATGAACTGAAAGATCGTTGTCAGAGCCTTTTCAAAGGATGCCAGAAATTTCTGTGAGTTAAAGAAATTATCTTTTTGGTAACATATATATGCAATCCTCATTCCCACCTGGATTATATAATCTACAATGGTCAAAGTAGTTTTATCATATTTATATTTCATTTAGGATTACCTTGTTTGCTAATCAATTCATACTCACTCCATTCCTAAATACTTGCTACATTACGGTTATTGATACCGTTTATCATTCATGTTTATTTTATATATGCGGCTAATGTGCTCGAGAGTTTATATAGTTGTACCTCGAGTATTACTTATTACATGAACACATAATGTATATAAACTTCTTTTATGTTTGGGATTTTTTTTGTTATTAATAACTATCTATTTTATAGTTGGTCCCAATATTTGGCATTAAGGCTTAGCATTGTTGTTGAATAAAGATTTAGTTTTATTAGGCAGATGGTATAAAGATTCAACTCTAGGAACTTTAGTTGAAAATCTATTCGCTTACTCATGATACTGTAGGGCCTCCCTCTCTGAAGCTTATGATGGGGACACTACATTTGCTGATGCTTTGGAGCTCTTTGGAGGACAGGAAGATCCTTTAAGTTTATCAATAGGAGGTAGGTGTTGCTTCCTCAAATATCCTTGTGATTTTACTCACACCAGTATGAGAATTGGATGTTGGATACTTGGACTTTCTTTGTTATTTGGCTTTAGCTTGTTTAAATCTACCAACATTTATTTTTATTTATTTTGAATGTAATTACCTTTTCTTTTTATCCTATTATTTGTTTTGAGTGGGGCATGAGGAATCTGTAAGGGAATGTAATGTTAATGATGCAAAGATGTAGCCTAAATATTGGGGTTTATTGTGTTGGTTATTGGGTATAACTGTTGGTAACTTCTTAGATTCAAATTTTCTCTCATTCCTTTTTAACATATGTCTAGGAAGTATTGTCAAAAGTGCACATTCTTTTGAGTTTTTGATAGAGTTTCTTCTTCACAACGAAGTAGGAAGTGAGAAGAGGTTAACGCCTTACAGGCTTGTGGCCTTTCAAAAGTGATTAGTATCACAAATTAACAAAAATAATTACTTGATATGATTGGGAAGTGAGGGTTTGAGGACACTACCACCGACCACATTAGGGAGATACTTGATTATTTACTACACTAATATGTTCTGATCTAGGAGTTTGGTAATTTCCTAGAATGTATCGAGGTTTTGATTGGTAAACGATCCGGGTTTGGTCGTGTCTTGTCATTTGACCTAACACTCTTAGAACTTTAGTCTCCACTTCACAATCGGCCATTGCACAACGTGACTTGCATTGTGTTTCTTAACTTGCTCCTCTTTATTTGAAACGTATTTGAGTTTGTATGTTCCCAATTTGCTTGTTCATGACTTCATAAAAAAAAACTCATTGATCTTACCTATATTGATTTTGTTTGGTAAGTTACATAAATTTAAGCGTCTTAAAATAACATGTTTCGAAAACCATAGGTTCAATGGATGTTTTAAATACCTTGGGTCTATATTTCAGAGTACTAGGGATATCCAACACGATGTGACCCATAAGATCAAGTGTTGATGACAAAAATAAACAAGGGACACTACTATTATATTGAGGTATTGTGTGGTCCATATATACCATTCAAGGATACATATTTAAACTTTCAAGATACATATTTTAGTGGAATTTTGATGGGGGTACATATTTAGTTGGTACATATTGTCAGTGACATTATTTTGGTATTTTAAAAAGGTGGAACTTAAAATATACGCGCACCACCCAATGTACCCCATAAAATGATTCATGTACTCGGAAAATTGGTTTTTACAATTTCTTACCACTTTAATGGTTTTTGTGAATTCTCCCCTATGTGTGTGTATACATATACATAGGGTGAAGTTCTAATGAGAACCAAGCTTATATGAGAACTGTGAGTCTGTGAGAACCAATCTCTCTGAAAGAAATGTGATAAAAATGTGTAACTCTTTCACAAAAAAGGTGTTACTTTTGCACAAATAAAATTACTTTTGTTCATAAAAAATAATGGTACTTTTTAGTAAAAAATTGTTAGTTGTCGAAAAAAAATATATATACAAAGTAACAAGTTTTGTCCGAGAAGTAACACATCTTTTTATGTAAAAAGTAACATTTTTTTGTGAGTTTTTTTTTCAGAAATTTTTTCTTAAATAACACTTTTTTGGTTAAAAGTAACATCTTTTAAGTAAAAAAGAAACACAATTTTGTCAGCCAGTTTGGTTCTCACGGTTCTCATATAATATAAGAATGGTTCTCACTCGAACTTCTTTATATATATATATATATATATATATATATATATATATATATATATATATATATATATATATATATATATATATATATATATATATATATATATATATATATATATATATATATATATATATATATATATATATATATATATATATATATATATATATATATATATATATATATATATATATATATATAGGGTCAAGTTCCAGTGATAACCAAGCTTATATGAGAACTGTGAGAACCAATCTACATGATAAAAATGTGTTACTTTTTTACAGATTATGTATTACTTTTGGACAAAAGAATGTTACTTTTGTTTTAAAGAAAAGATGATACTTTTTAGCAAAAAAAGTGTTACTTTTAGAAAAAAAAATATTGTATTCAAAAAAACAAACATATTAAAAAGTAACACGTTTTTTCCGAAAAGTAACACCTTTCTATGAATTTTTTTCAGAATTTTTTCGTTAAAGTAACACTTTTTTGCCTCATAGTATCATAAAAACCAGTAACACCTTTTTACCTAAAAGTAACAGTTTTATAGTAATAAGTAACACTTTTTTGTAGCAAGATTGGTTCTCACGGTTCTCATATATATATATATATATATAATCCAGATGTACTAGGCAACCTTAAGGATTTGTCCAACTAGGCGCCAAACCCATCGCTCACCCGAGGCGCTAGCCTTAGGCGTACTAGGCAACCTTTTTAAAACTAAGGTGGGAGGTTTTAGGTTCCGTTTCTCTAGCTTTGTAACCTAAACTCATTTTTTACTGATAAAAATATGAAAAACAAATTACGTTTCGTCATGATAACCAATACTAGAAATAAAATCATAGTGTTGCCATAAAGTGAATTGTGCCGATGATAATATACAATGTCTACTATACAAGTGTGATGGTGTTTGAATTGACAATTGGTAGTGATGATGGCGGTGTCGGAGAAGAATCGTGCTAGTCATGATAAAGGTGGTGGTAGTAATGAGTGGAGAAAGTAATAGTGGGTGGAGGAAGGATGATAAATAACTATGCACTGGATTTGGAAGTTTGAGCTTTTGTTTGATTGAGAATAACTTTTTTTACTATAAAAAGAAGTCTTTCCATTACTTGCCTTGATTTCAACCAAACAAGATATAAAAGTAACACTTATCGTTTCAATTTCACTTCCTTAATCCGTTTCCATTACCTTTCAATCATAGTTATAAGATTAGTTCATATGGGACTTCAACAATATATGAGAAATTTATCATCATTTTGTGTCCAATTGAAAAATTGTATAGAAAAATGTTATACATTAGATACTCTTGCTTGTTTCTCAAAGGTAATGTTTTGCAAAGAGAATTTTAAATAAGGTACTTTTTACAACCTAAAAACATTGTTGCTTCCTTTTTTTTTTTTTCATTTCACTCTCATATAAGCTTTTACATTTTTGCTTTTTATATTATTTGGCTCTAGTATGCCTCATGCATTTACGTTTTTATTTACTTTGTTATTTTTTCTTTAGGTCCACTAATATCCCGGTTCATTGGTGCATTTCGGGAGCTTGCAACTTATAAAGATCTTCTTCGTTTGCAGGTAACATCTTAATTACTCAATCCCACCTTTTTAGTTAATTGTTAAATCGTAGAAAATCGAGTTATGCTTTAGAAAACATCAAGGGATGGAAACTCATAAAATCCAAAAGGACTGATTCCTGCCATCTCAGTGGTTTTTGGAATTGGAGAAAATGGGAAGTTTGTAGCCTTGTAGTAGTATATTAGGTTGAAAGATTTGATTTCTCAAGATCTTATAATTCCTTTTTGACTTGGACAAATACTAAATAATATATGGGTTTCTGTGCTTAGTGATTAAGAGAAATTGTAGTCTTAGATTTTGGTGCAAATAAAGTGGTAGAACCCAGAGATCAAAGGTGGGAGCTTCTTATTGTTCAATCTGGAGGGTGCTTGAATCTTTATTTTTTTTTGAAGGACATATAGAATGGGTGGTGTGTAGTTGTAGAGTGATTTTAGTTAGTTTAATACTTGTCCATCTCGTCAGAGTCTCCCAATTTGACTTCATCTTGTGAGAGCTTCACTTAGGATATGATGCTAACTCTTTGTGATAGAGGGAGTATATTGTAATTTTGGAATCTTTCTTGGACAGACAGTTCAAGTCACTTTGTAATAAATGAGAATTATTAGACTAATACCACCAATGCATTAAAGATAGTTTTTAAAACAATGACAAGTTCAAAATGCTATATTGTTGGTGCAATTGTGGACTTTCTTTGAATTCCTTAATCTGGCTTTGCGGGAGTGTCCTTTGGAAATATCATGTTATGACCTGGCTATCAGAATCTGTGAAGTACAACAGCAAGAAATAGAGTATGTAAAGAAGAAGAAAGAAAGCAAGAAGAATGTAGAGAAAGAAGAGAAGATAGAATGCTTGTATTAAGTAAAATAGGGCAGAGTACCCCCTGAGTGTTAGAGTGACTCAGAAACTCCCTTAGTGTACTATTACACTGATTTGTACTACAAGCATAAGATGAAATGTAATTCTTATTACAGCATATATATAGTGTATATTCTTCTAGTAGGCTCTTGCCAACTTAGCTACTAAAACAGAAAAGATTCCAATATAACTGTTTTGCTATTCTGTTATGCAATTTGCTATTCTGTTTTGCTATTCTTCATCCTTGGTTCTTTCCCCTTCTAGAATAGACTTGTAATATATTGGGCTTGTGCTTGCTTGGGCCGTAATTCATTACAGTACCCGCCCCGATCAGTCTCACCTTGTCCTCAAGGTGGAAATCCGGAAACATGTGATCGATAGTGGAGTAATGTTCCCAAGTGGCATCAGCTACGGGCTGTCCAGTCCACTGAATGAGTACCTCAAGTATCTTGGAGGGGTCAAGGGGGTCAGCACGCACACCGATAACCTGTGCAGGGTCAGCTTCTAGAACCAGGGAAGGAGACAATTGAGCTGGAATGGGAGTTGGATTGAAGGAAGCCCCGCGAGCTCTTTTCAACTGAGAGACGTGAAAAACGGGATGGATTTTGCTGTGAGCCGGAAGTTGTAACTCATACGCAGCTGAACCAATGCGTCTAAGAACGACGAAAGGACCATAGAAGCGGGCTGCCAACTTATCACACGGACGCCGAGCTACTAATTGTTGCCGGTAAGGCTGAAGTTTCAAATACACCATATCCCCCTCTTCAAAAGACTCCTCTCTACGCCGAGTATCCGCCCGTTGCTTCATACGATGTTGCGCTTTGAGGAAGTGAAAACGCAAATCATCAAGTATTGCATCACGATCACGCAAAAAATTATCCTGACTATCCACAGGTGTTGCATTAGTACCAACTCGAAGTAACGATGGAGGGCTACGACCATAGAGTGCTCGAAACGGAGACATGTGAATGGACATGTGTGGCGAAGTATTATAGCAATACTCAGCCCAATGTAGCCATTTTGCCCACTCTTTTGGTTGACCGTTGATGAAACAGCGGAGGTATGTTTCCAAGGCTTGATTCACAATTTCGGTTTGACCATCGGTTTGCGGATGATAGGCCGTGCTGCGCAATAAAGTGGTACCTTGTAAACGGAAAAGTTCTTGCCAAAAAAGACTTACAAACACTTTGTCACGGTCAGAAATAATGGATTTAGGAAACCCATGGAGGCGAACGATTTCTTTGACAAAGAGGGCCGCAACTGATTGAGCCGTGAAAGGATGCTTGAGCCCAAGGAAATGGGCATATTTGGAGAGTCGATCGACCACCACAAGTACTGTATCAAATCCCCCAGATTTAGGTAAGCCTTCAACGAAGTCCATGGTGACCTCTTCCCATACTTGAGCTGGAATAGGAAGGGGCTGCAACAACCCTTGAGGCTGCTGATGAGAAGCCTTTTGTGTTTGACAAATGGAACAGGCTTGGACATATTGAGTAATCCTTTTGCGCATCCCAACCCAATACCACTCCTCGGCGATACGAAGATAAGTTTTGAAATCACCATTGTGACCTCCGACGGCGGAATCGTGGAACTCAGCTAACAATGTAGGAATGATCATGGAGTTTGAGGGAATGACTCTGCGACCTTTGTATAAAAGCTGCCCATGATGAAGGTAAAATCCCGCAATGGGAGCATTCTTAGCTCGTATGTCATCTCGAAGCCGCATAAGTTCTGGATCCTCCTCAATCTCTTTTTGCAAACCCTGCCAATCAATATTCCAGGATGACACTAAAGCTGTCAAATATATGGCTGCCAAACAAGGATGGCGAGAAAATGCGTCGGCTGCCCCATTAGTGCTTCCCGGCCTGTATTTAATCTCGAAATCATACCCCAATAATTTGCACGCCCACTTTTGACAGTCCGCACCAATTTCACATTGTTCCATGATGAACTTAAGACTTTTTTGATCCGTCCAAATCACAAAATGACGCCCAATCAAGTAATGGCGCCACTTTTGCACGGCTAAAACAATCGCCATCAACTCTCTCTCGTAGATCGACTTTGCTTGCCCACGAACCCCTAAAGCTTTACTGAAATAAGCAAGAGGGTGTAAATTTTGTGAAAGTACCGCACCCAAACCCTTCCCGGATGCGTCGGCCTCAACCACAAAAGGTAAATTGAAATTAGGAATTCCCAAAACAGGAGCAGTAAGCAAGGCGGATTTGAGAGCCATAAAAGCTGCCTCGGCATCGGAGTTCCAACAAAAACAGTCCTTACGCAATTGTAAGGTGAGTGGTGCATCAATTTGCGCATAGGAACGTATGAAACGCCTATAATAGCCAGTGAGACCCAAAAAGCCTCTAAATTCTTTCAATGTTGTCGGAGACGTCCAATCTACCATGGCTTGCACCTTTTCGGGATCCATTGCTATCCCTTTGGCCGAAACTATGTGACCGAGATAAGCCACTTCACGTTGACCAAAACAGCATTTCTTTTCATTAGCGAATAATTGTTGCTCATGTAAAACCTCCAAGACAGTCGCCAAATGCTGTAAGTGCTCCTCCCAAGAATTACTGTAAACCAAAATATCGTCAAAAAACACAAGAACAAAACGACGAAGGAAAGGTTTAAACACCTCATTCATGACGGCTTGGAAAGTGGCGGGAGCATTTGTCAACCCGAACGGCATTACCAAGAACTCATAATGGCCGTCATGAGTCCGGAACGCAGTCTTTGGCACATCCTCACTACGAACCCGAATCTGGTGATAACCGGATTTGAGATCCAGTTTAGAAAAATAGGTAGCACCATGAAGCTCATCAAGTAACTCTTCGATTACCGGAATCGGATACTTGTCGGCGACCGTTTCTTTATTGAGGGCACGGTAATCAACACAGAAACGCCAGGATCCGTCCTTCTTTTTAACCAATAGCACTGGGCTTGAGAAGGGGCTCGTCGACGGCTGAATTATACCAGCTTTTAGCATATCAGTGATCATGGTCTCGATTTCGGCCTTTTGAATCTGCGGGTATCGGTACAGACGAACACTCACGGGATTGCTACCCTCCTTTAAGACAATGTGGTGTTGGCGGTGTCTCAAGGGCGGTAACCCATCCGGCATGTGGAAAACATCACGGTACTGATTCAATATTTGACGCAAGTCATTACCATAAGAGGGTGGTGGAATACCACTGGATGCTCCTAAATCATCACTTACTGCCATAAGCTCTACCAACATGCCCCCACGCTCCTTTTTAATACTCTTCATCATGGCTTTCAAAGTAATTTGTGATCGTTCAAGAGTCGGGTCCCCTCGCAACACAACCTTCGTCCCCTTCCACATAAACTGCATCAATGGTATCTTCCAATTGGTAGTGATCGTGCCTAGTTTAGCTAACCACTCCAATCCTAAAATGACATCAGAATGCCCCAAATCTAAAGGCAAAAAATCCTCAACAATAGTCACAGCTCCTAGGTCCAACTCAATTCCCACACATATACCACTGCTTTTTCTTATTTCCCCTGTTCCCAACGTTACATGGAATTCCTCAGTTACTGACATGGACAATTTCAGTGAGTCTACGGTTTTAAGTGAAATAAAATTGTTAGTCGCACCCGGGTCGACCATCACCACAACTTCACGCCCTAGAATTCTTCCCACAAGCTTCATCGTTTTAGGATTATTAATGCCTACCACAGAATTTAAAGAGATGCTTACCGGAGGGTCGATTTGTGGTTCCAACTCCTCCACGTCATCGAGCTCCGTTAACGGCATGCCATCGTTTTCCTCGACATCCGCCACGATCAGAACACTCAATTCTCGTCGCTTACAGACGTGCCCGAGTCGCCACTTTTCATCACAGCGGAAACACAATCCTCGGTCCTTTCGATCCTGAAATTCCCGATCCGAAAGTCGCCTTGTGTTGTCGGAATTTGGTGGTCGTTTCTGGTTTTGGGCTGGGTATGTGTTTTGGGTTGGGTATGTGTTTTGTTTTGGGTAATGGGGTGGGTCTTTGTGGAGTGTATATGCACGGGTAAGTGTAGGGGTAATTTGGACATTTGTGGGTTTAGGGTTATATGGGTAATTTTTGGTATATAAGGGCTTGTTTCCAGGTTTCTCAACTCCATATTCTACCATCAAATTTTCTTCAACTCTTATAGCCATGTCCAGCGCTTCATCCATGGTTACGGGATCTAGCACTTTCACTTCACTACCCACCTTCCTTTCCAAACCACGAATGAAATGGGTGATCAAGTATTCCTCACTCATTTCTTCCTCAACGTTCGAAGCTAACTGGATGAATCGTTTTTCGTACTCCTCGACGGTTCCATCTTGAGTCACCGTGAGCCACTGCTCAATGAGAGATCCCCCTTGTCGACCGCGAAAACGCCTGAGCATGGTCCGTTTGAGGTTCCTCCAGTTCGTGACCGTTTTTCGCTTGTTCTCCCATTGGAACCAGTGGAGAGCATCGCCCTCTAAACCAGCTACCGCCATTTCTAGCTTCTCCTTCTCCGGCAAATTGTAAAACTCATGACAACGTTCTGTTTTCGCCACCCATCCATCAGGATCTACTCCAGAGAACACGGGAAATTCCATTCTCCTGCATTTCCAATTGGTAAGTTCAACGGGTGTTGGTTGGGAAACCCTTCGTGGAATAGTTCGTGGTATTTCGAACCCACCGCCTTCCACAAATATCTGACTCTCCCTTGAAACTGATTCCTCACGTTCCCCATTACCTCCCACCTTGTTACTGATTTTTCTCAATTCCGCCATCACCATTGAGAGAGACTCTTTCATCTCCTCTTTGTCTTTGTTTTGTTCGGCCATCATCCTCGACTGAGACTCCTCAAATTGTTGTGCTAGCTCAGTGATACGAATATCCAAACCCAACTGTAACTCGGGAATTGCGGATTGCAAATCTTGAACGGTTTCCTCCAAACTGTCCAAGCGAACACCCTGAGTAGGTGCCATGAAAATCGTGCTCTGATACCACTGTTATGACCTGGCTATCAGAATCTGTGAAGTACAACAGCAAGAAATAGAGTATGTAAAGAAGAAGAAAGAAAGCAAGAAGAATGTAGAGAAAGAAGAGAAGATAGAATGCTTGTATTAAGTAAAATAGGGCAGAGTACCCCCTGAGTCTTAGAGTGACTCAGAAACTCCCTTAGTGTACTATTACACTGATTTGTACTACAAGCATAAGATGAAATGTAATTCTTATTACAGCATATATATAGTGTATATTCTTCTAGTAGGCTCTTGCCAACTTAGCTACTAAAACAGAAAAGATTCCAATATAACTGTTTTGCTATTCTGTTATGCAATTTGCTATTCTGTTTTGCTATTCTTCATCCTTGGTTCTTTCCCCTTCTAGAATAGACTTGTAATATATTGGGCTTGTGCTTGCTTGGGCCGTAATTCATTACATATCACCAGAACAACAATGGCAATGCCTAAATCCGAAAGGATGGGTTGGCTATATGATATAGTTTGTAATTATAATCCCATAGGTAAAGGACGTTATGAGTCTTCAACTCTATTTGAAATGGACGGGCTTATATGATCTTAACAAAGTTTCTAAATGAAATTTTATAATCTCTATATCCATTTTTCATTTTTACTATTGTTCTCGTTGGTACTGTTTGTCGTTATTACTCTTTTTTTCTATGTTGGTATCTTCATTTCACTTCAAGTATCCCCTATGTTGGTATCTTCATTTCACTTCAAGTACCCATGTTAGATCATGGGTACGAACACTTAGCTTAAAACCAAAGTATTCAAAATGATGGAAAATGTTCATGTAGTAATTAAATCAGACGGTGTGTTTAGTGTCACATGATTCGCTACTTAATTCGCATGCCTCGATTCGAGATTCGCTCAAAATGGACCAAAAATAGCCCAAAACTGACCAAAATTCGCTTTTATCGATTCGCGATTCGCGATTCGCAAGAGAGATTAGCGAATCATGTGACAGTGGACTTTGGCAAATGACTTTGTTGGCTATTAAATTTTTGGTTGGTCGAACAACCAATAAACCAAAAAGCTTGGCTATAAGCCAAAATCTGAAGCTATTATGAGTAGAGTTTTCATGGGCTTGTGCTTTTTGATCCACATTTATTTATTTATTTTTTTTTCCTAATAAACAACGAACAAACCAACTACTATGTTTGCCAAACATATCCATAACTCAACCATTTTCCATATAAGATCTTTATGGGAAGTTGATACACTGAGCTCTTAAACGTGGTTGAATGTCATGATAATGTATTGATGCCTTTTATTATTTTGTTGTAGGTGGAGCATGTTTTAGTCGACCGTCTCAAACAATTCATATCTGTTGATCTACAAGATGTAAAGGTGCATAAATATCTCTACTAATGGAATTGTGGATGCTGCTATTATTTTTCGTTCTTTCTTTTTCCATCTCGTAAATCAATATGACATTCCATTCATTTAATTGGCTTATACCTAAGCAAGAGGGGCGTCAGATGTTAGCAACTTTACTCTTGCAACAACACATGTTTTCTATTGTTCGTTGATTCCAATATCGTCCAAACCAAGAAACTATAAATCCTCACATAATGAACTTGAAACCTTCATAGATGGAGGTTCCAATGCACCCAATTTCTTGTTTATTTCTTTCGTCTAAACTATGCTTTCATATTTGCGTGAGATTTATCTTCTACACTTCAACAAGCAAACCTCTAATGACCTTTTCTAATGGCTCAACTTCAAACATTTTTTTGACAAATTGTTATGGAGACATGATCTTATATCTTTCAGCTAGTTATTATGATGGTACTAATATGGAAGTCACTCATTGCTTTGTTTATATACTTCAGACTCCCTTTTTTATTTCGTAAATTTTCTCTCTACAACTGTATCTATCTCTCATGCTTTAAATAAGTGGGGCTTTTGTATCTGTTAAATCTTGATGTGTCTTTGATTAACTTTAAACTAAAAACAAAATTTATTGATGTTTGTTGTTTGTGATTTTTTATTTTGTCAATCTCTACTAGTCATGGTACTTGTTAAGCCAAGTATCAAAATACATCAAGTACCAAACAACTCATTTCTTGGGATGTATTGTTCTTAACTTTTGAACCAAAGTACGATTTTGTGGGACAAGTTCACACGTAATGTCCTTTTGGGGAAATTTTTTTCATACTTTATCCATGAAAGCGGCATGGGAGTGAGGGGAGAAGATTATTGTGGGCCAGTATCAGGCTAAGCAAAAGATTTGATGAAACCCTAGAGTGTTATTCCTAGTATTAGAGTGAAAACTCCATTTTTGGAGGTCTTGAAAGCTCTAGTGAGTGAGTGCAATTTGCGAGTGTTTATCTTATATGTATTTGTATGTCCATTTATGAAAATATAATCTATTTTGAAGTTAGAGGTCTCCAAGATACTATATAACACTTTTGTTTTTGCTTGTTTGGTCTCTTGCTTGGTTTTTTGATACTCCATTGGTGTGCTCTATTTTTCTTGCCTTTTCTACTTTCTTATTCACCATTTTTGGTTGATTGGGACCAAAACCTTTCCTTTTAGTATTGTTGCATCATCTGCACCCACATGTATTTCCTGCTTTGATTTTTTTATGAAGCAGCGACTTTATAAGGCTACCCATCCCTTGTAAGCTACGACATGTTGTGGTGTTCCTCTTAAAGCTACAAGATGTGGTTGCTAGTAACATAATTCTATCTTTAACAAAAATTTTAAGAAATTTTCACTTTATAGAGAGGCGTTAGTATTTTTGAAATCAGTATGGGACTCTTACCATGATGTACATGAGCATTGCTCAAGGATAACTCTAATAGTTTCCTTGTTGACACTGCTCAGGTCTTTTTATCTAAATATGGTGCCAGCTGATCTACGAAAGGTAGAGGATATTTTCTGTCAAGTTGGGTTGATTGGTAATTAGCTTGCATGTGTTAACTTTATGTGCCCTTTCTCTCTCAACTTGAGATGGCTACTCTTTTTCATTTTTTTTGGGTATTTCTGGAGATAGCTAGCTTGCACTTGTGGGACCATCCCAAGCTATATTTATCACATATGTATCCTATGATTAAAATTACCTGGATTCTTAGCGTTGAGCTTTAAAAGCCGTGCTTAGCGAATCCAAGCGATTCTCTTTATTTCTAATCATAGGTTAGCAACTTATTCTTCACAATTTGAAATTATTGCTTTATAAATTTGATTTTGCTTTATTAAAAGTTTCTTAACCACATTTTGCCCTAAAGTTAATGTTTCTAGCTTCATCTACCAAATCTCTGTGAATGCTTGAACCCTGAAGAGTTTTATGAACAAGGGCTCAATTAAATAAGCTTAGGTGTGGAGTAATTTTTGTTAGCTATTTTTGCATGAGCAATGAAGTAAATGAGATTGTCATAGCATAGGCTTTTAATTATTCAGCTATGACTAGATATTTGGAAGAATTGGTTTACGAAGGGGTAATTAGGTAATTACTTTGTAAGTGATAACCTGGGTAATAAGTTAGTTTTAAGTGGTAGCTTCACAATAAATAAGAGGAATTAGGGAGTCATTATAATCATGAATATTGTTAAACACTTGATGGATGAGTTTTACTCATTTTAGGAGATCTCAAGCTTCTCGAATTGCTTGATTTATCTTTAGTTAGTTTGTAATATTTCTTTAATCATCATTTTGAAAGTATAATTTCTGTTTTGCCATTTTATCATTTTAATTCCTATTTTACTGTTTTAGTCCAACTTATCAGTTTATAGCAAATTTGGTATCAAAGCAAACGATCTAGAATGGGCAATCCCACAAATACGCAACGCTTAGAGGCGCTAGAAAGAGAAATGGGAAGGATCCCCAAGCTCATCAACGCCGAGCTTGATAAACGTAAAGCAGAAATTTCCCAAAACACCCAAAAAAAGGAAACTCACCTCACAACTTTTCCTCATGAACCAAACACTCCAAATTTTATTTGAAAAACTTACGGCAGAAAATAAAGTGGGTGTAGAGGAAGTTGGAGTTCTGGGAAAGGAAATGAAGTACAAATAAACTGGAGAAACCAGAAAAGAGGAAGAAACAGATGAGGAGTTCGTCAGGGCTGTCAGAGAAGCGAATGGGAATGGTACAACAATCACGTGAAGGAGTTTATAAATCTGAATGAAGGTGAGGATCAACTAATATATGAGAAGTGGAACAAATACAAAATGAGAAAAAGAGGAACAGTAGAGAAGGACAACAAAAAGAAAATATTAAAGAAAAAGAGAATGGTGGCTCAAAATAGAAACAAAGAAAATGGGTTAGGATGGATGAGGCCAGTGTACACAAGAAAAGGAGCAATAATGAAGAAAAACATCAAAAAAGAAAAAGAAAGAAAAAGAGTTGGACATTTCGAAAAACAAGGTATAAAGGAAGGAAACCCGCTGGTGGTGACGTGTATGGTGGCGCAAGGAGTACTTGGAGTAAATTTGGAAGGTATAAAAGAAGAAGGGCGGCGAAACGATGGCCTTGGGGGCGGTCAAGACAACGAGGAAAGAAAGCTAACCATTGTTATTTGGGAAATCGCGGCGGCAGAAGTGGAGGAGGTCCTTGTTTGGGTCGTAACCAAAAGAAAACAGAGAAGGCGAGTACAGAGGGGCTCGATGTCGGGATGACTGGAGAACATGGAAGCTCGGATCCAACATGTGGTGGAAAAAGAAGTGGAAAACAAGTAAGCAAGGGTAGGGAAACTTCAGGCGGCCGGTATTACTATGACTAGATATTTGGAAGAATTGTTTTACGAAGGGGTAATTAGGTAACTACTTTGTATGTGGTAACTTGGGGAATAAGTTAGTTTTAAGTGGTAACTGTGATATAAATAAGAGGAACTTGGGAGTCATTATAATCATGAATATTGTTAAACACTTGATGAATGAGTTTTACTCATTTTCTCAAGCTTTTCGAATTGATTGATTTATCTTTCGTTACTTTGTAATCTTTCTTTAATCATCATTTTGATAGTATGATTTTTGTTTTGCCATTTTATCATTTATTTTACTGTTTTAGTCCAACTTATCAATTCATAGCATATTCTTACATAGATCTCTTACAACATGCTAAAACTCCAAGGTATTGCTCGTGATGTTGTTGACAGAGTACTCTAGTGATTGTTGTCCTTTGGTCTATCTTCCATGTTCACTGTCACGTGAAGTAATAGTGGTGTGAATTGTGATGATGTGTTTCGGTCTTTCTTCATGATCCAAATATCTTTTTTTTTTTCAGGATTCCCGTCGGCGATTTGACAAATCTATCTATGCTTATGATCAGGTAAATTAGTTGATTCTTGTTTTACCCTTTAATATTACTTTACATTTGCTATCTAGATCATTCTGTTACAAAATATATTCCTTCTCTCTTAATAGTCATTTTGCCTTATTTCTTTTCTCTCTCCATCATCTTATTTTAGATTCCGTTTTGACCCTTCTTTTACCTTTTTCTTTCCTTATCAACTACCATCATTTTTATTTTCAAAATTACAAAAAATATTCTTGACATCCAAATCAAATTGTGAAGAATAATAAATGATAAAGAGATCCCGATTAACCAATAGGCAATAGACAAAAAAATTTCTTACTGTGTATACTTATGTTGTGATTTACTTAGTTTTCCGCTTTGTAATGGGATATCATCTATCATCCTTCCCTGTTTTCTCTTTTACCCCTTGCCTATATATTTATGTATATTTTGATAAAACCATTATTTTCTTCTCGTGTTCTTTCTCATTCTTTTTTGCCTTGATTATGATTTTTGATCTGTTTGTTTGGAGGGTGTTCCCTTTTTTGAATCTTAAATTGGAATTGAAAGATTTTTAAGCATCATAATAAATGATAAAGAGATCCCGATTAACCAATAGGCAATAGACAAAAAAATTTCTTACTGTGTATACTTATGTTGTGATTTACTTAGTTTTCCGCTTTGTAATGGGATATCATCTATCATCCTTCCCTGTTTTCTCTTTTACCCCTTGCCTATATATTTATGTATATTTTGATAAAACCATTATTTTCTTCTCGTGTTCTCTCTCATTCTTTTTTGCCTTGATTATGATTTTTGATCTGTTTGTTTGGAGGGTGTTCCCTTTTTTGAATCTTAAATTGGAATTGAAAGATTTTTAAGCATCAATCAACTCTGTACATACAACTCACTTTCTATTCAAATTTTATACATTCTTTTCTTCACTCTTCATTATACTTGAATACTTATTGCTGAAGTTCTTGTTGTTTGCGTGAACTAAGAGTGTGTTTAAATGGAAGGAAATGAAGGGAAAGGAAGGGGAGGGATTTGGAGGGATAAAGGATCCCTTGTTCGAATAACAAAATGGGAGGGAAGGAATTTGGAGGGATTGGATGGATGTTTTTTTTTTTTTTTTTTAAGGTATCAATATTTTCAAAGTTGAACAGATTTGAAGGGAAAACTCTCATCTCCGTCCCTTTCCCTTCCGTTCCCTTTCTTCCTAAACGAACAAGAGTTCATTCCCATTCATTTCTCTTCCCTTCCTTTCCCTTCCCTCCCTTCCGCTTCCTTTCCTTTCTTTTTTCTCCAAATATGATATCCAAACATTGTGTAAACTTTAATTCTCTTGATATTACTACAAAACTGATATTGAATAGGCTCCATCCTCCTAGTGTAATATTTATTGTGTCGGTAGTGAGAGTTAAAGGCATTAGCACGGTCTCTTAAAATGTATTTCAAATTACATTCATCAATGTCATCTATTTAACATGGCATTCTTAATGTCATCTTTTTGTTAATTTAATATTATGCTTTGTTTCGGGATAAAAAATTCCTGATGAATTTAGGCACGTGAAAGATATGCCTCTCTAAAGAAGAGTACACGTGAGGACGTTGTTGCTGGAGTAGAAGAGGTATGCACTGATAATTTTGTTTGTTAAATTCTTTGATCTGTGGTTCAGAAATGTGATGAAAATCTTGTTTATCGTTTGATTTTTGAAAATTTTGCATGTGACTTTGTTGGATAATAACCTCTTCCTGTTCTTACTCTATGATATAAACTATAAAGTGACATTGTATTCCTAGTGTTATAATGCAATGTTTTCTCAAAAAACGAGCTCTTGTTCCAAGTTTACCTAAAAATTAAGATTTTGGTAGATTCTTTTTTCTTGGATGATTTGTTTAGACATAGCATTGCAATTACCCGTTGCATTGTGCTGTTTCTGCTGGTGGTTGCCGTGGATGTGTTCTGCCTGTAACAATGGTGATGAGTAAGGGGCATGAATATGGTCGAATTAGAAGAGAAAAGTACTTGGAATAACTATAAGTAAGGAAACAAAGAGTACAATAACAGAATTGTGAGAGAGAGGGAGAGAATGAATGTATTGAGAGATATTCACCTGGGTAATAACCCAAATGGATGGGCTAAAGGAAGTAGCAGTCCATGAAGAACATGAAGAAAGAGAATACTCCTAGGGTAATAATATTAAGTGTGAACTCCGATAAGTTGGAGAAAGAAGTTATAGCCTTTTTTGGTTAAATTTAAGTCACAAGGACAGGGTTTTCAATGTGGAGTTTCCGTAATATACCTGTTTTATCTGTTAGGTAATGCTCTTTAGTTTTGGCGGAACAACAAAACAGATCTCACTCCAAATAGATGAGTAGGAAATTTGACTTTCCTTATGCACCTTCAAATTTGATCTTATCCTACAGCTTTATCTATCTTTGATTCGGTTTCTTGAATTGGTTTGTGTTTCTTCGATCAAATAACTCTCAATTTCTCCCTGACGCGGTCTTGCTAGTAGCTTTATATAAGACAGACTTCAAATTCAACATTTTGCCAAATTCTCGTATTTGCTTTATTATTCACGCAAATGTTCGTTTAAATAGGACTTTTATGAAATAAGTTTAAATTGGAATTTTTTTGGAATAAGTTTAAATAGAACTTATACCTTAGCAACCTAGGAAAAATGAATAATTCTTCTGTGCAGTGTAGAACATTAAGACACTTGAACATATCCAAAGACTTGGATATCTTTAAGAACAGTGAATTGATGGTCTACTTGTGCTTTGTTTACTTTCGTAGGATTTTTTGCTTGATGTTGATGAAAATTTTAAATAGAGAAATTTGTTCTGATGGTGATACACTCCATCACTTCTCTTTGAGAATCAAAGTTTGTTTTCCTTTAACAGATACAAAAGCAGAAGGCCTCAACCCTCATAGCTATTTGTAGCATTGTTAGTTTATCACAAAGTCTATCCTGCTGATATTTTTTTTTTTTTTTTACTAATTTTGCTTCATTGTATGTGCTTATTCGTCTAGGTATATTTTTCTACATCTGTGAGTATATGACATTCATTAACAAAATTTTTATTTGATTTGCATATTGTTAAACTGTCCACAGGAGCTCCAGAATTCCAAATCAGCATTTGAGAGAACACGTTTTAGTTTGGTATGTTGAAAAATAATGCTCTTCTGTACTCATTTCTTTCCATTTGTTTATGGACCTTTCTTGACCTTTATGAATTAAGGATTCCAGGTGAATTCTCTAATGAACGTTGAATCAAAAAAGAAATATGAGTTTTTAGAGTCCTTCAGTGCAATTATGGATGCCCATCTAAGATATTTTAAGCAGGTAACTAGTGCGGAGAACTTTCTTTGATTTGGATCAAATATATGATTATGATTGTCAAACCTGAAAGAAATTTTTGATTTCAGGGATATGATTTATTAAGTCAAATGGAACCCTTGATACATCAGGTATGGACTTATGTCTCTTCCCAACAATTATCAGTGAATTTTATTGTTTTTTGGTTTTCATTTGATGGGGATGTTAGTAATGGGGGCAGGATTTGTGATGATGTGATTCTAATAATTTAATCTTAACAAGAAAAGTAAGAAACACTTATCCTTTTCAGTGCCAAGTAGAGATACAATCAATCATGATACAATTCAGACAAGAGAAAAACAGTTTAGAGCTTTTGCTCTTCATGGATTCAAAGCTTTTGAACTGTTACAAAAGTGCCTTAGTTTTTGTCATCTTTAGGTCTTTTATGTCCTCAAATGTAAAGATTTCAAGGGAGAGAATGAGATAATGGAATAGGGATTCCTTTGTTGGGAGGCTGAATTGTGTAGCTGAACCAGGAAAGTAATTTATAGCAAGAGACTATCATCTCTCTCTTTTTTATTTTTTATTTTTGTTTTTTTTAAAGTTTTTGTGATTGATGAAACTGTCAAGGTGCAGCCATCAAATAGTTAAAAATATTGATTTTGAGAGAATGCATTGTTTTACGGCCTTACTTGGCCTAATGGAAATTATTGTTCCAAACTCATGCCACATCCCCTCTGACATTTGGGTTCCTGCATACTGCATTGTAATTCATTCATGTCCCATATACTTGTGGTATGTGTTTTTAGTTGCAAATATCATCACTCCAAAATCTGAACATTGTGTTTAGGGGTGTCTTCAAAACGAGGCAAATAATGAGATCTTTTCATATATAGGGTTTTCGGTCCTAACTCTAGATCTATCGATTTAAGAGTGAAGCTGTTGAATTAAGATGAAAGCTAATAGAGTTCAATTAAGGAAGCAAGGCGAACTAAATGTACTTGTCTTTTTTATTTTGGCGGTCAGTAGGTGACTAGGTGGGATCGTAGTGAAAAAATGTGGAAACGGTCGCGTTTGCGGTAATGGAATGGTGATGCGGTAACGGGAATGATGCACTCATCGTAACTCCTAAATACAGTCGAAAGGATGAGATATCCCTTGATACGACCCAGAACATGAACCTTAACAACGCGTGAAAAATCTGTTCTTTTTTTCTAGAAACCTTTACAACGTAGCGGATACACCCTTGATTTTGCATTATGGGTGGGGCAACCTTCTTATTTATTATTTTAACAAATTATTTCATTTGTCTCTGTATGATATGTGGAAATTGGGATACGATTGTTATAGTTTTTTTAGGAAAGATGTTGAAATTTTATGTTTACCTTTTAGTTCACTATATAAACTTTATGTCTCATCGTGCTGCAAAATACTCAATCCTGGAATCCCTAAATAAATGCATTATGAGAAAAAGCATTTTGACTTTTTTTAGGCTGGCCTTAAACAAAAAAGTGGTTACGTAGGCTGGCCTTAAACAGAAAAGTGGTTATTGGCATAGAAATAGGGTAAGTACTATCATTTTGACTTTTTTTTGGTTACCTTTGTTATTTTAGTTATTGTTGTGGCCTTAAACATGCAAAGTAAATTTTAAATTTTTGCTGACTTTGCATGTTGACAAATTGTGGTTGCTTTTTGATTAGTACAAAAATCCATGTTCAGTTTGAAAGACAAATGTTTTTTACATCTAATGGTCTGATTCTATATGCATTGCTGTACTCTCATGACTTTCTGTTCTATAGGTGTTGACGTATGCACAACAATCAAAAGAAGTCACAAATTCTGAGCAGGATAAACTCGCTAGAAGAATTCAGGAGTTTAGGACTCAAGTCCAAATGGATAATTTACGTGCTGCTAGTAACGCGGAAGCCTCAATAAGCCTCAACAGTTCTCGCCCTGTTGGTATGGGCTCCTCCTACAAGGATATTGAGGCACTTATGCAGTCTACTACAAATGGAATGGTAGTGTACTATCTTTAATCTTTACACGTGCTATTAAATCTTCTGTTCCACTTTCTTTCGTGTAATCTGTTCTTGGAGGTGATGTACAATTTACAAATGCTCGCATGTTTTGTACATGGATCTGTTTTTTGGGTACATGATGACTCATCGATCGGATGTATGGGATTTTATTTTTTTTTGCCTCAGGTCCAAACTATCAAGCAAGGTTATCTCCTAAAGCGTTCTTCAAGCTTGAGGGCAGATTGGAAGAGACGTTTCTTTGTGCTTGACAGTCGTGGAACATTATATTATTATAGAACCAAGGGCCCCAAACCCGTGGTAAGATTCTTGGTATCTGAAACATGCTTCACTAGTGGTAGGCTTCTTCAAGAATATGGCTTAATGTGTAATTCCATATTAGTAGTGCATCATGTATTTGTTATCTACTTCGAAAATATTTGTAACCTAGTGTTAATATATGCACCTCAAGCTCAACTTTTTAGTTTGTCTTTCCATGATTTTTTTTTCTTATGCATAATGTATTGTGCTACTTTCTAGATTATAAATTAGTACCCTATGTACCCAACCTTTTCTTGAATGAGTATTTTAGAGCTTTGGCATTGTCCTTTGCTAAGAGAGTTTAGTCTCAATATATGTGCGATAACTTGTTTTAAGTTAAATACTGATGATTGAGTGAGAGGTGGTAAGATAGTGTTGCTGGCGAGAGTTAAGGAGGAGCACAAAGTACATAAAAAGAATTAAGACGAGAGAGAGATTAAAACTTTGTTTGGATTTGGGGAATTGGAGAAAAAGGAAGTGGTGAGAATCGTTGGGATATAATTTCTTTATTTGGATACCAGTTTAGGGGGAGGGATCCGCTAGGAAAGGATTTGAAGGAATAAACTCCTTTAATTTTGTTAATGATAAAGTCTCTCTAAATATGAAAATATTTGGAAGGAAAAATGATATTTTTTTTCTTGCACTTCCTTGTTTGCCTTCCTATACAAATAAGGGAGACTTTCCCTATTATTCCCTCCCCTGCCCTTCCTTTAGAGAGTTCAAGATGGTGAGAAAAGATGAGTGAGCACACATTAGGGAAAAGGGTGTTGAACCAAACATGAAGATCTGAAGAAATGCAAGGAGGGAGGTGTAGAGACAACAAAGAAAGGGAGAAGGAGGAAGTAATTCATCTCAGAACAGGAGGTGAGATGGAGTGAGCAGGGGAGATTGAGGATGAGGTTGGTAATCTATAGTATTTTCTAATTTATTGTTCAAGATCCCTTGGCATTCTCGTTCAGTAGTTGAAAATACTCCCCTATTCTTTCCGTACCTGTCACCTTAAAAAAACTATTGTTCTCCGGTCCTACTCTCCTCCCACCCCCAACACACACACAGTCACACACACACACAATGATTACATTAATAATTTAAATTGTTGAGACTTTGAGTTTTTGTCTAAGATAGCATCCGTACTTGACTACTTGGAGAATAATCAGTTGTCTTATTAATATCGTAGATATAATAACCGTTGCGCTTGCGGGCACCCACTATTCCTTGTTTTTTCGATGCTCTTTCTTTTGGTGAAGTTTGAACTTAGAAAGAGAACTTGCTTCTTCAAGGTGGATATGGGAACATGTGCATTTGAATGACATTAATTTGTAAATGCCCCGCTAAAGTTTTTTAATTATACTTTATGCTCTATGTTAATCTCTAATTTAACTTTAATGATTTAATATTTAATTGATATTTCAAAATGTCCTTATTTCTTACTTCTCTAGGGTCCTAACTCAAATCAATCAATTGCTAGTGGAGAACATAGCAACAGTGTGTTTGGTAGATTTAGGGCAAGGCATAATAGAACGTCTTCATGGAGTGAAGAAAGCTTAGGCTGTCGTACCGTTAATCTCCATACATCAACAATTAAAATTGACGCAGAGGACACAGATCTTCGACTTTGCTTTAGAGTTATTTCTCCATCAAAATCATATACATTGCAGGTAAGTTTATTTATTGATTGATGTAAATTTATTGATTTAAAAAGTCATAGAATTCATATGGTTTTTCTTTAGGCGACTATATATGGTGATAATGAAAATAATTTTTATTTGTAATACCAATGTCCTTTGTGATTCTAGTTACGCTCTAATACCTCCTCCCTCTATCACTTTCTTCCTCAAAAAGGGTAGTTGTAATTGAGTTGTAAGTGAAATGAAGTAAGTGAAAGATATGTCTCATGTCTAGAAATGATGTTTCATTATCGTGTATCATAGTGCCAAATATTGCCCGTATCACCATATCGCGACTGTAGTGTCAAGGTTTTGGAGATTATAGGCCGAGATAATCATAAAACCATCTACGTTGACCACGGAAGTCGTTCATGACTATTACACGACAACGCATGTATCCGAGATTTTGATTATACGGTGTGGATAATGGGATGACAATCTCAGTACACGATTACATTTAAATTTATATTTGTGACCCCCATTTCTTGCTGGTTGCCGAACATGCCGTTGATGTAATAACGCTAGAACTTCCTGATGTGATTTACGTTCTCATTGTGATGTATAGATAAGTCAACCACTCAGTAGTTTGTGTAATATCTCTCTGCTTTCAATTTAGAGATTATTTTGCTTATTTGAACAATATTTAGGATTATTTTTACCCGTTTTTCCGTTATTATATCCATAGGTGTACATTAAGCATTTTCTAGCATGTTATTATGCCTTCTCGCTTTGCATAATTGATAATACTTTTTTATTATTGGCAAGGATTGTTTTGCTCGAGTAGTATTCTGTAACACCCACGGTCCCGAGGGTCCTTAAGATCTATCAAAGAAGAAAGAAGAAGGAGGGGTTGGCGGTTTAAAATGGGTTTATTAGGAATATTTGTAATTAGATTCTGTTTTGAGTTTATAATGTTGTTTCCTTAGGTGTCGTTTTATTTTAATTGTTGGGCTTAGGTGGCATTAGTAAATAACTATATAAGGCCATCATGTATTAGACTTGGGGATTATCTTGTTATTTGAATAAAGATTGAATAGAAAGGAGTTTTCTCAACACTCGAAGTTGAGAGGGAGTTTGGACAGCACTCGAAGCTGTCCCTCAATCATTGTTTTTCATATTCTTGTTGTGTCAATTGGTAGTATGAGACAAGGGCTGTCTCAATAGGTATCAGAGCGGTTCTTTCCGACAAATACAATGACATCTTCACAAGAGCAAGAACGTTGGGAAAAGAACGACCAAGAATTGAAGAGGTTGTCTTTGGCCATTGATGCAATAAACCAGAAAACTGATGAGAAATTTGCAGCCTTAGTGGAGGGTCAAAACAAACTTTTTTCACTTTTGGAGTCAAAATTCGAGGAAAATCCAAAAAGACAGCCGGTTATACAAACTTTGGATCAAGAAGAGACAAATCTTGAATGGATTTGTCAAAAGGAAAGAAATAGGATTGAAGATGATCTTGATGAGTTTCTTGAAGGTTTTAGGCCTGAAATTTCTCCTTTATACATGTTACAAAAGGCTGTCCAAAATGGTTTCATTCAATCTTTCAAACCCACATCAACCCATGAAATTTATGAGAAGATTGGAAAAGGGATTTGTGACATTTGTGATGAATATGCTGATTCTGAACATAGTCACAAAGGATACTCATTGCTCATCTTACATCCAGATAGGAAAGATGAATTAATGGCATTTGTATTTCATAAAGAAAGAAAAGAAGATGTTCATGAAGAGAGTGTAAAAGTTGAGAATATGGGACAGAAAGTAAGAGAGCCAAATATATGTGAGGATCAACTAATAGATCAAAAACTGAAGAATCAAGAAGATATTGCAGGCAAAACAGATTTGAAGTTCAAAGAAGAGATTAAGGACATATGTGAGGAACAAATAAAGGTTCTTGAAGAGAATTTGAAAGGCAAAGAGGAGTATCCAAATATGGAGGAGGAAAAGAAGATTATGTGCAAATTAAATAAGAAATTGCTACAACAAAACAAAGAAAAATGCTACAAGAAAAATGGAATGGCTTTAGGAAAAAGAATAATAAAGAAGAAACCAGGAATGGGAAAAGAAAAAGTCAAAATAAAAAAGAAGAGCAGAATGTGCATGAGAAGAAGGAGAATAAAGAAAAATAGAGAAACCATGGAGAAAAACAACAATGTAATTAAGAAAATAAGAAGGAAGACTCAAGAAAGAAGGAACAAGAAAACAAGGAAGATTATTGATGTTCAAGTGTGTAGTGGTTCTGGGGGAGGTCCGGGTAGGAGGCGGCGGAACAATGGGAAAACAGGGGCGGGGAAGACAGCAGCGGCGACAACAAGTAACCTGGCGGTAAGCGTTGAAAAAAGGTGCGAGAAACAGTGGAGAGAAGAGAAGGAAGTTGCTGGAAGCGCCGGCAATACTTGCTCAGTGAAGAAGTTGGCCGGAAAGAATGGTGGTGCCGGCGAGGGGAATATGACAGTGATATTTCTTAAAGATACACTCACGTACTTGTTTGGGTTTATAAGTACGCCAATTGTTGATGGCTCGAGGGTGGAAGCAACCATTGGGTTTCGAGTTACATTTTACCCACCTTGAGGACAAGGTGCTTGATTTGGCGGGGAGTATTGTAACACCCACGGTCCCGAGGGTCCTTAAGATCTATCAAAGAAGAAAGAAGAAGGAGGGGTTGGCGGTTTAAAATGGGTTTATTAGGAATATTTGTAATTAGATTCTGTTTTGAGTTTATAATGTTGTTTGCTTAGGTGTCGTTTTATTTTAATTGTTGGGCTTAGGTGGCATTAGTAAATAACTATATAAGGCCATCATGTATTAGACTTGGGGATTATCTTGTTATTTGAATAAAGATTGAATAGAAAGGAGTTTTCTCAACACTCGAAGTTGAGAGGGAGTTTGGACAGCACTCGAAGCTGTCCCTCAATCATTGTTTTTCATATTCTTGTTGTGTCAATTGGTAGTATGAGACAAGGGCTGTCTCATATTCAAGGTTTTTTGTCATTAGTTCAAGTCATGGAAGAGATTCTTTATTTGATATTACAATGACCTCACACATACCTCACATTTCCTTGGTCTTTTTTAGCATATCTGCCAGACTGCTACCACCTCCTCTTCCCCATGTTTTGCTTAGGGTTATCAGCATAGCTACCCATCAGTATTTGCCTCTTTTTTAAATGATTAGGAGATATCTATCCCAAATACTATTCATCTCTCTTGCTCTGGTCTTCATCTTCTTTTTCTTCTCCCTTTTTATCTTTGTTTTTTGAGATTCCGTATTTCTTTATCTGTCTTATTACTCAGTTCATAGCATTACACCATTATATTCTTGTGCTGTGTCTCTATGATCTCTGTCTTCATATATGAAGTGCCTTTGTGCTTTATTGTCCATATTTGTATTTTATGGTCTTGGCAGGCTGAAACTGAAGCAGATAGAATGGATTGGGTCAACAAAATAACTGGAGTTATTACTTCGCTTTTGAATTCTCATCTTTTGGAACAGGTTAGCTTGTGGCTTTTGACTAGTACATTATATATATAGATATATTTTTTTGACTGCTAATAGTGAAAGAATAATATTCAGGAGTCAATTATCCCAGTGGATGAAAAGCTTAACTCAAACTCTCCTGCTGATGCTACAATAAATCTTCCAATATCACATAATCGAAATTTGAGCAGTGATTTGGAGAAGCTCACAGTTGGCGTGTCCGGACTCCTAAGAGAAATTCCTGGAAATGATCATTGTGCAGAATGCGGTGCTGCTGGACCAGATTGGGCCTCTTTGAACCTTGGCATCTTGATGTGTATAGAATGTTCAGGTGCCCATCGTAATCTTGGTGTTCACATCTCAAAGGTATGTTCCATTTTTTTCACCAATTGGCATTAGTTTTGACCATTATGTGTAAAGTGACTCATAATTTACACTGCTTTACCTTAAACCTTTTAAGAAGTTATCTTGCAATCACTTTGTAAACCTTTTCACCAGCTTGCTATTCAATTTGATTACAGCCCCAACTTATGTTTGAATTCAATATTTCTGGTATGAATGAAGCTTATGGGTTGTAACACCCTCCAAACTGAACCTTTTAAATTTAGAATTATATTCTTAGAAAATCATGGGTCCATCCTTCAAGAATGTTACTCCCAAGTTCATCAAGGAAACTAACGTAAAGCTAAGAAAATTAATTACTCCTACTTATTACATAAGATCTCCAAAATATTTAATAATTAAGTATCCAAATATCTTAAACCTTCATTACAAAAACTCAAATACCACTTTGTGGTAATTATATTCCGTAAGGAACCTTTAAGACGTGTTGTCCATGAGTCCATCTCCAAAATATATATAAATAAACACAAGATAAAAAATTCCAATACCAGAAAAACTGAATACTTTCAGCTCCATCCCATAAGGTAATCATTTAGTAAAATGATTGTTTAAAGATGTTTAAAGAAAATATTTATGTCACAAATAAATCTCAATCATAATCACATACTTACGTAGCCAATTAAATCCCAATAACAATGACATAGACTAATTAATAAATTTTAATTAAGTGCACGTTAGTAGGCAGGGCAATCTCGACTTTACATTCTACTAGGATTGGTCATAGGTTCAAGACCCTATTGTACCCACCCCAGACTCACTTCTAATTTTTAGCTTTGGGTCAAGTTTTTGAGACGCAGCAGATCGGATTCCTGGTCTAAAATATTATTGGGTCTAGATCTGGATCTAGGCTCTTTATATTATTAGAGAACCTAAAATCAATTTTAAATTTATTCTAAATCTATTTCTATATTTATTAGACTCAACTTAGACTTATATACAACCTATAAATCCATTTTAGTACTAATGAAACCTTTAAATGTAAGTTTTTTTAGTATGAATAATCAAATTAAGATCCATCTAAGATACTATACCCATGGGTTGGGTCCACGTTCGGGTATGGATCCACCAAAAATTAATCAATCTTAGTCCGGGTCTGGTGGGACCCGATCTAGACCCAAGCCATGCCCATCCTTTCATCCTACTTCAACAGTCATATCTATGCTTGGGATCATAAGTCAGAATAGAGACTAAAATTGTAATATTTAATAAATTTCCCTGTGGAAAGGCAACATCAATTGATAATATGCGAGCTAACTAAAGAACTAACTAACATCATTTCCTTCCTTTATTAATACTCCCTCCGTTCCAGTTTACTTGTCCCATTTCCTTTTTTGGTAATTCCTTATTACTTGTCCCATTTCCTTTTTTGGCTATCTTTTTTTTACCTAAATACCCCCACTTTTCCAATTCCCAATACTCCACTACCACCTTTACAATTAATTTAATCAATTAAAATACCCAATTACCACCTTTTCCAATGGACCCCACTACTACCTTAATATCCGTGTTTGGTCAAATGGGACAAGTAAACTGGACCGGAGGGAGTATGACGATTTAACACACTGAGAAAAATATTTATTTGTATTAATTTAATTCAATTATTAGTGCCAATTGGAAATTCTCAACCTCAAAATAGACAAATTCTTAATTAAGACCATCTCACCGTGAGACGGTCTTAATATGGGTTGGCACTATTCTAATTATAAAACAAAACAGTTTATATTAGTTTTAAAAAAATAAAAAGCAAAAGGGTAAAAGTAAAAAAGAAAAAAAAGGGTTTGTAACTGGTTCTTATCTTTGAAACTTCAGTATCTCTTCAACTTCTTCTTCATGAAATCCCCTCATTCCCTTCATCCTGATCTCCCCTAATGTCTTATCATTAAATTATATGACTTGGGATTGTCCATTTTATTCGTCGTTATTAAGTCATCTCTCTCTATATATATACTTTGAAGCTCTAATTAATTTATCAATCAAACTAAAAATCCAATTACAGTCATTTTTTTAACAGAACATAAGAGTAAATTTGGCTAAAGAAAATTATGTCAATGGTGGAGTTATATTTGACCTATCTTTTCATTTAAGAAGGGAAATATTTTCTCATTCATAACAATTGTAAAGTTTACTTTTTCTTATTTATATGACTGGTAAAATAAGAACTTGAATATTTGATTTGGGTTTTGACCCCAAAAGTCACATTAAGGTGATAAGTCATCGCTTTAAGGCTATAAATAATCACAATATCATAATACTACCTCAAAATTAGTACGTATAAGTTGTACGTGATCATTTTAACAATGTGAGCCATCACTCTAATGCTTTAAATAATCCCTACATCACACAAAAGCCTAAAATGAAAACATGTATACTTTAGGTAATCACTTTAAAAAGTTAACTTATATGCTGCAGGTAATCACTTAAACAATGTAAGTCATCACTTTAGGGTTATAAGTAATCACTTTAAGGGCATTACATAGAACTTTACAATGAGTATTTATACGCAGTAGGTAATTAAGTTAACATTTTAAGTCATCAATTTAAGGTGATGAGCCATCACTTTAAGTTCATTATGTACAACCATAAAATGAGTTCTTATAAGCATTATGTAATTATTTTAACAATATAAGTCATCACTTAAAGGTGATAAGTCATCACTTTAAGATATAAGTTATCACTTTAAGAACGCGAGTGATATTGTTTAATTTTATTTAATAGTGTTTAATTTTATTTTTAAAGGCTATTAATGGTGTGAAAATTCCAAATGCTAGTTCAATGTAGGTTTATTTTACATATAATTTAATCCTATTCTTGTACAAAAATGACAGTTAACCATCCATAACTGTACAGATTATTAATATGTAAAGATCATGGCAGTTATGAAGCAGTTCATGTACATATACAGTAGTTATATGCAATGTGATCTATTAAATTAAAAATAAATTATTTGATTTTATTTTTAAGATAAAATATTTTGGGCTGTTTGTATGTCCAATCTCATGGTGAGATAGTCTCATACAAGACTTGCTGCTCAGAATATCTTATTTTTTCGAATCCTCTTAATTTATGATAAATCTCAACTCAATAATTATTCTAACCAACCAGATAAAAAATACTATAAAATTAGGATAAAAATATTATTAGTAGTATAAAAAAATATTAATAAAAGTTTAATAGTAATATTATCATCATGGTGCAAAAACGCGGTCGCGGTCGCGATCACGGTCACGATCGCGGGTCGCGGGAACGGAAAAAATTCGGTCACCGCGGAACGGGTCGCGATAATTATATCCTTTATTTATGTACTTTAAATGGTTTGTTGTTAATTGATTTTAAAATATTAAATATAATAATAAAATTTAAAATATATAAAAAGGTTAGGAGTATATGAAAATAACAATGACCACTCTTAGTAGACGTAAATATTTCAAAAAAAAAAATAATAGCTGTGTTATAAAAAAATATAAATAACTCTTGTAGACTAGTAGGCAGACGGCATAGCTGTCAAAATAGCTTTAAAGTATTACTTGAGTACTTGAGTAGCTGTCTAGTAGTCTAGTACTATCATTCACCTTCCACTTTCTATGTTATAAACCATTTCTATGTTCATCTCAAAAAAAAAAACCCATTTCTATGGAGCTTTATTAGAATTAGTATCAGTAGAACTTCCACTTCCCATGCTCATCAACAATGGAGAAGAGAACGGTTTTTGAAAATCATGTGCTTTGTCAACCTTTAATTCTTTCTTTTTTTTATTTATCTTCTTTGGGGTGTACTTTCAAGTTGAAATCTAGCCCCAAAACGAGAAACTCGCTGGAATCGCCCGGAACTCGCCATAACTTCCGCAGTAACACGGCCAAAACGGGCGTTAAGCGTGGTGATGCGCCGCATTTTCATCCACCGTTATAAATCGCGAGATTTCGGAACGGTCACCTGAAAATCCGAGTCAACTCGACCGTTCCGAGTTAACTCGGCCGAGTTTTGATACCATGATTATCATACATCATATAATTCAAATAAACACATAATACACAATACTTTTATGGGATCTTAGAGCGATAATTGTTCAAAATTATCTCTTTGTATATCAATTCAACCCATATATTCATCATATCTAATAACCATTCTCTAAGACATCTATATTCCTTGCAGAGTTTCAATTTAACCTAAAATTCGCCTCTTATAATCACTTTGTAGTTTTCTGGTGAAGTAAATGGTGGAGGAAATGAAGATTGAAATATGTAATTTATACGAGTTGAAAAAGATAGAGAATGTGATAATTGATAGTGGAGAATGTGGTTTATCTTTATAGTTGATTGTTTGGGTGGTTTTAAATTTAAAACCTATAAAAATTGATTTTGAATTTAAAAGATATAATTTGAATGCAAAAAACATTATCCAATTTGAAATTCTCGAGTTGAAATCTAATTTTTAAAATCAAATTTAAACTTTAAATTTTCAAATCAAATAATTGAAAATATAATTTTTAAAATATTTTTTTGGTAAAATTTATGGGTGTTTTCAAGTTTAAAAGTCCATATTAGTTTGTAATTGGGCCTTTTATACATAATGTCTAAGGGAATAAAGCTGAGGGGACATCAATGACTTTTTTACATTAGCTAGTTGGGAGGGAAAGAATGAACTAGTGGTGTAGCAATCATCTAAATGCACTGAGAAAAGGAATGTAAGGACAAAATAATATGGAGACTCATTAGTTTTGGGAAAATTAATCATCAAATATTGCATGAGAAAAGGACTGTATAGGGACATGCTGTGATACCCCAGATTTAGCTTGAAAAGAGATTGATAGACTACTTATAAAAACAAGGTGCATCTTCTTTTCTAGGGAGCCCATTTGCTAAGAACTCCACAGTTAAGCGTGCTTGGTGGAGAGCAATCTTAGGATGGGTGACCTCCTGGGAAGTTTTCCGGGTGCGCACGAGTGAGGCCAAAGTGCGCTGGAAAGACTTGTGTTGATCTATGGGGCTAGTCTACAGTCTTCGTGAGTAGTCACCGGTGGTCCGTTGGGCCGAGGTGTTACAAATGGTATCAGAGCAACCCTGCGACCGTGGCTGATGGTGATTTTAGTGCACCTAGCGGGGGAAAAGATCCTGAAATGACGGTCCAACGAGGACGTTGTATTCTTAAGTGGGGGTGAGTGTGATACCCCAGATTTAGCTTGAAAAGAGATTGATAGACTACTTATAAAAACAAGGTGCATCTTCTTTTCTAGGGAGCCCATTTGCTAAGAACTCCACAGTTAAGCGTGCTTGGTGGAGAGCAATCTTAGGATGGGTGACCTCCTGGGAAGTTTTCCGGGTGCGCACGAGTGAGGCCAAAGTGCGCTGGAAAGACTTGTGTTGATCTATGGGGCTAGTCTACAGTCTCCGTGAGTAGTCACCGGTGGTCCGTTGGGCCGAGGTGTTACACATGCAGACACATGATCATAGCATCAAATGGTTTATTCAACACACTCTAGAGGAATTGTCTAAACCTTAGATTAGAATCCTATGTTACTTGGACTTGGGTACCGATATCGGATTTTGGTACGTGTCTAAGTGGCAGATACATCTAAATATTCAATTTTACATCTAAAATGAAGTGTCTAAGTGCCATACCAATGTCCGAGCATCAAGGATCGGATGCGGGTAAGTGAAGCAAAATGAGAAGTCCAACATATATTAGATCTTTAAAAGAATCAAAAAGTCCATGTGTTGCTGTTCTTGAAGTGATACTAGCTAGGTTTGTCACTATAAGGAATAATTTTGTGATTGGCACTTGACAGCCTTACATGTACTAGCATTTAGAGAAAACAAGCGCTAAGGCTTTTCTGCAGGTATCCTTTTTTTGAGCCGTGTTGTTACTTTTGAAGGCATTTGTCTGCTTAATACCATTGGGATTCCATGCCATAGGTTTCATTTGGATTCATCTTTGGGCGGGAACAAAACCAGATTGGATAATTCTATTGGCAAACAAGAGATGCATTGAGTCCTTGGCAGGCTTGCTATTTGCTAGGTTTCACAAAGTCAAGATGCGCGTATTAATGTTTCATTGGTGATGCTTTTGCCGTGCTTTTGTATTAGCATGTATTCTAACCTCATCACCTTGCTGTTCCCTGAGCTATTCTCTTGGACTGGTATTTAACTCAGTGAACCTCGCTAGTGGCCATTGCTTTTGCCGTGTTTTTTTGATAGAATGTGCTCTAAGCCTCATCTGCTGTACCCATGAGCTATGCTCATGCACCGAGATTGGGCTCCTGTGGTGCCAAGTTCCTGATTTCCTGTTTTGTCGTCATCTTTAGATTTTAGGCCTTCAATTTTTAAATGTTGTTTTAGTTTAATTCTAAGGTGAATTAAAAGGCTCATTCAATTACATGCGTTTTTTGTTTATGTGAAGTTGCACATGACATTAGATTAGGTCAATCGGAAACAATCTCTTTGTTCGTTTTTATCATTAACAAGGGTGAGGTTGCATCCATCCAACCTTCCCAAACCCCACCTTAGATGGGAGCCACTTAATGACATTGGGGTTATGAAATCTTGTTTGATATTGTAGTTTAATTCTAAGGTGCCTTCTAGTCCTTGTCATGGAGATGATAGGGGAAGCCAAAGTTGGCATCTATAGTGCTACCAATTTTGTTCAGATTCCTCTATTTGCAGCTTAAGTTTCTTTGGTTGTGTATTGGTTGGGATAATGCGTCTATCATTCTATGACTTGTCAAAGCAATTTATTTTGAGAAGGGGGAATCACATCATTTAACTATGTAATTGGAATCATTTTTGGTTAATGAAAGCAAAAAATGCACACCACACTCTTCATTGATTGAATAATTATTGTCTAATGTGTAGCTCTAGAATATGAACGAAGTTAATGTTGCCTCTTGGTTTCCATTTGTAGATCCGATCTATAACTTTGGATGTCAAGGTTTGGGAGTCAACAATCTTGGAATTATTTCAAGCACTTGGTAATGCTTTTTGCAACTCTGTATGGGAGGAACTATTGTTAGCTGACAATGAGAGGTAGATATGACTACTTTTTATGCACAATTTTCATTCGCTAGCACTCACATGCAGAGGCTCTCTGTGACTGTATCTCTTGTTCAATGTTCAATACTTTTCTTGTCAGTGGCTATTTGTTGACTAAGTACTCCTATACAAATCAATAAAACCTAACAAAAATGAAGTTTCCTGCGTAAGCTGTAAATGCCTACTTCAATGTCCTATAAAATGATTAATTTTTTGACATCTGCTGTTACCTTTTTTTTTTCTTTTGCTCTTTTCTGATTCAGTTCTTGTAGATAATAATGCAAGATATGGATTAGGATGGAATGCAATATCACTGTTAGCAATGATGTCACATTGACTTAATTAGCTTCATGTGGCCAACCCCATATCTTTGGGATTAAGGCTTTGGCATTTTAATTGTTATTGTCTGATTAGTAAAAGCTTCCACTTGCAGAAAAGATGACTCAGATTGTTGTACCAAATCTATCGTGAAACCATCTTCACACGACTCTTTCAGTAAAAAGGAGAAATATGTCCAGATGAAGGTAATCCCAATGTGTTATTGTATTTACACAATAACTTCCATGTGTACCAAGGATCCTGTCTTTCTTTTCCTGGTATACCACAAGCATTATCTGACATGGTTCTTGTGATCTGGGTTCAGTATGCAGAAAAAAAGTTAATTAACGCAAATGGAATTGATGCTGGCCGTGGTTCACGTGCCAATGCTCTGTGGGAAGCAGTTAGATCTAGTGACTTGCGTCAAGCTTATCGTCTGATTGCTGTGTCAGATAACAGCATCTTGAATACAACATATGAGGAGATACAAAGTGCTGACTCAGTTAGATTGGAAGAAAGCTTGGGAAAATCTGGTCACAAGTTGGATCCGGCTTCTTGCCCAAGAGTAAAGGCTGGTGAGCCTCAAAATTGCCTACGTGGTTGTTCGTTGCTGCACTTGGCATGCCATGTCGGCAATGCTGTGATGATTGAACTCTTGCTGCAATTTGGTGCTGATGTTAATATGCGTGACTTTCATGGAAGGACTCCTTTGCACCACTGTATTGCCAAGAAGGATAACAATTTGGCAAAATATCTTCTAAGAAGGTAAAATGTGATGGAATTTTCACAATTTTGACAAAGGGAGACATCTCTAATTCATAAACCTTTTATGCTTTCTCTGTAATGTCAATGTAAACTGGCTTCTAGATCGCTTCATTGGCTTTTGGTAGACTATTAGCCCACTTAAACATGCTTTGGATAGTAAAATTTTTGGTAAAACGAAAAGGAGTTAAGAGAATAAGAGTGAATGGAAGAAGAAATCATTTTCTTTTCAATTCTCTATAAGAAAAAGGGGAAAGTTCTCTCCATTTATCTTCCCTCCATGACCAGCTGTCCAAATAATAATTGCACCCCTCCCTTTCACTTCTCTTCTTTTCCCTTCAAATCATCCCATACACTTGTAATTAAGGATGTGTCACGTATTAGACCCTTATAATAATGTTTTCTATCTACTCTTTGATCGCTTAGATTTGTGGCATGAAAAGAAATCTAATCATAAACCAGTACTTTCTAGAAAATGTGGCATCTTATTCTAAACATTTTGAAACACTTAATAATATCATCTTTCAAGGATTTTCTAAAAAAGTTGTCATGTTTCCTAACTTAGTATTGGTTTGTTTGTGGATTTTCTAATATGCACTTGCTTAAACTAAATAACATCAAATGGATATAGATATAACAACTATTATAGAGTATAAAATATATCTAGAAAATTATGACATGTTTTCAATTAGGAGGTTGAGAGAATTTGACTATTAAGATGAGGTTACTTTTGGTTCCTTTTGATTTTTGTTTGTAGTTCACTAAACTTTGAGTGACCTCTTTCATTGTCCTCTATATTCAACTAATGTAATGCATAGGAAACTACAGAATCTCCGCATTTTTTGGCTTGGCTTGGCTCGATGAAATGTTTCTGAACCCTTCTAATCCAGCAGGGCTTTGCCATGCCTTGTTATTCCGCTGTTAATATAATCCTTTTATTGTTGTATTTTGGATTCAGAGGTGCAAGAACACTTATTAAGGACTGGGGAGGACTAACAGCACTGGAACGAGCAATGGAGCTCGGATCAATCACAGATGACGAGCTCTTCATTTTGCTTTCTGAGAATGAGTGAGCGAAATTTCAATGCCACAGTGTTAATGTATTTATCTGGCTTGTGTATAAATGCAAACCATGTAAATTACTGTACACGTAAAATGTCATAGGTGAAATGTATATGCAAGAATGCATCATATAAACAATCAAGTAAATTCCAGTTTCAATCATTGATTTACAGGATGGATGCTTTTTAAATTTAGGTATAGTGTTGTATCTGATTTTTACAATGCGGTACAAAGGTGCGCTGATTGTAAGTACAGTGCCTTGACGACTCAATTCTTTTAGTTATTATGTATTAGATCGGATGCACAAAGTGGAAAGTTTTACCCCACGAATCAGAAATGAGGTGTTGTTCCAGTCTTCCAGATACTTCGGAGTGGGTGGACTCTGAAATCTGAACTCTGAAGGCAACTCTAGTGTGGATTTTCCTGTCTTATTTTCCGTTTTTTGTGGGTTTGAAAATTAAAACGAGTCTTGTATGAGAAGTGGTCATAGCATATTCAGAAACAAAGGTGGCTATCTCCAATGTCTCGAACAGCTAAGAAGTATCAAAATTCCAGTCTGCTGTGGTTGCTGATGAACTCCACTGATTTACACGGAATACCTATGCTGTATGTTGCTGTATTTTTTTTATCTGAACGAAGTGTTGCATAAGAGGTGCTTAACAACCTCTCTCTGAATTAGAATGTTGTACCTAATGATTGTTTTGAATTTAGCCCTTTGAAATTCTTGTCCCTTTCGCCTTCGTTTGTTGTTATTCATTGCATTTATTTATCGCTCTTTACATCCTTTACTTTTACTTTTATTTTTAATTATTTGTATGCATTTTACTTATCATATATTTGTAAGTTGCATATTTCTCTCTTTGAAGATCCTTCTTGAGTCGGGGGACTCTTTGATCGCACTCTCTTGTATGGGTGAGTTGTCGTCGTTCTTCCCTCCTCAGATCCTGATCATAGTTTTGTATGAGCGGGATACATTGTGTATGATGAGGAACTGATGATGATGTATTGCTTGGTCGAGAGTATTATTGCAATTGGTATTTGTTCATATTTTTTATCAGTGTCTTATATTGGAAATTAGAAGTCTTGATCAAGCGCACACCAACATGGTTGTTTAGCAATCGATAACACCACCCTATTTTGTATGCAACTCCCATTCATAAGAATTTAGAAGGTTATGAACTTATTATATGTTGTTTATGAGTAGTTTGACATTCCCTCGGTCTTTGCGCACCAGGAGCTTAAAAAGCTCCGACATATTGGAGTTTTTGCACTTCCATATAGCATTGGTCTTTAGTCTTAACTCTTTATCTTACAGTGTAGTTCAGCTGTTAAAGCTCTGATAAGGCTATAGCGAGCCAAATTAGGACACCGATGTTGTCATATGCTTTGCCTTGTCTAACGTCTTAGGCAGATTTTATCACACAGATTTGTTCACATGAATAACAGACAATTACAATTACTTTGTAATAGTTGTTCAATTTATTTCTTCGTTTATCATACTTTATAAACATTCACGATTAAACATTTCTATCCATGAGATACAATCATGTCCCCAGGTTAGCTATCTGCTGCGCGACTCCTTATAGACAGATGAGCGAAAATCTGATGTTAAGAGCTGCAAATAGTAAACAAAAAACTAAGTGAAACTAGTATTTCCAAAAAAAAAATGAGCATGAGTTGACGTGAGAGTAAGAGAAGGAAGTCGAGGGGATGGAGTGTTAAAACACAGCTTGAGTTGAGAATCGGGTTTTATCTCAATTGAAGCAAATATCACTTTCTTCAGATAAGATCTTGGGTTCAATTCTCGCTAGCTTCTCATTCCCTCATCCTACCCTGTAATAAAAAATTATAAAAAAAACACAGCCTAAGCTGAAATTGCTTACTGTGACTCCACTTTCATTTTGAGATAGTTGCAGGTCCTGAACAGGAGTAAATGAGCTCAATTATTACAACTTGAAAGATGTTGGTTAAAAATATAGTAGCATGTTGATCTTACCTTTTGCTCTTGTGTTGCTAGGTTTCTTTTCACTGGACCCAGCAAATTTCACCCTTTTAAGATCTTCATACCGTTTCCGTTTCAAGCTCACCTTTTGCTTCAGAACAGCTTCTGTATCATTACCTATACGAAACCAATAGGGATACACTTCCGTTATACATATACCCCAATTTTATCAATCGGCTCCCACACATATTCCTGTATATGCACAATTTGAGAAGGTCGAATATATGCAACCTTATAAATAACAAAATGATCATTTATTCATAATTTTATCCCAAAAGTAATAACAAACATCATATCCAACTTCATATGAAAATTCTTCTACTAAATTGAGTATATACCTAAAAAAACAGTCTTCACCCACAACAATAAGTCACAAATTCAATTAAAATGAAATGTACCTAGAAGCGCCTCAAGTGCAGCACGCGCAGCGAGCTGTTCTGAATCTTTGGTGTTTTTTCCGGCATCCCCAGTAAAAGTTTTACCTCCCACTGTAACTTTGGAAACAAAAACAGAAACTGATCCCTGTTCTGATATACAAGTCTTATATGTTGGGATACCCCATTGCTTTTTCCATGCATATTCATACAGAATTGTCTTGTTAGATTTTGAATCCTACACAACAAAAAAAGGTTAAAATCTGTATATGTAATTTGTAATACGTATTAGATTAACCAAATGAACTAGCACCAAATTTCAAATGCGAATGCGACGGTCTCATGGTGGGACAGTTTCTATTGGCCTGACCTAACGTACAATTAATCTTAAATTGATCACGTATAATCGATTAAGTGACCAATAATAATATTAAATTAATCACTTATAACCTTAAATCGATCAATTAGAGAAAAAAGTTTGTCTTATACAAGACGAGCTGAATGACTAATTAGAAGCCAAATCTCATGAAATTGTATTGTTAGATTTGGAATCCTACACAAAAAAGAATACACTTGTTGAAATATGAAAATCTATATATATAATACGTATCAGATTTACCAAATGATTAGCACAAATTCTCAAATGAGACGATCTCATGGAGAGACTATTCCTATTGGTCTAGCCCAACGTGCACTTTTAGTCTTAAATTGAATCTCAAAATGATCACTTTATATTAATGGCCCGTTTGGTAGGTGGTAATAAACGATGGTAATGGGAATGAAAAATAAGTGTAATTTTGTTTGATAAAAATTTCTTGGTTACCTTGATAACATACTTGTCCAACTTTGATCATCTCATTTTCTTCACAAAATTCATTCCATTGCATTATCATTGGGAGATGTGGTATTAGGTTGTAATAGAAATTTGCATACAAAAAATTTTTTAGTGATCAAAGTTTTATTACCATGGGAATGATATGGAACTTTGACGAAATTTTACACTATAAATCATTACCATTAACGCGATTCAGTACCACTAACCAAACGGGCCGTTAAAGTGATCAATTAGAAAAACGGGGTTAATTACATGGACTCGCTAAATGACTAATTAGACGCCAAATCTCATGAAAATATAAACTAACCTTTTGTATTAAGGGTTGAACATTCATCTGCTGATCATTGCTTATAAGACACTCATAAGCAAGTTTTGCAGCATCTTGTTCAGCCTCTCTGAGACGGCGAAATGTAAGCTTAGATGTATACTCCAATCCATTCACCAACACAGAACACCTAAACTCAGGCAAATGCACCAATCCCTCGTTCGCTGTTCGATATGCAGGAAATGGTAAACCTCGCTTTTGAGCATATTCTTGCAACTTGTTCTTGAACATTCTTGCAAAATCCTTCAACAAGTTGTTAGTTAGTTTTATTCATAACATTTTTGTGATGTTTTTCGGTTTTCATATAGTGTGTGAAGTAGATTCATTGTTCCATGCTTTTGTTGTGGGAAGCCTTACAAGTACTACTTGTACTAAATAACAAGATACTACACTGTTTATAGGGACATTTTCTGACGTACAAATATATGTCGGTATCAGAAGCAATCTCAAAAAGATAGAGGAAGTATCGGCTAATACTTTTTTTTTTTTTTGAGGTAAAGTATCGGCTAATACTAGTTTAGAAAGACATTGTTGAACATGAGTTGCATTAGAACTTAAAATTCAAAACTAAGTTGATCTTCCTTTTAATCATCTGTGGAAACCATAGTGCAAAAACAAGGCCGCGACGTATCGGAAAGGACGCGTTGAAAAAGTTTTTAGAGAAACCGTTTCGATTTTTCCCGCGTTGGAATGGTGTACAATAACCGCGTTTTGGGCCTATTCAAGGGTAAAAATTCTCAGTTTTTGACCGATATTTGACGATACGACAACCCGTTATTGTATTACCGTTCCTTTACTGCAATCGGGATTGTTCTCGCGTTTTTGCACTATGTTGAAAACATATGCAAGTGTAATTTAATAGTGTTGTCCAATACTCTTTTTAGTCTACTTTGAATATGTCCCATCCCAATTCTTATTGAAGAGGACACATTTGTACAATGTACTATATATCGGAAAAACTTTGAGTTGAAGCCTATGTTACAAACGAAAGCTTTAAAAAACAAACACAATTATTCTATATAAGCTTTTTTCAAAGTAGTGCTTATATTTACTAAAATTTAATTCCCACATTATGTTCACACGTGATATTTTTTGGGACTATAGAGAGCCGATTCTATTGTAAGCATTTTTATGGGTAGTCTAAAACCACTAACATTGTTAGTTATTCCAGTTTGTTTAAAATTGTTCAAAATATGTAGGGGAGGGATCCAATAAGAAGGGTGTAGGCCGATCCTAGGTTCTTAGAGGCCCGAGGCGAAAAATTATATGAGTCCTAAACCATTGTATATATAGAAACGTTGGAACATTAACTAGTTAAAAACTAATATTTTTTGAAAGACCTTGGGCGTAGGCACTTTTTGCACTTGATTAGGGTCAGGCTTGCAAGAAATATTATCTTCTTATTGGGGAATTAATTTGAGCATATTATTTTGAGGTAAAATTTCTAGATTTTCTGAACAGTTGTTCGTACAAGGAATAAATTAAAAGCTAGCAGAATAAATCAGGTCTCAAATGACATTTACAGTTCCAATTTGAAATTGTCTCAAAAGGTCCATCTTCCCGCGATCATTATACAACCAAAATCTTGCCAATTTCATGGTGAATACTAGGAGTAATTAACAGGTAATACTCGAGTAGAAATTCCTCTGTATCTTTCTGCAATTGCAAATTTAATTTAATTTCTTTCATAGCTTCCAATTCAAATTAGGGTTCGTCAGAATCTCAATTTATTTTTATGCGCTTTATTTCAGATGTTGCTGTAAAGTAGAATTGACCTTCATTTTCTGTCTAGTTGGTTATGAACGTCAGTAGAGATTTACTTGCTTGGTTGTATGCTTGCCTAGGATCGCTTTCTGTATGTGATAATTTTCATAGGGTTGGAAAATTTGTCTAAGAAAGGAAAATTTTACCCCATTTTAGGGGCATAAAGATAGGGGGTGGAATTCAACTAGCATGTATCCATCACCCAGGCCATCAATTACTAAAGACAATCTTAATACACCTCTTTGTCAACCAGAAACTGACTATTATAACGACAGTCAATAGTTTACGAAGACTTTAACACTCACTTCTGACAATGATACGAACTAGGAGATATCAAAAATATAACAGATGTATGTTTGTACCCGACAAATCCATCACCCTCGAAATATTCAGTCGCATAATCAGGTTGGGGCTCTGTGTCACATTGTCAGCTCGTTCAATCACTTAGAAATTAGGGCTCGATTTCCATGTTGCTTGTACAATGTCTTCCTATTCAGTTGATATACACTAGTTTACTCTGAATTCTTTTCCATTCCTTGTACAATGTGTTCGTTTTCAGTTGATATGAATTTTTAAGTTTGTCCTTTGTATTTTCTCTTTACAGAACTTCATTAGACCTAAACTACTTATTAAAACATGGATAGTGGAGTAAGACGACAATTACCATCATGGATGATAAGAACTACTGCTGCTGAGAGTGAGAAAACAAGTACGTTAGTGACAAAAGTAGAAAACAAAGAGAATGGTTCAGTAGAACCTCGTATCCAAGTTGTCAAGCCCCGAAAGAAAGCTCAGACAAAAATTAATGACATTGGAACCCCAGTGGTTGACAGTAAATTGCAATCGGTTGAAAACTGTAAAGCCAAACCAACAAAAAGAAAGTTAAAAAATCATGAGAAAAGTCAAGACAATAGATATCAAGAAGATGAATCCCATCCTCTTAAACCTTGTCAAGAAAGTAGAAAAAAAAGAATGTTGGATAAGCATTGTGAAGATCGGGTGGATGATGCTCTTGAAAGTGATAAGGATAGGAAAGGTAAGGGCTTAGTCCGTAAAAGAGCTGTTGAAGAAGCCGTCAAGAAGAAACAATCAAAAAAATTGAAAAAATTTCACAAAGGAACAACCGAATACAATTCAAGTGAAGATGAGCTTACTGTGGAAGATCTAGTTAGTATCGCCAAAGAGGTATTTCTATGATATTTTTAAGTTTAATATGAGCATTTTCTAGACGTTTAAAATAATGCAGAAATAAATTGATATTTAGTAATTGTTTGAAATCGAGTTACATTGGACTTAATAAAATATTTATATCTATAAAGTGCAGTAGAGTTGTAGTAGACTGGTTGCTTGACTTTTGAATTGCAATGGTCTAAATATGTATCCATTTCTCTGCCTTATTTGTTCTGAACTCTGAAGTACTTGGGCAATTCACTTTCAGTAAGGAGGGTTTTGTAAAATGACTCTCAAGAGTAAGGTAGTAAGGTGTAGAATTCATAAAAGGACTCTCAAGAGTTAGTGTGGTACTAAAAGGTCACCTACCTTAGAACACTCCGCTCCTTAAGTCTTAAGTAACAGCATTCATGAGTCGAACTTGGGTTGTGTCTCATAGATCCATGATTCAAACCTTATTTTGTTTCTTGGTATCATAACTCATAAGGCCAGAATCGGGCTCAGTTTCAACGGATCTATAGAAGTTGAAGACTTGAGGTCTAATGGTCATCGTCTTGTATCCCGTCGCAATCCCTGATCATAGCTTCTATGAGCGGGATATACTAGGTATGATTTTGATGATGATGATGATGATGATGGGATGATGTAGGGTACTTGGACTTTGATGTAGACTTAGATCCAAAGGGTACGAAAGAAGATAGACTTAAACCCATATGTAGTCTTCACATTCTTTTTGGCGGAGGCAAGGGCCTCGTGCATTTAACTGGGGCTTTGAGTTGTCTTTTTACTAGGGTTGGTTTCGTATAGTTTCTTATGTATAAAACAACATGGAGGAGGGATAAATATTTTATGTTTACTAGTATATAAGATTAAAATAAGATTTCCTCCCTTCTGTTGTTTGATGTGGAAGCTAGAATTCTACCATTTCAAATTATAACGAGCTAAAGCAAAGTGGCTATCTTGTGCACTTCTTTTTTTATATTAAGCTACAAAGGTTAACGACCTCTTTGTTTTGACAAAGCAAAGATTGCATATTGCTAACCCTCCACATCGCCTTTAAAAGAACTATTTTCGTGGTATAGGGCAATGTAATGTTATAAAGTTTCATGTAATAAATTGATTGATGATAATTTGATAAAAATAGTTAGTATATTATGAAAAGAAAAGGCAACAGAAGACTAAGAATACTTCATGTCATTGTTATTGGTTTGCGAACGAATTATGAATGCAATGGATAACAATTATGCTAGGATTTTTGAAGACACTCAAATAACACTCTATAGATGGGTTTTGTAACTAGAAGATGGGTATTAGTGCTTGGGGACCTATGCATTAGAACCTATGTATTTATAAGAGTATATCCGTCACATACCCTTTAGTTTCCCATGTTAAACTAGAAAATTGATTCTTCAACTGACTACGACAAGATATGAGATAATGGGTAGAACGGGTGTATGAATAGGTCAAATTCATTAAATTTTTGGTTAAATCCAAAATTGATATTGGTTTTACGGAACAAATGACCAACATTCTCCCACTTGAGCCATAAAACCAATAATTCATCTTTATATAGAATATACAATACACTTAGAATGGCGATTATTCGTCTTACAATTTTTTTTGAACAATTTCTTCTATATATATCACAAAATCTTATGCATATTAACTCAAAACATTGATGAATTAATTGAAAATAATATTAGGTCTAAACTTTAATTGACATTTCTCAAATTGATAACATATAAGTATGCATACAATTTCAATAACACAATTTCAAGAATAAAGAAAATATTTGAAAATTTAGAGTCTTCATCGCTAACAAAATCAATATGGGGAAAATATTAGTTACATGATCCTTAAACTTATATGGTGGCATGCCTTTATTTAGAGGATCAACTAACATCGACTATGTGCTAAATAGGGATGACAGACGGGTAAAATTATACGAGTTTCGTACCACATCTGTCTCAGTTGAAATGGATATGAGTATGGTTTTGGTGGGTAGTGGGTGAATATGGGTATGAAAAGTCCTACTTACAATGGGTAGTGGGTAGGTGGTGGGTATGAAGTCTTATCCGCCGTATACTCACCCACCTTGCTCTGTAGGCGCTCACCCTATTTCTACATTGTACTAATTTATATCAATTTTGTATATTATTAAAAACCATTGACAAAAAATTAAGGATGTTAATTTTCTTTTATTACATTGTATGGTACAAACAAAATTATATGTATAATTAAATTTGTAAGGATTTTTAAAGTATATAATGTGGATTTGGAGTAATGTGAGTCGGGTATAAGTTTAGGTGGGTATAACCATGATAGCTATACCCAGTTGGGCATAGTGGATGTGAATGGATTTGATAGCTATAACCATGAAACTTTTACTCACCATGGGTGGTGAGTAGAGGTGTTCAACGGGCCGGGTCGGGGCGGGTCGGGTCAAAATTTAAATGGGCCGGGGCGGGTCATGTCAAACGATAAACGGGTCGGGCCGGGTCAAACCCATTTAAATTCGACCCGCTTTGACCCTTTTTTAAAAAGTCCATAAAATAGCTTTTTTTATTATTCTTTATGGCCCGTTGGGTCGATCCACTTATGTATATAATAATTACAATTAAATTTTTTTAAAAAAAGCGGTAATTTCTTTTCTACAATTATTTTTAATAATTTTCCGACCCGGCCCGGCCCGACCCTTTATACAAAGGCCCGTTAATGACCCGCCCCATTATTGACCCGACCCGCTAATGACCCGTTAAAATGTGACCCGACCCTTGACCCGTTGGGTCGACCCGCCCCATTGAACACCTCTAGTGGTGAGTAGGTAGTGGATATGAAAATTTTAGGAGGATAATCTTATGTGTTATAAGAGATCTTAAAGGGAACATACTATTTAGGAAGGGTGTTTAGTATATAATGCACAAGTAAAGACTCATGTATGTTAACCTCAAGATTCTTCTATTGAGCTGCAATGTTCCTTTTCTTACTGATGTGATCACACACACCTCTCACACTTGGTTATCCAGTGCCTTTAGTAATGAACATAACATTTAAACGGATTGATCGCTTCAATTGTTCATAATGTTCCAAATTTGTAATCATTGGCTTTTCTTTCTGAATATCATAATCAACATCCACGATTCCTATTTGGAGGAGAATTCCATCCTTCATAACTTTTAATTCTCATCATTCAGTTTAGGAATTTCGAATTTTTGATATTATTATTGAGGTACATTTATGTATGATTGAAAATCACAGTTAAATAGTGTCATAAAACAGTATGTGAGCTAAAATTTTAATTCAAGCAAATTAATTCCCTTAGTACAATTATCACTATATAATTCAATGAAAATTCCTCCTTATGATAAAATTATGGGATACATTTTCATAGCAGCTGTGGGTTGTGTGTCATTATGCGAAGGCATCAAAATAACTTGGCCTTATGAATTATAATCAAATAATTTGTCTATATCTTATCCCATTATACTTTTTAAAATAAACAAACTAGCAGTGCTAATTAGCATTCTTGTGTTTATCATATATTTGCAGGTTGTGGAGGCTAATAGGAAGGAAATTCAAAAGTCTAAAGATTTGGAATTCAAAACGAAGACAGAATCAGCACATCGAGCTGAATGTCAAGTTAGTTCGGAAAACCAGCTGACTTCCTACAGAGAAAGTGATTCAGTCACTGATCGGCCGCTCGCTTCAGATTCTTCGTCATCGAAACGTGAATCTACTGAAGGAAGCAACATTAATCTGAATACCAGTGATGATGGTGTTAGTTTAAGCATGATTGATTTGTTGATGGGTCATTTGCTGAAGAAGTCAGAAGAAGTGGAGAGGAAGACTGATGCTATAACTGATAAATTCATGTTTGACTATGAGCTCAGCAAACGAAATCAAATTGAGAATTTATCAGAAGTAGTACCTGTGTCCAAAAAATCTAATTTTAAAGACAAAGTACGAGAGCTTTTGGATTGAAAATTGCGAAATGAGTGTAAATATTCTGCGCTTGAACCCCATATAAATACATTATAAAGTCTGCTTCTTTCTTTACTCCTTTACTTTGAGATTGTTATTGATAATTTGAAGGGACACGTGGATATCTCTTTGTCCTTGCCATTTTACCCAATGGGGCTTTGTCAGCAATCAAAAATAAAGTCAAGGTTAAATCTTCGTTCGCAGTGAATAAGGTCAAATAAGGCCAGCAATCAAAAATTAGCGATCCATCATCATAAATTCTAAAAAATAAATTTCTTTAATCAAATGTTTTTCTATTTAATCGTTAAGAATGAAGTGAATGAAACTTTAATCAATAAACTTAAACTTTATTATAACTAGACAACAAATTTAAGTTTATTATAAAATTTTACGATCCTACAATTCACTTCTGCCTATTTGATTCTACAAGTCCGAACGATTTTAAGTAGAATCCCGATTTTAATAACTTTGTCTGTCAGATCCTAAGAGTCTGGATTCGATTCTAAGATTTTCAAATCTTATGAATCTGGATCTGAGTCTGAATCCAATAAAAAAGTTCGTACCTGAATATGGGTCTAGCTGAACCCGATCGAGATTTGACTCATGTATATCCCTACCTCATTGTTTTTGGAGACTTGTCAACAAACAAGTAGCCCTATATAAATTAGGGACATGATATATACAGCCCTAAGGGTTGTATATAAGAAAGAATCTTGTTTTTAATTTATATAATTTAATATTATTTTTGCTTTGAAAATATAAACATTTAATTAGTCTTTATTATTTCATCATTTATTATTTCTTGAGAAGTTAAAATCATTATGTAAAATATTAACTGTTTTCCAATTTCTAAAGTAGATTCTCTTAAAAAGTTATGATAAAAAGAATTTATTAGTTTTTATGTACGAAAATTTGAAATGAATGAGCAAAAAAATAAAAAAAAATCAATAAATAGAATCTTTTTGAAACTTATTCCCAAGATAAGCAGTTTTCAGCCAAAGCTGAGGTTCGGACCGGTTCGCTGTTAGTAACAGCGAACAAAAGGGTAATTTTTAAAAAAACCAAAGAGTGTGTTCGCTGTTAGTAACAGCGAACAAAATAAAATTGGTCAAATAAAAGTCAATCTCAAAAACAGTGGAGAAATTTGGAAAAAAAAAAAATTATATAAGGTGTTCGCTGTTAATAACAGCGAACACACATAATCCTTCATCAACCATTTTCAAGCTCAAAACACTGAACACAACCAGAACCAGAAAAATTCAAATAATTTGCACTTCATTTTTAGTACATCAATCCAGAACCAGAAAACTTTCCTTCCATGATCTTCCTAAGTTTATCCGCCATTAATGGAGTCAAATAATTAACCCAATCTCCAACTTCCCCTTTACGGAAGAACAATTTGTTCTGAATTGTAGGAAAAATTCTACCATCCACATCCTCAATTGCAACCTCTTTAAGCTTCTTCAAACTGCACAAATCCACAATATCATCAATCAAACCTCCTTCCTCCTCTTCTTTTGTAAATGGCCATCCTAAAAATTCCGCCATTTTTGTCAACCATGAAGATACAAAAGTATCAAATGGGTTTCTAGATATGTAAATGATTTTACATTTAGATTGCTTAATTGAATTGGGTAATGAAGAAAATGGAACATGGGTACCAAAGATTCTTGGAGATTTGATGGAATTAAGATCTGGGTTTTTTGATTTGGCATAGATATTTGATTCAAATTGAGGGACTAATTTATGAGGGTTATGGGTAAGTAAGGGATGATTGTTTGAAGGAGGATGAATTGTTCGATTGGAAATGGTGAAAACCAAAGATTTGAGCCAAGTTGTGCCTACTTTTCTGAAACTGGTTGTGTTGAAAATGGTTGATGAAGGATTATGTGTGTTCGCTGTTAATAACAGCGAACACCTTATATAATTTTTTTTTTTCCAAATTTCTCCACTGTTTTTGAGATTGACTTTTATTTGACCAATTTTATTTTGTTCGCTGTTACTAACAGCGAACACACTCTTTGGTTTTTTTAAAAATTACCCTTTTGTTCGCTGTTACTAACAGCGAACCGGTCCGAACCTCAGCTCAGGCTGAAAACTGCTTATCTTGGGAATAAGTTTCAAAAAGATTCTATTTATTGATTTTTTTTTATTTTTTTGCTCATTCATTTCAAATTTTCTTTTATGTACAGCCTAAGGCTATAAATATCATTATCCTATAAATTAAGTACCCAACTAGTATTGACTACTGAGCGCCAAAACAAAGAACAATACCAAATTTGAGCGCCACCTAAAATCAAAAAATGGCTTCCCAATCCTATGGAGTGCAGTGTCAACTCTTACTAGTTTCATCTTTCTTTTAAAAAGCCATGAAATCCCCATTAATATCACTTCATAAACCTCCATTTTCTCTCTCTTCCTCTTCCTTCTCCCGCCATATTTTCTCTCTTTCTCAACCCTTGACCATTTCCCTCAACACCATTAAAATGTCGTCTTCTTCTAAAACCCTGATGGACTTCTTCGCTCCGTCCAACTCCAAACGTCGTAAAATTACTGATAATGCCACCCCCTTGCAGCGTGTCACTCCGTCTGTTCTCGCTAACTCTAACGACGGCGGAAACCCTAGTGATGATTCTTCCATACTCAGTGCCGATGAGAAGTCTAGAATGGAATTGAAAAAATCTATTGCTCTGTCTAAGAGGAATCTTCGAATTTGCTGCGAAAAAGTTCAGAATTCTAAAGGTTTGTCTCTCTTATTTTTCAGCTTCTAATCTGCTTTTTATAATTAATAATGTTAGGTTATTTTTTACATTTGTGATCTGATGATAATGTATTTTTGGCTATAGTTCTGTTGAAATATGTGTTTAATCAATGATATGCATTTGTTTATAGTAATAGCTTCATATAATTGTTATTTGTGACAAAGGTGACAAAGTTTGAAGTCTACATTTTTTTGTTATACTCGGTGGAATTCGAATAGCATGATTTTTTTTTGAGGGAAACGGCAAGAACTTGTTAAAATAAATTCAAAATATTTAAAATGATTTGGCAATTTTGTACTCTTACTATTCTTCCGAATTTTTTTTCTAAATTAAGTAACAAGATTTTCGACAAAGGGTTATTTCAAAAAATTTTAATGTTGGTAATTGAAGACAGAAAGAATATTAGGTTTCGGGAGGGTAAGGTGAAGATTTTAAGGATTTGATGAAAGAGGGTTGAAGAAAGAAGAGAGGTAGAGAGAGAGAGAGAGGATTTGTACAAAGAGGTGGTTGAGTTTGCGTGAGACAAAGAAATAAAAATTTTTCATTGTATGCTCATTTTTCATCCGTAATGATGTAGGGGTTTTAGTTATCCAGTCGAAACTAATTGTGTTGCCTACTTCTCAAACCAAATGGGATGATTTAATTTGTTTGCAAGAGCTTGAACTGTGGTACCAAACACATCCTAAGATTTTATTGGAATTATTCTTTTCTTATGTTTGGCGCCTATGATTACATTTGCTAAAATTGGCTCAAATTTAGTGTTTGATAAATAAACAAAATTAAATTTAAATTTGAGATAATTCCACCATTGCTTTAAACGTAGTTGAAACTTAAGATTTGAGGATGAGGTTCCAAACCTAGTCATTCTGAAGTTCTTCATTTATAATTTCATAGTTAAAGTCTATAATTTAAAATGAAATGCTTGTTTTCCAAACATAAGCTAATGGAATATCTAGCCTATTAGCGGATATTATTATTGTAATTTTTAGTGTTGCCTTTAATGATGTCATGTAATAAAATAACTGATAATTTAGCTTCATTTTCATCAAGTTGATGGAATCGTTTAACTGTAATTGGCCAAAGAGTATGGTTTGTAAATTGAAAGAGGCTTGTCATGGGTGTGAAAAGTAAAAGCTTTGTGTTTCTCTAAAGATTATTTTCTCCTAGAATACAATCAAATTGTGAAGTGCAAACATTTCAGTTGAAGGGGGTAATGGCTATGTGAAGCTAAAGGAGCTCTTAGTGGAGGAATCATGGTTGAAAGCACTTTCAGGGGAGTTTGATAAACCATATGCTGAGAATCTTTGCAAATTTGTTGAAACTGAAATATGTGGTGGAAAAGTACCCATTTATCCTCCTCCATACTTGATTTTCAATGCTCTCAACTCAACACCATTTGATAAAGTCAAGGCCGTCATCCTTGGACAGGTACTTTGTAATTGCTAATTCCTTACTCATTTTGACTCGAATCTTCGTATTATTGCATGTGTGATTCTCCAATTCATACTGGTGTCCAACATCACACATACGAGTTATATTGAAATACAATGCTACATAGGTGAGTATTGTTGGCCCTGTATGACTAACAATCTTACTCCTATTCTAATTTTTGTACTAGGTATAAATAAGAGTTCCCACAACTCTTTGTTTCAATGTTTCACCTACTTGTTATGAGAAATGCTTTTCTAGCATGCCTAGTTTGAGGAAGTTACATAGCCATGATCAGTATCTTGGAATGCACATCCATTTCCTTAATCAGTGACCTATCTAGGGCTCCCTTGTTGCTTTGAACTACCTGAAAATGCTTCTATAATTATGAACTTATTATTGACTATTTACAGTTTACACTGTCTTTCTTGTGAATCATGGGAAGCAACTTATCCCATGTGAAATAAGGGAACTGCTGGCCTAAGCAAGAAGCTTGCTTGCTTGGTCAAATGATGCGTGGTAAATGTAGTGCTGTAATTCATTTGGGATATGCTCTTTCAATTAATGATTTCTAAAAGGAGTGCAATGATTCTATGTTTTTGCTGAAAATTGTGTTGTAGACTTGTAGTACAGTAGCATCAGTGCATCACCTACCAAAAGTCATTTTGATGGCTATTTAACATGGAAAATTTTTTGGGTGAATAGAGCTGATGTATTTTGAGATAATGTAAATAAAGGCTTTTTATCTTTGTCTGAGGCCTGAGCCTCATTCATTGTCATTATTGATATCGTGATTACTGTTTCAATTGATCTAGCGAAGTAACTTCTTAGTCAAACCTTGTTGTTTGAGTGGCACTCATTGTTTTCCGTATATCCCATGGCTCCTTAAACTAGTGTCGATTAACTAGTGTGTTTAATGTCAATGAGATACTGTGATTGAAATGTGAAATCAGTTGTTTTTGGACTTCTTAAAACATTGTTTGTTTTAAAAGAATTCAAACATCTTTTAACATGGGAAGTTTTCTTTAGCCTTGCTGGTATCATCATGTGGCAATCAGTTGAGGACATTGATTGTGAAATATTCTCTTTAACAAAGTGTTTAGTGGAACAAGGTATTCCACCAGCTAAACCCATTTTGTGAAAATTAGTGTTTTTCTTTCAAATTATTATTCACTAATATGGGAGCAACTTGGCATTAGGTTAATGGCAATGGCATGTGCTGTTGAATATGATTTGCATTTTTGTATTTGGAAATATGAGAGACTGTTATGTGCATAAGGTATTTATAAGATGACATCAGAATTGGAAATTTAACACTTCTTTTGCCAGGATCCATATCATGGACCAGGACAGGCAATGGGTCTTTCTTTCTCAGTACCTGAGGGTGTCAAGATTCCTTCAAGTCTTGGAAATATATTTAAGGAACTCAAACAAGATCTTGGATGTACTATTCCATCTCATGGGAATTTAGAGAGATGGGCTGTACAGGTATATTTCTTTCAAGTGTACTGGTTTGTGTTTCATCTTACATTTGATTTTTTTTTACTCGGCGTAGTAACCGGAAATGTGAAGATGAAAGTGGAACACTAAAGACTTGTATTAATTGGTTATCCAACAAGATTCTGAAAAATGGTTGCTTTCTACTTACATTTGACTAAATGAAAACCAGGATTAACAGTCGTTCTTGCCTTTGAGAGGATTCAATTGAAACCTAAAGATTTCAGAGGAAAATGGTTGATTTCTACATACATTTGACTAAATGAAAATCAGGCTAAACAGTAGTTCTTGCCTTTGAGAGGATGCATTCGAAACCTACACCTTAACCTATCAGTTTTTGGTATTAATTTTTTCTTCCTAACGCTCTACTTAATATGACAACATTTCCTCTCCTCTTACTAACTCTTCTGCTCTGTTTTCCTAACCAATTCTCAAACAAAATCTACTGTAATTCCATTTACATCCCCATACAATCAATTCCTTGGCTCTTTGAAGTGTCATTTTTGCTACTAATTAACATGAACTCATTAAATTTCCTTTTTTGATTTGTCTGTTATAACTATTACGTTTTCTTATGACTTTTGCATGCCTTATGACAGCATAGACTCTAATTTTTCATGCAGTAAATGGGATGGAAAAGGATATAGCTTAACGAGCTTTATAAAGGATACATAGAATAGGATAATAATGATAAAGCAATATAACTTATGTTTCTTCGAACACTTGTCTTTTTTAAGCACTTTTGGTAGACACACAATAAAAGCCTTAATCATTTCTTGAGTTTCTTAATGAACTTCTTAAAGGTTTGAGCTACACAAAGTTTGCTCTGTCTCAATTCACAAAGAATCAAGTTTTCTTTTCAATTCAAGTTTTACCCTTTTATGGCTAGCTTGGCTACTATTTATAACTCTTAGGCATGCTTACATGGCTTTACACGCCTCACTCTATGACCCATCAACTAAGGTTAATTATTGAAGAACATATTTGTTTAAATAACAGTTAAGGAGGAAAAGAAAAGGAAAGGAAGAAAAGGGAAGGGATGGGATGGAAGGGAAAGGAAAAGGAGTTAATTATAAGGAACATCTTTGTTTTGGAGGGAATTGAAGGAACTTTTTTGTTCTTTTAACTTGAATTTTAAAGTAATCGGAGAAATAAGTTTCACCCCAAACTAATTGTAAAAATAAGCTTCTAGAAAAATTGCTGTTAAGGACAACGTTTTTACACCCTATTGGGCTGAAAGGTGGGTTTTGAGTCATAAGAGAGAAAAACGCTGTTAATGACAGCGATTTCACAAATAGAGTAAAACGTTGTTCTGGAAAGCGTTTTCTCTTATTCATTGTTTCCCACCCAAATGCTCTGATTTTATTTAATCTCTCTTCCCATTCTCTATACTCACTCTGCCTTTCTTCCTTTTTCTCTCTACACTTTCTTCCTAATTCTTGTTTTAGATCTGCAAGAAAGATGAGAAACTATTGCTGTCATCTTCTCAAATCTTCTTTTTTTTTGAAGAGAAATCTATTTTTTTCATACAAGCTCATCAAGATTCAAGATAATCTTCACTTTAATCAACACTTACAAATTCCTTTTGCATACCCTAATTTCTTTTTTAAAAGAAGCTTATCTTACTTATGAATAATCAATTTAATTCGATGGTTTTTGATTTTAAGGGAAGTCAATTTATTAAGGTCCTCAACTCTATTTCTGATTGATTTGTGAATTTAGTCAAGATGCTACAAGATTTTATTGAAAATTTTGTGCTTTAAAAGAAGTAGAATAGATAATATTATATAATGATATGAAGGACCAAAAAATATACTAGTACTAGAAAAGATAACGATTCGATTATTGGATGAGAATTTGCCCAAATTATTATAATTGGTGGGCAATTAGGCATTATTTTGGTGGATCTATACTTGTTTATTAAGATGGTGGAGGATAGCTCTACTCTACTCAGAATCCTCTTCACTTCATCACTTTCATTTTGCATCCAAGTTGTATTCTTTTCTATTTTCCACCATTGTTGTACAAAATTTCTTCTTCTTCCTTTGATTTTCTGGTTTTTATTTGCCTTTTAATTGAAGATTGAAGGATAAATTTGCAGTAAGATGGGTATTGAGTAGATTGTGCAAAATTTTCAATCTGGGTAATATGCACAAGATTAAATCACATAAAATTTAAAAAGAGGATGAAGATTATTGAGGTTTTAAGTAGGAATAAAATTTTAAAAAATAAAAAATTACAAAGCAACAAAAACGCTGTTATCAACAGCGTTTTCCACTTTCCCATCTGATTAAACTAAAGAAAACCTTTGTTGCAGCAAAAAAAGAGGAAAAAAAGCTGTTTTAGACAGCGTTTTTTGTATTTAGTAAAATCGTTGTTGCAAATAGCGTTTTTCTTTACTGACCCAAAACCCAGTTTTCCAGCCCATTAGGGTATGAGAACACTGCCCTTAACAAAGTTTTTGATACAAGTTTATATTTCTAATTAGTTTGGGGTGACACTCATTTTTCCAAATAGTTTAAAGATTAAACTTAAACTAAAAAAAAGTTCGAATTGAAGGAACAGGAAGAGAAACAACATTTTCCTTCCAAAACTTTCCATTCTTGGAGAGATTTGGTTATTAACAATCAAGAGATTATTTCCTTTAAATCCCTTCATTTCAAATCTCTCACCTCAAAAATTATTAAACAAAGGAAATTATGTTACTTTATATCCCTCCCTTCCTTCCCCTCTAATTCGCTCAATCCAAACAAAGTGTAAAGTTACTCTAAGGTCATATGTTCCAAGAAGAGCTCTTACAATTCCAAGAAATCTAGACTATGATCAATCCTTGTTAGGAGGATTTCACATCAAGTTTTAACTACTTATTATGAATAAGGTAAAAATCTATTACTATGAGCATTACTAGCTCTTATTACACGTATACAAAGAGTCTAATTGATTCCTTAAGATGGTCCAATAAAGGATAGTGATCACTACTTCCCTAAGTTGCTTAACTTAGTTAAGATGGGTTAATTAAGCTCTTAATGCAACAAAGTTAAGCTAACAGTTCTCATTAAAGACAGCCATACTACTGCCTGTCATGTCTTCATTGAACCCTTGAATTGATGGCTGTTTTCTCCTTCCACTTGTTGCTTTTAACTCCATATTGAAGCTTCCCTGACTTAATGAAAGGCTAAGCGAGTAGAAATTCTCTTCTTTGCAACAAAATTTATGTAATGCATCACAATTTGTGGGTTTTATAGCAATTATCCATGAGGGTACTATAGTAATCTATTAAGTAATTAGCTTGGAAAATGAGTCGTATTGAAAAGTAGTATGAATAGAGGAGAGAAATTTAAAGGAAATCAGAAAATATTTTTTATTGACTTTGCACTCATTTTGATGAATTGTAGAATATCATATATATTGAGATTGGAAATTGTTATGTGATAGCAAATTTGTATCAGTAAACTGATAATGTAGCCTAGACCATATCATTAAAAGGGATAGTTTATACAAGCTTTCGAGAGACTTGTACTTTCCTAAGTGAGTTATGAACTCAATACAAATATTTCTGATATCTTGTCTCTTTCCCTCCTCTATTAATACTACTTTTCATTACTAACTTATTTTTCAAGCTATGTACTTACATGATAATACAGTACACTCACAAATAATCCTTACAATAATTACAAAATCTGTTGCATTACACATTAGCCAAGTAGCTAGAATTAAGATGAATTGAGGATTTTGGCTGCAATGAGCAACTGGATGTTTCTCTTGGACTCCCTCTTTGTTCGTGTGCTTGCTCTTGTATCTCCGTTGTAATTGTTTGGAATCCTTTCAGTGATGACAAGCTTGCTTGATTGTCTTGGACTGAATTTAGTTCCCTTTTTTAATTCTCGTGAGTTATAAAGGAACTTGTTTTTCCGTATTTTATCTCACGCGTATGGATGATATCTATGACAAATTTTGAACTCAAACTTTCCCTTTTTCCCAGGGACACCCCTTCGGACCTCCTTAGTCCTTATGATGTGCTTGGACAATGGAAATTTAACAATACTATCATTATTTTGAAGTTGCTAAAGATGAACACAAGAACTAAATAAGGAATGTATGTAATTTTGTGTTGATTTGTCCTTAACATGATCAGTTTCATAAATTCTCTTTTCAAACTCAAACTCAAACTCAAACTCAATCTCAAACTCAAACTCACGTGATAGTGCTACATTAGATGTTTTCTGGATCTGTGAGTTACTCAGCTTATCAATATGAAACTCCTAAAAATTGAACTAAGAGACTAAAGAATATATTGAATATGATTTTTGTGGGATGGGATTATAAATATTAGATAGTTTCTGAGAGAAGAATTGATGTACTGCAGGGTGTTCTGCTGCTTAACACAGTCCTCACAGGTAAGCTGCTCCACTTTACTGAAGTATGTATGTACTAGCTTCTGCATTGTCCAAAGTTTTAGTTCTGCATCTTGCTTGAACCTCTAGTGACATCTTACTTTTCGTTCCTAAGTTCCCCATATTGTTGGAATCGAAGCTTTGGCATTGGTGTTTCTTAAGTTGAGTTCACGACTTCTTGATAAACATGTTTGAAAGCATTTTTCTCTTCAAGTTGTCAATATAATTTTTAAAATTTGGTATATGAGATTTTCTCAACCCTTTTAAATCCTAATCTCATCCTCTGAAGTCAGTTCAGCTAGTCAACTAAAAATACTTAAGGGTTGAGGTTAGTCATATATAGAATACATAGATAAAGGTTCTACATTACAAGTTAATGTGGAACAAATCTGCATTATGGTGAACAATGTGATTAGAGACTAGTAAAGCTCTCCCACAATATTAAGGTCATGAAATATCATGTTGATGGATAAGTCCACTTGTAAATTTGACAATTGTCATATTATTGGATAACAAGGAGCACTGCATGTTAATATTGTGAGTGGCAAATCCAGATTATGTTTATTGCCCAGTTCAGTATATAGATCAAAGATTTGTTTAATCTAAAGTTTTGATTTCAGTTGAACACAATTATTAAAAAATGTTATTGTAAATTAGGTTACACATGTTGTGAAATAATTGATATTAAATTTAGCTTATAAATTGTAGTGGAAGCTGCAGTCATGTTGTGAACTTCAATCTTGCAATCTCAAGTCATCCGCTAGCTTTTAGCTACAACTTCAAAATCTCAGCCAAGATGATATTAATATTTGGGAAATTCCACGTGGTGACCCTGAGGTTTCGGGTTTTCCACGTGGTAACCAAAAGTTTTTAAAAATCCACGCGGTGACCCTGAGTTTTGCCATAATGTACTCACGTGACCCTTTTTATGAAAAATCGTTAGAAAACGTTAAATATCAAATGCTTGACCTGCTGAACCTCCATAAAATCGATTGTTCATCTTCTTTCCTCCAATCTATCTTCTTTCTCCCAAATTACAAACCCTAAATCTATCTTCTCTCACCCAATTTACATTCTTTCCTCCAATCTCAAACCCTATTTTTTTTCAATTGTTCATCTTCTTTAAATTTACAGTCTGAAAATGAATTTTTTTTGCAATAGTTCTTCAAATTCTCATGGAAGCGACAATGAAGTGCTTTGGATGAGAGCAAATAAATGTAATTGCTCACCACAAAGATTGGTTGAGATTAGAGTGTCAGATTCAGAAGCAAATCCCGGTCGTATGTACTACAAATGTAAGTTTTGTAATTTTTTCAAATGGGTTGGAGATAAGAAGTTGATTAGGGTTGGTGGAGAGTTCAAACTTCATGAAGATCAAACTCAATTGCAAAGGGGGAATCAAATTATACTTGGTAAGATAAAAGCACCCCTCCATAATTCCCTTTCAAACTTCATCTTCACCAGACACTATAGCCCATGCGAAGGGAAACAATTCATTGTTTCCATCCAAGGCCACTGCAGATAAAAGCACCCCTCCATAATTCCCTTTCAAATGAGCTCCATCTACCCCAATAAGGCTTCGACAACCTCCAATTAAGCCATCTATAGCACCTTTAAAAGATATGAAAATACTAGTAAATGAAAGAGGCTTCTCTGGATGGTTTTCGGGCAGCCACGCACAAAATGCAGCAGAATCAGGGTTAGTTTGTTGCACCATAACACAATATTTGGGCAATAAAGCATATGACTCATCATGTCCACCATTGATCACATCTAACGCATGTTGGCGTACCTTGTATATTAGACTTTTCTTTAAATTCACCCCAAACTTTTGGAAAAGTATGTTATTCAAAGCAGCTCCTGATATGTCGGGTGAAGCCCTTATATCATCCATTAACTTATTTGCAGCCCATTTATAAGTCACAAGACTGTTGTGATTCAAGTTACCAATGCTAGTACAAGAATGTTCCACATTCTTGATAGACTTGATTGCCCATGTAGTACCATCTGCTAGTACTGTAGCATGTATTCTCCAAGCACAATTCAATGTCGCACATTCAGCAGTGTACCTCTCATTGCTTGCTTTGCGAACTACTAACTCAAAGCCCATTTGGATGCAATAGTCTCTAAGAACATCTCTAAAATGATGCTTATCAATGAAAAGTTGCCATGGCTTCAGTTGAATATTTCCCCAACCTTGATCCACATACATCTCTCCATTATTGTAAACCCGAGCATAATAATCATCTGACTTGTCATCTCCTCCACCCCAATGCGATTCAATCCAAGGTTCATAATCATCTGACATGTCAATATCATCTTCATCACTTTCTATCTCTTCATCTAAACTCACTTCACTAGTAGAAGATATGTCGTCATCATCACCAACTTTGAATGAGGAATCTTCAGAATCATCTTCATTGACATCAACATCAGAAATGTGATCAGTAGTGGCATGTTGCAAACTTTTTCTTACTCTTTTCCTACCCTGCTCTTCATGCTCCGAACTAGTCTTGGATGAATTAGCTAGTTCAATCATGCGTGCCAACCCTTTTCTCTTAGCGGTTGTAATAGCTAACTTCTTCATATTCAAAGTTGAAACAACAGAGGCCTTAGAGGAGTTGGTTTTGGTTGTTTCATAATCTGGGACAGTCTGATCAGTAGGAATGATACAATCAAGTGGTATTGGATTGGTGTCAACAACTGGACTTTGGATTGGATCAACATGTATTGTTTCAGATCTTTTACTCCTTCTAATTGGCAATTTAGAAGGGATTTTAAGTTGTGACCCACTTGCTTCTTCCACAACCTTCTCTTTACCATTGTCCCTGGTTAATCTAAGACTTCTAACTGCTTTAAGTAAGTCATCTTCAACACTTAACTCACCCACCCAAATGAATATAAGGTCGCTTCCATGTAAATTACTAAACATTCCAACTAAATCATTGTCGTTCTTTAAATACCAAGCCTTTTTTTTGTGACAATACCAAAATGAAGGGTTTTCAGGCATTGGAGCACCCAATTTCACAGATTCATCCTCCCAATCAAGAACTAGGTCCAACAAATTCAGTTTATCAATATCATCAACATGAATGTCTACCGCAAGTCCCCTATATTGAAATCTTAATAGCACTTTGTCACACATTCTGAAAAATAAACAAGAATCAAGCAGATTACTAAATTTAACAAGATTATCAAAAAGCAGATTACTAAATTTAACAAGATTATCAAAAAGCTATAGATAGCACTTTGTCACACTAACAACAACAACAAATTACTAAATTTAACAACATTATCAACAAGATTATCAAATTATGAAAAGCCATAGTTCAACAGACAAAATATTATCATAATTATCAACAAGATTATCATCAAGAATTTTAAATTATCAACAACATAGCACTAATTAGGGCTCCTGTAATTATCAACAAGATTATCAAATTATCAAAAAGATAGCACTTTGTCACCCATAGTTCAACAGACGCAATATCCCCTAATTCAACAAGATTATCAACAAGAAGATTAATAATTAGGGCTCCCAAAATTCCACAGCAATAATCCCATAATTCGACAGTAATATTCCCGAAATTCGACAGCAATATTCACAAAATTCGCAAGATTATTAACGCCAGAACAGCAATATTCGGGAAGTGTTGGATGAGAGGGAAAGAGAAGTTACTAACCTTTCTTGATCTAGAGGGAAAGGGAAAGAGAAGTTACTAACATTTAACAGCAATATTCGACAGCAATATTCGGGAAACAACTCACAAAATTCCACAGCAATATTCACAAAATTCCCAACTAATTAGGGCTCCAAATTTTCAAATTTTCCAAAATTCAAGAAGAAATTACTAACCTTTCTTGATCTAGAGCTTGATTGTGATCCTTGTAGATTAAATTAGGGAATTTTGATGATTTAGGGTTTAAAACTTAATGGAATTGGGGGAAGTGTTGGATGAGAGGGAAAGAGAAGTTTTGGAGTTCCATAGTTACGAATGAGGGAGGGAAACAACTCCAATAGCCTACAGTTTAATATTTAACGTTTCTTAACGTTTTTACATTAAAAGGGTCACGTGGGTAAATTATGGCAAAACTCAGGGTCACCACATGGATTTTTAAAAAGTTTTGGTTACCACGTGGAAAACCCAAAACCTCGGGGTCACCACGTGGAATTTCCCTTAATATTTTATAATAGCTAATACCTCTTAAACTTAAGTTGATGACAAACACTTGTATGGGACGGCCGCATATATGCGACCTTTATTATTGGATCAGCCCACTTTTTCATACAACCCATTTATAGTTTAACTCAACTAGTAAATCCGCTTCATTTAAATATTATTAATTGTTTTTTTTTTCTTTTGACCTCTCCTTGTAATTGGTATTTTAACCCATGAATTTGACAATTTGAGTCTTAAAGTTAACACTAGTTAATGGAGTATGGTATTAATAATTTATAGTATTCAAGTCATATAGTAGATATTAAATTACAAGTAACAATAGTTAATTGATAGGATAGGAGATTAATAATATATAGTAGGAAAAGTTACCTAGAATAATCCAACCTATTCGTGATTTTCCTATAATAATCATCTATTGATTAACCATAAATAATTCCAACTTTAAGGGGTATTTGCCTTTAGTAAAATTGGGTAACCCAATACCCTGCTATTGTAGTTAATTCACCAAAAAAATAAATTGAAAATTAATTTAAAATTAGAAAAAAGTTTAGAAAATTTACATAAAAATTCTAAATAATTAAAAAAATCATAAATTTTTTTGAACTATTTTTTAACATTTTTTTCGACATTTTATTTTATTTATCTTTTTTTAAAAAAAAACTTGCTATAGGAAGTCATTCGGTCACCGTATTTACTCTATGAAAATATCCCTCAAAGTTGGGATTATTCATGGTTAATCAATATGCAGGATTATTGTAGGAAAATCACGAATATGTTGGATTATCTTAGGTAATTTTTCCGATATAGTACTTAAGTCATGGAGTAGGCATTTAAAGCCTTAAAATTGACAATATTGAGCATAGGAGTTGACATTTTACGGTTTGAAGTAGCATATTAAATTTAAGTAAATAAATAAGCAATCTAAGCTTTAGAATTGACATTTTAGGACTTGGCGTTGACAGTTTAATGATTGTTGTTGTCTTTTTAAGGTTCGAAGTAGGTTATAAAACTTAATGTTGGAGTAAACATGTTAAGCTTTGAAATAGACATTTTAAGGTTTGGAATTGGTAATTTAAGGCTTGAAATTGTCATATTAAGGTTTAGAGAGGCTATAAACTTACATACTAGATTAGGCATTTTAAGCTTCAAAATTGACATTTTAAGGTTTAGAATTGGCAAATTAAGGCTTAAAGTCAAAATTTAAAGCTTTTGGAGTAGAATGTTAAACTTCTTTGAAGAAAGAAGGTTAAGGTTGGAAATATGTATTTTTATTCTTGAAATGATAATTTATTACTTGAAATAGGTATTTAAAATGTTAAAATAGGATGTTAATATTTTTTTCCATAAAGTATTCATTTTATCAAACATTTGGAGTACAAGCTTAACAATAAATATCTCCATGAATTATATTAAACAAATGATAATTGACTTGTTGGAAATACTTCACATGTGAGACAAGATCCCACATCGATAAAATAGTGGGTCGTTGACTTGCATATACACTCGATGAGGTTCATTGTTTCCCAAAACCATATGGCAATAGGAAGATTAGTTCACCTACTATATATGCAAGTCAACAACCCACTATCAATGTGAGATCTTGTCTCACATGTGAAGTATTTCCAACATGACTATCATTCTTAACCATTATCAGTATCATATTTATTCTAGAAACAAAAATTACATATAATACTTGAAAAAATTAGCTTACTATACATGATATTAAAAGTTCATTGGAGATGACAATGACAATTGTGGTGGAGACTACGATGATGGTGGTGCTAGAGTTGGGTGGCGAGAATAGGTCATGGAAAAGAGGACGTCACGGTGGTCGCGAATCTGGCTTGGGAAGCCATTGATTTGGGTAAAAAAAGCATAATGGGGATGAAAGAGAAGATAAATTTGGATTGTTTCTGTTATTAATGGGATGAAGAATTAGATTGGGCTTAGTATTATACGGCCGTCGCATGGAAGAGTAGCTGTTAGTTGATTTCTGAACCCTGGGGCGGGCCATGGCCCAGGCTGATTTTGGGCTGGATCCTCCCCTGTATTCTTGAGAGTTGTATATTGGTGCCTGAAATGCTTCTGTGACCTTCCATAACTTATTAGATTTCCATCTAGAGTTTCTAACCAAAAGAGAGCTTTTAATGTGTGGCCTCACTTGATATTTGCATCTTGATTGAGGAATTCTGGTTGGATAAGTTTTAAGATTTTAATCAGGATATAAGATGATAATTTGTTCCTAGCCCCAGGGATAGCTTACAATGCTAAAAACCAATAATTTAAATGTCCGATAGCTTGGGTAAAATGGCCTAGTGCAAAGTCTCAGATAATTCTGATGTCAATGACTTGTAATAGTGGTTGCAAGTCACTGCGAGGTGGTTTCTAAGTATAAAATTGGTTTGTCACTTTAACATCATTTGAGAATATTTGACAATGGGTAATCTCTACATCCCTTGTTCCGAGTTAAATAGGAAGAGTGAGGAGAGTTTTCTACCATGAAAACCATTAACTATCTGTATGTCACAGTTTAAAAAGTAAAAATCACTGTGCTGATCATATTTAGCAATCACCATTGGTTGACCTAGGATTTTAATTATGGGGTCCTCGAAAATAATTATAATAATTAGACAAAAGCAAAAGAAATTTCACCAAAGATAATCAACCATTTTTTTTACAATTTTTATTAAGAAATTTGGCATAATTTATGATTTATGGTGTGGGCTTGGGAATGGACACCCCCGAGCTGCAGGCCCCTTAGTACGCCTACTGCTGGTCATCAACTCATGTGATATAGTGTCGCTTAGGAGTTATCTACAAAATGAAGGAGATGTCTTGGATCTTATTCCACTAGAATCAATTCTTGTGATCTTGAACTTGTAAAATAGGACCTTTTTGGTTTCATCTACATAAATCTGATTTACACCTTGGTAATTTCTTATTTTTTGTTGACTTGTTTTCCACTCTTAGTTAGGAATCATCAAGCAAACTCCCATGCTAAGAAAGGTTGGGAGCAGTTTACCGATGCTGTAATACGAACAATCTCTGAAAAGAGAAGAGGAGTAGTATTTATTCTTTGGGGAAATTGTGCTCGAGAAAAATCCAGGTTTGCTTACGACTTTTGTTCAAGTACTTCGCATTTATTGTATTTGCACTCTTCCAAATGATATAAAAGGTTGTCTTCACATTAAATACTAAGGTCTCTGCCGCAATAAGTTCACACTTTCACTTTTGATATTGCAGACCATATTATATTTGAACTTGATTCTTTTTGGTTACAATATGTTCTTCAACATCTGAGTAGTAAATTCAAATGTATCTTCTAGAATTCCTTTGTAGAAGTTTGCTATTTTGATAAACCGCCTAGACTCTTTTTGAAGCAAAATACATGGTGCTTAAATAAACCTTTTTGAAGTTTGATACATCATTTATGGTGATGATATTATTACAGGTTGATTGATGAGTCTAAGCACCATATTCTCACATCAGCTCATCCTTCCGGTCTTTCTGCCAACAGAGGCTTCTTTGGATGCAGGTATTGCTTTCTGTTCATTATGATAAGATTATTAAGTTGCTGTTACTTGCTAGTATGAATGTATGATCGACTCTTGGTACTTGGTTTCCAAAAGATAGTTATGTATGAGATTTATCTAGGTTTTCGTTTAATGAAAAAATTGACTTAACCCTCTTCACGTCAATTGTTCAAACCTTACCACCTTGATTACTTGCGAGTGCGTTATCACTTAGTTCTCAACTTCATTTCCGTACTAATGAACATTATGTCATTGATGATTTGTGGTAAAAACATGAAAGCAAGAACACTTGGACTAATGGGTTGTCCTTTTCACAATGCTTGAACAGGCACTTTTCTCGTGCAAACCAGATTCTGAAGCAGAATGGGGAATTGCCCATTGATTGGCAGTTGTGATGCTGATAATTTGTACTTAATACTTATATATATTTTGCTTAGTAGGCCGGTAAGCTTGTCGTTTGCTTTCGTCGTGATCCCAGCTCGAGCTTTTTAAATGTGTGGTTGGGTGATGGGCGAGGCTGATGGGCACAAACTATGGTGGGATGCACTGATATCGGTGTTTGAGTAAAGCAACTATCATCCTAACAAGTAGCAATGAAATGGATCTTCTAGCACTTAGCAGTATAAGTTATACTCCCTCCGGTCCAGTTTAGATGTCCCATTTGACTGGGCACGGAGATTAAGATAGTGGTGGGGTATATGTAAAAAAGGTGGTAGTTGGGTATTTTAATTGATTAAATTAATTATAAAGGTGATAGTTGGGTATTGGGAATTGAAAAAGTGGGGGTATTTAGGTAAATAAGGATATCCAAAAAAGGAAATGGGACAAGTAAAGAGGAATTGCCAAAAAAGGAAATGGGACAAGTAAACTGGACCGGAGGGAGTATCAAGTAATCAAGAGTGTTGTTTGATGGAGGGTAGTGAAGCCTCCTAATTTTGGGTTTTGGTACTTACGATTAGCAAAGCAATTAGAGATGATCCACCAAGTCTTTTGTGCTTGATTTTATGATTGTCATAGTTAAAGAAAATGCACACGCAAACACTAACTACCAAGTCTAATTCAGCATCAAACTGTAGCGTGTTTTAGTAAGTTATCACTTCATATTGTCTCCAATTGTTTTCTGGCTTTTTCTATATTTCGTTTATATGAAGTTAAGTTTCAAATTATTTTAAAATGACATTTTTTAAATGGAAAAATTATCTAGTTTAATTCAACTTTTTCATAATTTTCTACAATAATCCCACTTATTTAATTTTTTTATTTGAAATGATCCTACTTATTAATTAACAATGAATATTCTCAACTTTAGAGGTGTTTTTTTTAGAATAAACTCGGTAAAATTATTTTTTAAAAAATAAGATAAATTCAAGTAAAATGTTGAAAAAATATTTTAAAAATGTTTTAAAAAATTTGATTTTTTATCATTATAAGAATTTTAATATGAATTTACAAAATTTTCCTTGAATTTTACATTAATTTTTTAATTTACTTTTTTGATATTGCCCGCTATAGCAGGTTATTTAGTTATTCGAGTTTACTCTAATCAAATATCCCCTACAATTGAGATTATTCATTGTTAATCAACATATAAATAAGTTAAGTGTTCTTTGACTCTATGTTAGTCATTTTATTTAAGCTTGTTAAATAGATCAGGTTTGGTGGATTTCATGTTTAGATTATATATAAAATAAGATCAGTATTCTTTGACTCGAACCTAGCATGTATGGTTAATTGGATTGAAAATTACAATTCTACCTTATTCATTACAAATGAAGTTGATTTTAATTTACTAAACTTGTTTAGAGTTTTCTATTGTCATTTTAGAATAAATAATATTAAGTAAAGTTTTTAAGTCATAGTTTTAAACCTTTAATATATGTCTAGTTTATTTTTAGGAAAATTTGCCAAGAATAATCCCAACTATCACCCGTTGGCCAAAAATAATCCCAACTATCGATTATTTATTAATAATCCTAACTATTCATCGAATTTGCTCAAAACAATCCCACAGTACCATTTGAATTTCTTTTAATCTGTGTGCTCATTCGCGACATGTGTCCCTTCTTCATCACTTTCATCATAATCAGAATCATTATCCTCGCTCAAATTCGAAGCAACTACAATATCACCCAATTTAGGGTGTGAGACTGTTTTGAGCAAATTCGATGAATAGTTAGGATTGTTAAAAAATAATCAATAGTTAGGATTATTTTTGGCCAACGAATAATAATTGGGATTATTCTTGGCAAATTTTTCTTATTTTTAATTAAAAAAAATAGAAAAGTATTAAATGATTAGGATTCAAGTTATATTAATTGACATGACTCGAAAGTAACTCATTTCATTGCATTACTTATACAAATATTACAAGTTTCAAATTATAATATTTCAAGTTTTAACTTTGTGAATTATATAACCTTTAAATTTTAGAAAGTGATGATATATCGCCATTTACTCAAATTTTAATGACTATTTGCTAAATCCTTAAATTTTACCTTTGACTTTCTCCAAAACCCAGGGCCGGCCCTGAGTTTTCGGGGGCCCGGGGCGAAATATATTTTGTGGGGCCCTAATTATATATAAAAAATTTAATGTCAAGAAAGGAAAATGTATATGAATTAATATAGAATATATAATATAAAATCAGATAAAAAAATTCCTACGAGCATTTTTTGATGCAAAAAATCACTAATAACAGTGTCGAAATCAAGAGACTTAGTCATATTTTTCTCAATGCACAGCATAGCAAGACCATTCAAGCGTTCGTGTGAAAATGACGATTTTAAGTAATTTTTTTAATATCTTCAACGTTTTGGCATCATCTTATTGATTCTCAATAAATTAAAAAATTATATTAGAGACTCCTCTTAAAACTATTACTCTTACTGAAATTGTAATGATATGACATCAATAGAGATCTATAACTTCAAAAATTTTAACAACATTAACACAATATTACTAAGATAACACAAAATTATAAATTATAATCATCTTTCAATTTTTAAAAGAAAATACATGTAATTCATTGAATTGTGACAATAAAGAAAATTTTTAAAAAAAATCCTAATCTTAACCGCATGTATTTTTTTTTTTTTATGAATTTCATATATTTTTTTAAGTTTTATTGTAATTTTTATAGCAAATATGGGGCCTCTATTTTAAGGGGTTTTCTAACTTTTGGGAGTGGGCCCTGGGCGCAGGCCCACTTCGCCCCCTCACTAGGTCGGCCCTGCCAAAACCTTTGACACTAATTACATTACTAAATTAACCCAATTCCCAATAATTTGATAATGATAATATGTAATTGTATTTTCTTGTAAATTAATTATATGTAATTCCATACTAATAAATTTTGTATGTTGTACGAATTCCTATACTAATACATATTTATAAATGAGGTGGATTACAAGCCAATTGAATGTGACAATATTAGAAACATAATACAACGAAAAATACACTACAATAACAACATAATATTATAGACGTCTTTATGTATAAGTATAACAATAAAAAAAACTTCTTGCTTTTAAATGAATGCCAAAAGATGAACTTCATGAAACAAAACTTTGATTCAACAAAATATGGTCACGAAAAAAAGGCTTCGCACCATACGAAGTGGCTACAATTATAGGTCAACTTGCCAAAAAATAAAAGGAAAATAGTTAAAAAATTAAAAATGCAATAAAAATTTAAAAGTTTATTGCCTACAATATAATAATATTAAGAAAAAATTACTGTGAATAATACGAACTTTCAATGATTTTCTTACAATAATACGAACTTTCAATTAATCCCTTTTTTTTTTTACAAGTTAACCTATAATTGTAGGTTAACAATAGGTTAAAGATGCTAGAGGGAAATCCACATCAAAGTTAGTATTATTTAGGGTTAATCGAAAGTTCGTATTATTGTAGGGAAATCAATAAAAGTTTGTATTATTCACGGTTTTTTTTCCTTGAAAAAAAACAATCAAATTAAAAATAGAACGACCCATGACCTAACTTTAACCCACTAGATAAGTACTTGGCACTCATCGTTAGGGGTGAAATCTTTTGCACTGAAAGTCAAATTTGCATGTATTGTTTCAAACTTATTTTTTCTAAAGCTCCTAAATAAATATTAATAATTTTAGGATTTTTAATTTGAACAAATAAAAAACATTTAACAAAAATCTAAAAATAAGGGAAAAAATTCAAACAAATCAAATAGAAGATATAACATGCCTTTAACATTTCGGTTTGTTTGGTTTTTTGGTTTTATTAGACCCTAAACCAAGTCCAAATCGAACGCCGAATAATAATTAAAATTCAGTCCAAACCAAATCAAATTTAAAATATAGTTGAGCCAAATTACTTATTCGATGTAATTTGGTTTGGTGTTCGGTTTTTCACCAAATTACTTACACCCCTACTCATCGTACTAAGCTATCGGCTCTTTCAACACACCAATAAAGAGTGGATCGATCGTACGATTAATTTTTTATACTCCTTTACATGGAGTATAGCTTTACTTTAGTTTTTAAATAAAATAAATTTATTAGGATAATCCCCAATATTTGAAAAAAGACAGTTATGGATTGGAGTTTTCCTATACTTTGTGGAGTAAAGAAAAATCTGTGTTACTTTTGCTTACAAAAAATGTCGTGAACACAAGGTGGGAGATTTCCCCACGGACACTATTTTTCTCAAATCAAAATCAACGGTTCACAACTAGGGGTGTTCAATGGGCCGGGCCCCCATTTTGAGCCCTTATCCGGCCCGTTTTTAGAAGGGCTTTTTAAGGGCCGGGTCGAAAATGGGCCGGGCCGGAAACGGGCTTTACTTTATGTAAAATGAAGTGGGCTATAAAAGGGCTCAATAAGGGCCGAAAACGGGCCTTTGTAAATAACATAATTAATAACATAATTAATGTATAATTTAAATATTATAAATGACAATGTCAATGAAATTAATAATATTTTATTAATATTTTTTATTATAAATGATAATTTAATTGTTATAAATTGAAATATGGGGATTAAAAATATTTTTAGTAGTAAAAATGGGCCGGATTGGGCCGGACCGGGCTTTCAAAGCCCGGCCCATTTAAAGCCCATATTAATTTTAAAGGGCCCTTATCCGGCCCGACCCGTATTTACTTAAGCCCGGCCCGGCCCTTATCCGGCCCATTGAACACCCTTATTCACAACTAACATCTGCTTGCCTTTTCTAAATAAAAAACGAATAGCTTATAATATTATTTGAGGTTCTCTTTTTTTCTCTCTTTCTCGTCTCTCCTCCACAATCAAACAACTCGGTAATCGTTCCTCTGTTCAGGTACTATGCAGTAATTGATTTGTGCTACTAATTCTATAATTTATATCTTATTTTTGACGATTAAATGATATCAATTCTTTACTGTATATAGTCCATCACTGTATTTTGTTTGCATTTTATTTTATGCACTCTATACTAATCTGTTTTTTGTGTTAAATCTTTAGCTTAATTAGTATTATATTATATTGTTTTTTGTATGTTCTTCAATGATTTAAGTAGCTAGCTTGATTACTAAGATACTGGTTTGCTACACCCTAAAATCTTGTATGAGAAGGGGAACTTAAGCCTGGGTTATTTAATTCAAAACCCTCTTAATGTTGAATTGTATAAGTAATCTTAACACTATGCTTAGATAGCAAATTAGAATGTAAATTAGAAAACAAAAGAAAGGAACAGGTAGGGGAAGGAGAAGGGGAAGGAGAGGAGGGGAGGAAAGGAAAGGAAGGGGAGGGGTAAAGAAGAAGAGTGTACTTTGTTTTTAGAAAGAGAAAAAAAGGAAAAAAAGAATGAGTCATCGTCATCATATCCGGTGTATCCCGCTCATAGACAGACCATAGACATACTATGGTCAGGGTCTAGGGAGGAATGATAGACGGCAAATCATACCCTTTAGGAGAGTGCGGTCAGAGAGTCTCCGACTCTAAAAGGTCTTCAAAGAGAGGATCATGCAAGCTGCAACTTGCACCCACGTTATCCATGCATAGTAATCAACTAACAAAAGATACATAAAAAATAGAATACGTACAAATAACTAAACAAACGATAATGGAAAGAGAGGTGGGAAAGAGTGATTTCCTCTAAATCACTCTAAATCTTTTCCTCTAAATCTTTTCATTTGATGAGAGATTGTATTCTTGATAAAATTTGTGTATATTTTTCCTCCAAATCTCTTCCCTTCCTATTTGTTATTCAAACAATGGATCCTTCATCCTTTCAGATCGCTCCCCTTCCTTTCTCTCCATTTCTTTTTGTCCAAACACAACATAAGACATGATCAAATAATGGTGGTCAAGTTGGTTAAGTACACGCTATACTAATGTCTTGGATTCGCTCATGACTTGCCAAATCACACATTAAAGTTTTGAGGCAATGAATATCTATGGCATTGGAATATGGATGGCTCCATAATATAAGTGTTTAACATCTCAGCTCTCATAATACGCTATTATGATGATTCTGCATAACATAAGTTACTTGTTATAACATTGGGTTAATGATTTGTTGTCGTTAAGGAGTGAATTACGGCTCAATTTAAAAGTCCATCTGATATTTGAGATGCAATGTCTTAAGACTTTATCAACTAAAGTTGAAATTACACACTTTTAGAGTATGTTTGATCAGCAAAAAATATAGATTGAAAACTGAATCAAGAAAGTACATCCATTATCGGTTATTTGTTTTCTAACATCAGTGACCGATTTCATTACAAGAAAGAAACAAATACCTTTCATTTGTTACCCATCCTCCACTGATAACAACTCCTTTACTTCCTCCCCTTCATCTTTGTTCTCGAGTCTTCACTTTTTCAATTTCTCAAGCATTTCAAAACAAATAATAACAATTATCCTTGTCATTATAGTTTCCTTTTTCTCAAGTGTTTCCATTTGATTTCATAAATCATGAGTGTAACAATATCAACTATACTTATCATAACTGATACAAGTTGTAACATGTAATCGAAACGGATTTCTTTAATTGTTCCGATTATGGTTTTATGTCCAGTTTGATGACTGATCCTCAAAAAAGTAGCATTCAATGTTTAACTTTCTAGTGATATTCTAACAATTGTTCACACACATTGAACTATTCAGAACTATATTACCATTTTTCTTTAACTAAGATTAGTTCACTTTATGGCCTTATTGAACTGCCGATAGAGTTGTAGAGAGCTTTGTGAAGGCTTATTCATGTTTAGTCTGAAGTACCAACATATTTTGTATCAAATATTTAATGTTCTTAACAGAGCTTTTCCTGCAAATTGATTGATTTTCTCTATTTATTTTTATTGGCTGCTCATTGCTGTTCTGCCAAATAGTCACTAGCAACAGACTTCTAAAACTAAAACCTTTTATGCTAGTTGCTAGCCTAATTTCGGGTCCAAGACAAATGTAAAATGCTCCTTCCAGTCTTATATGTATCTGGGTGTGCTTTATCTGTGATTAAACTTTTGTTCTAGATTGTAATGTTGTCTGTGAAAAATAGTGTTTACCACGCAAGATTTTAGTTGCAGAGACATGGCGAGCATTGCTACAACACATTCCAGTCTATGGTCGTCTGGAGCTCGACAATGTTTTAATGGAAGATTCAGTGAAGGCAGAAGACCAGGATATAAAGGAGCAGTACTTCCTTACAAATTAAACTTTCCTGGGAGTTGTGACGTTTTCTACAACAATCACTGTCATAAAGCTGGAAAACATCATGTGTTTTGTTGCAGCTCACTGAATAAGAATGATCCAGTTGAGCCAGAAGATGAAAACTCAGATACAGAATCATCAAACCCTGAAAGCCAATCGGTATATGGTTATTCTTTTATTTACAATATGGCTGCATATTCATCTCTTCTTTACAGAATGATCCCGGTCATCTGAATCTGAATTAATCTAGTGGCATTTTTGTGCATTATTGTAAAAGTGGTTGTGCCTCATGTTATTACTTTATTTAGGTATATAATTTGTGGATATTAGTATATGGTGAGTTCATCACTGTTGAGTTCCTTCTTTTCCTAGGATTTTATCTGAATATCCAAAATTCTTGGCTACCTGTTTTAGGCAAGCGGTGACAAGTTTAGGGACAATCTGGAAAGAATTATTGGAGTGGATGACTCTAAGTTCAGCGGGGCAGACCTTGCAGCACTTATAAGAAACAAATATGGAAGGTCCTACGACGTTCAACTTATAAAGAAGGTACTTTTTTCCTTTTGCTGATAAACCAGGATTCTTCTAATTGTGGCACACACACAGCGTCAGTCGTTGAGTTAGTGATCCTGGATTAGTTTGCTTCATTCTAGCTCTATGGTTCTCTTAAACTACTTGGTTTAGGCTTTTATATGTCATTTCTCTGTACTATGCAGGAGTTCATGGGAAGAAACCTTCTTGCTATGAATGTTATGTGGAAGTACCGAGAGCAGGTACGTAAATACTTCTATTTCTTTAACATGTCATTGCAACCTCATTATTTTGTCAATCTTAGCTTTTTGTAATTTCATGAATTATAGTCATACTTGTTGTTCTTGAGATGCATTCTGAAATTGTAGGTCCTTAGGTTAGTATACAAAGTACATTGGAGGTATGGTCATTAACCTAGTTAACTAAATGCTGTTTGAATTATGGAGTACTGTTTCTTCTGTGCCTCTAAGGCCTTTTGTTATGAGTATTTCTTTCTTATGAATACATAGAAATGTGATGCTTTAGAAATCGGCATCAACTAATGCCTGAAGAAGGCAGGTATCAGTTCTTTTGCTACTCCAGCTGGTCTCAAGCATGGGCAAAGCAAGAAGATGCATCTTGAACTTTCTGTTAGGCCGTGACAATTCGTCTCATAATCACCCCATGTGTTCGAACCCACAAATCCACGGGTAATGAGCGTTATCTTGCATATACACTTGATGACGTTCACTCCTTTCCAAAACCTTATGGTATTAGTCCATAACCTACTATTTTAATGATGTGAGATCTTCCTCACATGTGAAGTATTGCCAACACTTTTTGTCAACACGATGCACAGAATTTAAGGATGGATTCTATTTATATATATCTGCATCCATTCATGAGTTTTGCAAATTATAATGTTGTTTTCCCATGTCTAGAATTTGTATGAAACCATATCTAAAAGCTAAAAGTTCTTTTTGTAATGTTAATCACCACCTCAGAGATCATTCCCATTAACCGAAGAGGAATACATACTGCGGCTTGATGATGTAGCCAACAATCTGAGGTGTTGGGGTGCCGTCTCACATATCAGAAACAGCCTCGCAAAGTTGAAAGAGAGGCCACGGATTGGAAAGGTAAGCAAGGAACATCAATTATACTCGCATCCAACTTCTTCCACTTGAAAGAAGAATCAGTTTAATCAGTTAAATCAATTTATTCCGTTGTCATCTTATGAATTAATCGACAAACGTTAAGTTTGGGAAGAACGTCAAACTAACTAAGCGAATTAAGGAGGAAAATGCTGTTTGTTTTTGTGCAGGCAGTGAGCATATTCATAGACATGGACGAGTCTGGTGCGCGTTCAAATGAATGGATCTACAAATGAGATTTTGTACGAATGGTGAACATGTAGATCAGATGTAGACGACTCTTTTTTGTGGAAACAGATCATTGCTCTTAAAGAAAACAAGGCACAAGGCAGAGATGAAGTCACCAATCCTATCTATTCTGCTGCTTATTCTTTGATCTGTTGGTGTTCTCAATAGCTTGAGAAAATGTATATACTATACCAGTACATAGGTTGTGGAATGTTAAAATCATTATTTATGGCACTCCATTTTATCTCTTCTCTTGAACAAATCTTGAACTTTATATATTCACCATTTTTGGACATACAATATGGAACCAAATTTGGATTAATCTTGCTAATTCGGTTCCTGTATTCTTCCTCCATTCGGCTTTCACCATGTCTCGAGTCTAATATTTTAGTTTATTATGTTTTTAATTGATTCTTGATAGCAGATATCTTCTACAACTTCCCACTAATAAGAATTGCTGATTGCTTCAATTTATTATAGTTCGACGTAATCCAAACTAAAGGATTCGAATGAATTAGTTGTCAATTACTATAATCAAATTTAAGTGTTTTGGTCTTTACATCATCATTATATCCATTGTATCCCACCCACAGAATAGAAAACTATGAGCAGGTTCTGGAGAGGGAAGAAAGGCAGCAACTCATACCTACTTGATTTCAGCCGATCGGTAGGATTGTTAAATAGTCGCGATCCTACTTATATCGGGATCAGTAGGATCGTTAAATAGAAGCTCAGGCCCAAATATAGCAAATTATATCGGGATCGGTAGGATCGTTAAATAGTCACGATCCTACTTATTTCAGTCGATCCCATCGATCCTTCATGTAATTCTACCTGATTTCGATCTTACGCATGATTTCAGTCGCTAGCATCGATCTAGGTCGTAGGATCATATGATCCTACAATTCAGATCACGATTTTGATAACCATGTGTGTAATACATGCTCTTGATTCTTGAAGTGATGGTGATTACTTTTTCACATATTGTTTTATGCATCGCTGTCTACGATAACTTAAAGAAATACAAGACCTTCATTTTACAATTTGTGAAATGCAATGAGTTCAATATTTATTAGTCAATAAAACTCTAATACTTCAATATAACAGATTTATCCCGCTTACCCATTTAACCTACTCACCCCTTGGCTCTTGACCACCCTTGGCTCTTGACCCCTCCTTTAAGTAATTCTCCCTCTTGCTCTCTTTCGTCAAATCAATATAATTTGTATTTCTCTCCTACTAAGTGCTAACTCTCTTTGTCTCTCAAGCTAATTCTCGTTGAGTGACATTTTTCTGCAAAGAGAGATTATTTACTTTGTTCGTCCAGTTTAAGACCTCTACATTATTCACTTCAATGTTCTCTGACTCAGTTTTTCCCTTAAAATCGTATAGTTGGCCTGTTTCACTCGTTTATTATGCTACCACCATTAGCGTCATGACCTCCACCATAACAACCATCTATGTCATGACCATTTTCGCAGCCTTTCCTCTCCCACAACAGTTATCAATGTCATTACCATCTCCACAACCACCAGTATTATCACCATCTCCATAACCATTACCTCCACCACAACAATTACTTATCTCATCATAAGCTCCGCAACCATCGCATCCACCACAAACAACCACTAATGTCATCACCAACTCCCCAACCATCAAATCCACTACAACAGCCACCAATATTATCACCATCTCCACATAATGAGTTTGGTAATGCTTTTCATGACATGAGAGATAGGTTTTTCGAATGAGATGAGAAAAAAAAATAAAAAGTCAAGGAATTGAAATTAAAGAAGAGTGAAGTTTTTGTTGAGAATAATGTGATTTGAGTCACTATTCATGTGTGCATTTATGTGTAAGTAATGAGATGAAATCTTATGAGATTTTTTAATGAAGTGTCTTAAGTGAGTAACTTAATATGTGATTAATTGTGGTGATTAAGTTTATGGATTAATTCTTAATAAAGTAATGAAGTATGACTTAATCGTAGAAGTTATGAACCTTAATGAATAAGTGCAAAAGTTTGTTGAAGATGCTCTACTCTGCTTAGTTGAGCAAAACTGTCAAAAAGTCCCTGTAGGTCGCTCAACCAATGAGCGAGCTCCTAGGTGGGTCAAACAGATAGTTAGAATACTTCCAATAGCTTCTTGTAGCCCGCTCGACCAGGTCGCTCGACTGAGCGAGCCTTTGGTTTTGTCAAGCGAACCTTCTAACGTATCTTAGATGCTGTTTTTTTGACTCTTCAAGTCTTTAGAGCTGTTTCAATGTTATTAACTCATAGCTTTAATATATTGAATGTTGATTAGTGTGATCTTCTCTATAAATAGGGTGCTCATTTGTTCATCAAAAATATTGAACACATACCCCTAAGCCCAAACACATAGCCAAGGTTGTCAGGATCGGGATTCTACGTAGAATCGAATTCAACTTGTGGTATCGGATCGTAGGATTGGATCGTAGGATCGGACGATCCTACAAATTTGCAGAATTAACAAGTTATATTATGTCTATGTTTATTGTTTTGCCTTAATTTTCTTAAAACTCATACATTTTCTTCAGATTTTTCTTTAATTATAAAATACATACATATCTTACTTTTTTAATGTCGCTTTTTTTCTCTATTCTTAATGAAATGGAAATCTATATATAAGATATGCACTACAATAATATATTTTAAAGCACATACACACAATCATATAATAATAAACCATAGTAAGGGAAACAGAACAAAGATATTAGCAAAAAAAATTTTAATTTGTAGTTTTGACCGATTCTACGATCCTACTAACGATCCTAGATGATCCTAACGATCCTGCCCACGATCCTACACGATTCTGACCGATCCTACCGATCCTATGCGTGATCCTGACTGATTCCGATCCTATTCACGATTCTAGTCGCTGGCACCGATCTGGGTCGTAGGATCGTACGATCCTACGATCCGGATCGCGATTTTGATAACCATGCACATAGCCAATGTTACTCTCTTACTCAATTTTAATACTTCATTTGTAAGAATTGTTTTACCCCATTGAAATTATATAAAAAAGAAACTACACCACCACGGAGGACGTAAACATCATTGGGTGAACCTCCTTAAATAATTGTGTCGATTTTGCAATTTTATTTATTTTAAACATTGTTAAGTTCATTGAAATTTGTTATAGTTCATCAGGTATTTTGAACCTTATCGATCTTTGCTCAAATTTCTATTTTATTTAATTTTTTTAATGGAGTACAATTGGGATTCAAGGAAGATAAAATAAGAAGCTGTAAAGAAGGCAATGTTAAAATTATTACCTCAACAACCAGTCAAAATTTTACCTACATTAAATGGCTTAAATGAAAGATTGAATTATGCTGAAATTTTTTTACCAAAATTAAATCATAATTAAGTATATTCTCAACAGATCTTACTATTTCCAAATTAATAGTTGAAATTATTCACAACAAATGGGCAATAGATCGGATTATTCAGGACAATTTTTCCTATATAAAAGTTGTGGGCAAATATTAATTTCAAAACACAAATTCTTACTTGAGACCGTCTTTTATAAAGACGGCTCTCAAAAGCCCAGTCTAATTATATATATATATATATATATATATATATATATATATATATATATATATATATATATATATATATATATATATATATATAATATATATATATATATATATATATATATATATATATATATATATATATATATATATATATATATATATATATATATATATAGGGGAGGGATCCAATGAGAAGGGAGTTGAAAATGAGAAGGGTGAGAAGGATTCTACACCCTTGATTTCACTAAAATAAAAAAAGCTACGGTCATGATTAGACCAAAGAGACATAATTGTAAAAGTAACTATGATACACAGAAGAGTAACTATGACATAAATTTTAGAATGTTCTTAATTTACAACATAGTATCCTTTTTTGTATATATAGTAACCAAAAAAATGGAACAAAAGTCCTTCTCATCCTTCTCATTTTAAAATCCTTCTCATTTGATCCTAAATCTATATATATATATATATATATATATATATATATATATATATATATATATATATATATATATATATATATATATATATATATATATATATATATATATATATATATATATATATATATATATATATATTGTTACAACTCTAAATATAGATTTGAGTTAACTTTTGAAAATGGTCTTTACAGGGTCTTTACAGAATACGGTCTCTCAACGTACATCAACATGGCATTCAAATTACAATTCGTACAATTTCCCACTTGCCACCAGCCACCACCATTTCTTTCTCTCTCCCGCTTTGATTCTCTCTCTAGTTCATTGCTTCCGTCGACTACTACGCAACAACAGTCGACAGTTCTCCTCACAAATTCCAGAAAAACCCATCTGACTTTCACTTTTCTTTTCAATTTCGTACACTGCTGTTTTTCTGTTACTCTACTCAAATCACAAACAATTCAATTTTACACATATTCATCTATATAATTCCCAAATATTGTACCTTCAATGCTTCAGTTTCATACCCAATTGAAATTCCCTAAAACCCTAAAACTACCCCCAATTTTATCGCTCTAAGACCCCTGCAATATAATGATAGTGAATTGCAAATGTTGTTTGCCAATTGTTTATCTTGTTGTTGATGGTGAGGATGATGTCTCAGTCAATCCCACAAAACGATAATTATAATAGCAACAACAGCAGCGGCAGCCCACAAAATCATCATCACCATCACCACCATAGTCAACCAGCTCCAATCTCTTTTTCACCTCCACCCTTTTCTACGCCTCCACCCTCCTCCCTTCATGCTGTGCCCATTAATTCTTCCCAAAATAAACTTGTTCCGGCCAGGGTTCGGCTTTCAGATATTTCTCCATACGACGGAGCCCCATGTGGGGCTTACCTGAAGGCAGTGCAAGCTCTTTCTGGGTCCCTTATGAAACACAATGCGGCGGTTATTGAGCTCGGAAGCAATGATGCTGCGATCATGCGTTGCGGGTTGGAGTCGGCTAGGTTGTATTTCAGAAATAGGACTGGGACTGTTGGCAAAGGAGACAGAGCTGTTTACAAGTATAGGGCTGGAAGGTACTTTTAACTTTTGCTCTTACTTGAATTTCAGTTTGATATGATTTCTTATTGGTAGTCACATGATGGAATTTGATTGATATTTGTGTGCTTGTAGCCGTAGGACTAGTTTAGAAACTAGGAGCGTTATTGAGATAAGGGTACGATTAGCTTTTTAAGCTGTGCAGTTTATTGTGGATTGTTTTAGACTATCGTAGAGACAAGTATGTTTTGACGCCTAAATTGATCTTATAGTTTCTGCCAGGAGATGCTGATGATGGTACCTTCTTAGCATTTTAGTGATTTTTGATTTTGTGGTTCCAGCCAGGGCCGACCTTGAGATTTCAGGGGTCCGCGCAAAAATAAATCATTGGCCCTAATTATAAAATATATATTCATAATTAAAAAATTTATAATATCAAAAAAATGTTACAACACCAATAATAGAGCTCGATGTTATCCACTTTTTGTTTGATAATCATGCATTTTTAATTCAATAATTAGGAAATAAGGTAACAATTATCATTAATAGCACTTTGGCTTGGTGGTTAAATGCACAATATAATCACACAATGTCTCAAGTTCGATGCATATATAGGCAAAATTATCTACTTTTTTCATGGGCCCTGGGCACAGGCCCTTCATGCCCTTGCCTAGGGCCGACCTTGGTTCCAGCGCATTATCAAATGGGATTATTTTGACCTTTTATGGTGAGAGTGCAGTATGACCCTTGTATGCTGTAAAATAACATAAAAGAACCAGTTTGACATTAAAATCTATTTTCATGAACTTCCTTTTTTTTTTGTGGGTTTGAGTGATGTAGATGATAGACGAGTATTCTAGGAGGTGGAGTTTTCCCGCTGATGGAATAAAATGTTTTAAATTGTTTAATTCTATAAGCAAAAGGGTTTATGCCTCGGTTATCTAACATATGAAATCCACATTAATAATCGTCTTGAAGGTTAGGATTGTCTTTAAAGCTGCATATTGAAAATGATATGTCTTCCTTACGTAGGTTTATTTTTATGTCGAAAGAGGAGGGGGGGGGGGGGGGGGGGAGGATTGGTACAAGGTATTCCAACTTTGTCGTAGTTTCTAGGTGTCTATGCTTTCAAGGCCAACATGGTATTGTGGTTGCCAACAGTAGCTGATACTGAATATAACTTTTGTAAGGCTAGTGCAGTGGAATAATAGTTTCAGATGCATTAAGATGGCTGAAGTGTTATTTCGGTGGATATTCCGGACTAGTTCTGGATTTCTGCCTTTTGGAGTTTCATTAAAGATCATATATTCCACATAGATGCATCTCTCATGAATTTTGATTTGGAAAAACCTCAAATGTGACTCTTTGAGTGTTGTTCGTGTAAATGTGAGCACTGGCCTTTATTTTTTTGTTATTCTTACCTTAATAAATAGCTTAAGTGTAAAATATGTCTTTCTTTTTTTGCTTGCTTTACCGATCTTATGCATGTAAATATGCATGGATGCCTACTGATTTATGTTGTGTGTGCTTACCTGAATTTTAAATGGGGAAATGACACTTGATCAACTTTTGTTTGAAGGACTTTGGAAGATGGTGATTCTTCTCCACCATGCATGGCTGAAGTTTTTAGATGCTTGGGTAAGATTGCTCGTGCTGTGTTGTGTGCTATCGCTAGGCATCTCCGTCTGCGTAGCGAGTAAGTAACTGATCATACTTTTTTGTTCTCCCACACTCTTCTGATTTGTTTGGTTCCTGTTCCTTCTTAATAGCTATAATTTTCTTTAAACAGCATCTTTAACCATCTGCTTGATGATAATCCACTACCTGCTGGTGAGGAGTCCTCCTCTATGCTTGTCGCAACCTATTTTACGGCTTCTTTGCAAAATGGAAAAGGGACTACTAGTGGGGGGAAATCATCTGTTGGTGGTGAATTTGAGAAGGGATTGTTAACTCTCGTGTCGTCTGATGCTCCTGGCCTTCAGGTATCTGGACCCTCTATTATGTTTTCCTTTTACAAACATTACAACTATATGTGTTGTTTATTCAGTTTCTTACATTCTTTTATGTTGAACTCTTATTTGGTGGGTTTAATGTTTTTTCTTTCCCTCTATATAGTTTGTGGTCCTCAAATGATTTCCATCAGCTATTTGTGTACTTAGGTGTGTGACCCCAATGGTCGATGGTACCTGGCAGATAGTGGGTTAGGTTCTAGTTCTGTTTTGTTACTGACAGGGAAGGCACTTAGTCATGCTACAGCTGGCCTTCGTCCTGCTGTCTCACATCGTGTGGTTGCTGATATCTCTTCAGTTGCTGGTGTTGGAGCTGGAAGGTATTTGAAACTGTTTCTGCTTTAATAATGACAGTGTAACTAGACTGGGTTTTCCACTGTTGAATCCTTTTCCCATGAAAAAAGCATTAGAGAAAAGTAAAGCTTACTTTTCTGGTGTTCAATATTTCAGGACTTCATTAGCCTTTAGGCTTATGCCACAGAGCAATGCCATTTTGGACTGTTCTTCTATTACCGCAGCTGGTCATGTCATTCCTCACAGTTATGCTCCCATATCTGTGAGCCAATTCATGGATGATCTTTATGCTGAAGAAGATACTTTGTGCAATCACACTGACGATACTTATGTAAGTCTTATTTTAGGAGGCTCAAGCTTTGCTAAAAGAAGCATTCTGTTATACATTGAATATAAGGTTATGTTAGCTAAATTAGAATTGTTGAAGGGAAACCAAACTCTAGATTGTTGTGTGAGCAAACCCATATAGGATAAATATATCACATAGTATATTAATTGAAGTATATTAATTGATTTGGCACGTCTACAATATTATTTTGGAAGTTGATTTGGAATGGTACTCTCTTGCTTGAGAAATTATTAAGGTGCTCTTTTACAAACTGATTACTCATCCATGTTCATGTGGTAAAAAATGTAAAAAAGAAAGACTATAGGGAAAAAATGATTGTTGGAATTGGTGGTATCTTGGTTGGGAAATTGTTAAGGTATTCTGTTACAAACTAAGTACTCATCCATGTTACATTTGGTACAAAATGTAGAAGAAAAAGGTACAGAAAACAAAAGGATAGTTCTGGGACTTGGACTGTCTATAATAAAAAATAATGAAAATAGAACTTCAAAATTTCTGATGTTCTTTTTCCTACTTTCTCTTATATAGAATGATCCATTTGTCTAACTAACTTCATAGCCTTCTAGAAACTTCTTTCGTATCCGATTTGTGTTGTCAAATGCCATGTCCTATTTGCCAACCCCTAAAAGGTTAGTTTGTATAATTACCCCTATACTAAGCTGGTTCATTTACCACTATTTGGATGGCTGAACTGCCTAGTAGTGCTAAATAGGGAATGGAAACATAAATTAGTTATTAAGGAAGCTTCTCTCAGAGATAGAATGTAAGGAAAGAAAATCATGATGACATTGTCAATCTTTAATTTCATTTATTAGTTGTTATTATGAGAATTCCAAGCTACTTGAAGTTGAACTGTCAATTTTTTCTTGTGTTTTCCATTTGTGAGACTCTGAACTTCATCTACATTATATTACAGTAGTAGGGTCCTTGGAGACCAGATTTTTGCCGGGAATCATATATTCTCTGGTGTCAAAGAAGCAGATGAAATGGAAGTCATAGTTGGGGGCCCAAGCATCAACAAATTTTAGGCATAATAGCTATGTACAAATGACAAATCAAAAATTAGTTTTAGGAGAGAGGAAAGAAGTTCTAGATTTACAAGAACAAAATTTAACTCATTACCCTCTATAGTCACTTCAGAACGTATCAAGTTCATATGATGGCACATTCTCATTACCTTCTATAGTCACTCCAGTATGTATTGTCAATTGTGAGCGTGATACTCTTGTCTAGTTTAGAGTTTTTATGAGTGCAAGGGAAAGAGAACAATCTGTTGATTTTATTTGTTGGCTGTCTAGAAACTGTATCAAAGGCATAGTTTGTAATGTTTTCAGTCTTATCATTTCACGTTTTCCATCTTATTTTATGAGTTTGTATATGGACAAGACTATTTCGACAAACTATTTAATCAAGTTTCTCGCACCAGCTGTGATTTAATGGTGAATTTGGGCTTCTTAGGGGATGGATTGACTACATTACCAATTAAATTATGTGAAACGTTTTTTCCTTTCCCTTTGGATGATTTATCGTTCACTATTCTTAGCATGTGTTACTTTTGTGTTATACAGTAGAGCGCCCTTCTCCATCAGTCACTATCTCACGCACATAAATATGGGCACCTTGATAAGATTAGAAACTCAAAATTTTGTCATCTTCATGTCACTAAGTCAATCATTGTCTTGGGATTTCATTCCATATACGCTTTTAGTTATTGGATCTATTTGTAATGTCATGTAGCAACCCAAGTCACGAACTGCATTCTTGCGTTCATATGTGACTCATGCAATCTTCTTTCTCTGGATTGTGAAATTAGGAATTTGGATGAATGTGAGTTTTGAGAATATTAGAAAGAAGCCTATTATATGTAAGTGAGGGCAACATATTTCCCTTGTTTGCGGTTTCATGATGTTTTAAATCTTTGGAGCTACCAACTATTGAGTAGTTTCATTTGATTTTAGGAATTGAATTTGGTGAACGTGCACTTTATGAATGAAGACAACTTTTTCTTTAAATTATAATTTGCTGTAGTAAATAAACATGTTGAAAAGTGATGTATTTGGTGAGTCAACTCAACACACATAAGTTGTTTTTTTTTTTCCCGGTACGTCCCTAGTCATGGTTTTATGGTAGAGGATGGAACAAATAGCTCTGTGCATATGCTGCAACAAAGAATTGTTGTGATCATGGTTTCAAGCCTTCTTCATATGGGAAAAATAGAAACTATCGTTTAGAAAGATTCTGCTAGTAAAGAGTTACAAAGATTTTGAAGACCAAGATCTAAAACATTTTTTAGAAATTTAAATGGATCATTGACCATACATATTTTATTATTTTGCAACCTCATTTGTTGTTTTAAGAATCATTGCACGACTATACAAGTATACAACAATGACATTCCATTACCTCATTGCCATTAAATGACTTCCACCTAAGGTGGGGTATAGGAGGGTCGGATGTACGCCGTTTTACCTTTGTTAATGATAAAACTGACATAAATGTTGTTTTTGATTGACCCTTGGTAGCAAATGTTAGGCGCAAATTGACATAAATAAGTACACATGATTTGATGAACCATTTCATTTTAGTCCATAATGATCTGAAACCCAAGAGCTATAAATCTTTGGCCCCATCGAAATATAAACATATTCTACGATATTTTTTCTCTTTCTAAGCTATGACACCTAATATATAGTCCTGTTGGTTTCTTCGCAACCTTGTGACTAATCTTTTTCAATAGTTACACCAAGTAACACTTTTGTCATTTTGTAACATTGTGCATCTCAGGTGGAGCAAAATAATGTTAGCAAGGAGCCATCATTGAGAAGTGTTCTTTCTGATCCCATATCGTAAGTGTTTTCCCTTTTTTAATTAATAGTAGTATGTGTTTTTGTTTACTTTATTATTGCTTATTTGCTGTTTCTTTTGGTTTTTGTTCTTTGATGTTTTACTGCTATATTTCTGGTGTAGTTTCAATTAATTTGATTTTGAAAAACCTTTAATGAGTTAAACTCTAGCCGACCTTAATCTTTTGGGATTAAGGCTTTTGGCATTGTTGTCGAGTAATGTAGTTAAACTAAAGTGATACAGCGTTAGCCTTTCAATTCTAAGTATTTAATTACCCTATTCTTAACTTTAGTAGTATAGCGAGTATGAGACGAACCCAAAGGAAGCGTTAGAGTTCATTTGTATTTTTTTCTAATGCCTACTAAATAACTAGTTGAACTTTAGACTAAGTTAATATTAACGATAATAAAATGCCCAAGCGGGTTATTTTGATCACTAGTTCATTAATCAAATGTTGATGAAGCTGGTAGGCTTGATGAACATAGTAATTACTCGAATGGGGGAATTACTCTTTATCTTTTATCACATTATTATCCCCTTCCTAAATGATACATTTATTTAAAAATATTAAGATTCCCTCTCGGGCTCACCTAATACTATTAATTAATTGCTATCAAACTTAAAAATTCAGTTAGATTTATTTTCTTTATTAATTATCTACTTTCGTAAGATAATTTCGTTACAATCTTAAGGCTAGAATAAAGTTTCGTTGAATTAAGCTTAGAAAACTTATTATAAAACTCTAATACTAGATCTTTCATATTGTCAACATTATTAACCTAGCTTCTTGACATTTAATCTTATATTCAATCATAAATTATATATAATCATATCAATACAACCATTAAGGTCCACATTTGAGTAAGGAACTTTTATCTAATATCCTAGCCTAAAAAGATCTACTCACTATTCATGGAAGTAATCAACAAACAGATATAACAAATATTTCCCATTATGACCGCGACAATAGAAACATAGTATTCGTGAAGAAGCTCATGCATATGGGAAGAACCTTTGGACAACATTATACGTCCTATATAAAACAAAAGCCTTATTCATGGTGGTACATAGCACGTGAGGTTTTGTGTATCGGTAAATCAGTGCAAATGCAACCAAATAATGCTTCTTCCTTAATCTCTTATTGTATACCCGCCCAACGCACAAAACATCTTGACACCAAGGTCCCCAACTCGACGCTACTCAGGGTTGGATATTTAACTAAGGCAAGAGCAGCACAGTTTGTAATTCTAGTCTTGTAACCTATCTAAAAATCAAACCAAAATAATTTACTAACCCATTATCTGGTAATCAGTGTCGACCTCTCTTTGCGCTATGATGAATTTGAGGCTTCGTTGATTTGTCTAAATGGTGAATCGTCGGCCCAACAAGTATTGTCGCTAGCACAACGGCTATGAACTTCTTTGGATAATGCGACTTACCCTATCGTGTTTGACCCGAAATAAACCAACAGGAGCAAGCCTTGCATCAACATCGTTCCAAGACCTTATCTAGAAGCATCTACTTTGATCACGAATTGGGATTCACAATTAAGTATCCCCAACACACGAGTCTCACTCAAAACCTTCTTTAACTTTACAAGATAGTAGTTGTGTCAAGTCCCAGTCGAAACTATTTTTGAACACGAGTTGGGTTTTATGGGCATATTTCTGATAAATCGCCCATAATATCCCATGAGGCACAAAAATCCCATAAGCTCTCTCAAATTCTAGGCACAGTCCATAATGATATTGCATTTTGTCTTAGCCAATTGACACCTATAATTGAACCCACATGCCTCAAAAAAGTTATAGACTCCTCTCATACTCACATTGATGAACATTAGCATATAATTATTGTTGTGTCAATGTGGACAACACAATAGAGAGATAGTAAACATGCTTTTCCAAGCTCTATATACTAAAATATGATTAAAAAAAATACCAAGATAAAACATCACATAGAGTGGTTAAAAAAAATATTATTCATCATTAATTCAAAAGTTGTGGGAGCATTAGTTAGGCCAAATGGCATCACCAAAAACTCATAATGACCCTCACTAGTTCGAAAAGTGATCTTATGAGTGTCCTCTTCACAAACCCTTATTTGATGATACTCGAACTTGAGATCGAGTTTAGAAAAGATTTTGTCAATATGATTCATCCCAGTCATCTATAACCAGCATAGTAAAGTTATCTGGCACCGCTTCTTTGTTAAGAGTTCGGTAGTAAACACAAAAACGCTACAAACCATCCTAATTTTTTTACTTTTTTTACCAAAAAAACCGGGCTCAAGAAAGGACTCTTAAGACGGTCTAATTATTTCAACAAGCAGCATATCATCCACTAACGTTTCTATCTCATCTTTCTGAATCTTCCCACTAATTGAGTTTCCTCCTTGTTTGAGAATAAGCTTGTAGTCATTACCTTGAAAAACCACTGCAACACTCGTGCACAACCCCTTTAATGAACCAAAGAACATTCACAATTAAATTGTCCTACATCTTCTCCACCGATGCAATTTCTAACTTGTTTGATTCCACGAAATATTCCACCTCATTCCTACTTAATTTCTTTAATCAAGAAAATTATTACCTAGCTAATGAGAGATCCCCTTTCAATGTTATGTTCTTACTCTCAAGCTGAAATCTCATCACGAATTCTTTCCACTTTCTAATTAATGTATACCGCTTCTCTTGCCACTACATCAAAACTCCTAAGTTCAGAAGGATGAAATTCTCGGTCATCGAAACAAATTCCAAGTCCGACAATGCATTTCTAAACTATCCATACACCAAAATTGCCTTGTCATCACCGACAGTAATCCCAAAGCCCTCATTTCCTTCCAATCACAATTCCAATTTTTCCATTTTACCCCAAGAAATAAAAATACTCTATAACCACTCCCTCACTTCCATTAATCTTCCCCTCGTACGTTCATAGTTTAGGATTATCTATTCAAACGACACCTTTTCGTGAACCACTTAATGTGGTCGAAGGGTGTTCTTGCTCCACACAGCTCTCATCATAATTGCTAGTCTCACCATTTGCCTCTTTGTTACCACAAGTAGTAAATGAAGTCCGTTTTCCTTGCATTGGTGACCCATGTTCCACTTCTCATCACATTTTAAACATATTACTTTGGCCCTTTTTTCTTGATAAACTTTGTCGCCAAAGCCCTTTTTACGATTATAATTGCTAAACTGTTTTTTGCTTTATCTTTAGTTTTTATTAATAATACATTTCCTTTTTTTATTGATAGTTTTAATTGAATTTTTGCTAGTTAATATAAATCTTCTAGGTTTATCATCTAATATTTTTGTACTTTTTCCAAATTAAACCTTAAAACAATTTAAATCTTTAATTCACAACTGCAAGAGATTTACTAATCTAAATTTGCATCTATTTCAATCCATTTCGGTCTCCTAAACCAATCTAAACAAAACGTTCATCTACTACCCGAGTCCAAAAAGATCTACTCAGTATTCATGGAAGTGATCAACAAAACAAATATATTAAATCAGTTATGATACTAAACATGAAAAATCAATTATAAACAATAAATAAAAAAAATTAAAAATAATTTTTATAAAGAGATAAAGCGAATAAAAACTAAATGAGAATAGCAAAATGAAGAATTATGAATGCAAAAATAATTTAAATTTGGATAAGTAAATTTCTCACAATTTACAATGGAAAAAGTATTGAATTTTTTTTTATTTTGTTTAAGTTGCAAAAGATAATTAAACTTGATAAACTATTTATATTTACCTAATAAAACTTCAATTAAAACTAATAATAATAAAAGAAAATGTGTTACTACTGAAAACTAATGATAAAAACAACATACAATTTAAACAACCTCTAAAATCATTTGGCGAGCACGTGTTCATCGGCGTGATTCAGGACAATGTGGACCACGTTCGACGACCTTTGTATGCCAAGGTTGACGGGTCTCGACAACTATTTCTACACAATATTCTTCAATTAATCCATCAATTTTAACCATTTTGACATTTGATGGCTCATCGATTATTACTTTTGACAAGTTGTCTATCTCTCGACATGGAAGCTCTAAATAAATTTATTTTGGGACTTTTCTTCCGTAATCGCAACCGTTACCGCATTTTTATTCTATGGTTCCCGTGGTTAAAAATCGTTGATGGTAAAGGCCAACTACACTAGTGATAACTATAAAGGTGAAAGTGAGTGACTGTCACTTTGTTATACAGTTAATGAAATGTGTATAAATTGCAGCATTATGCTAAGGTGATGATATAGATTTTTCAGAGTTCTGTGTATGCTCAGTTTTACAGGAGCAGCTAATACTTTTACCTATTTTGTCCTTGTTTCTTCATGTTATAATCTCTACCTTGATTTTGAACTTCGTGTATAGAACTCAGTTCTTTTTCTCTACTTGATTGATGTGCAGGGGTACATTTCTTGAAGATGCTATGGTTGTCTCATGTGGACACTCATTTGGGGGTCTCATGCTGAGAAAGGTTGTTGAAACGGTAATATCTGATTACTATATATCATAATTATAGACTAGATGGTAGTCTGGTGTTTTTCATCCTATTAGGCTCTTAGCCTTATATTTGCATGGTTTGCGATGTTTGGAGGTTCAATTCCCGTTTGGTTATATCTATATTTTTTTTCTTAAGAATTCATCTTTTTGTTCATAATACCATGGGAAATCTTATGTATTCTGTTTTTTGGTACTTCTTGTCTATTTTAAAAAATGTTAACTGAAGGAATTTATCTATCTCACTGTATTCTTGTGGGAGCATGTGTCAACCCTAAATTCCACATGCTGTTTTTGACATTTATTATAAGTAAGAAACAAAGTAACTAATAGAGCCCTATGTTGTTGTTCGTGATGCCTTATTTAAAGGTTGAGTAGGTGGAATATATTTTTTTAAAGTAGTTGAAGGCGGGAAGAATGCAAGAATGCAAACCATATTTTGATATTTTCATGTAATCCCGCAGAGCATCACTTGATTCTTATATATTTCTGCGGAAATGTGAATCAGTCTTTTGTCTAAGTTTATGCAAGTGTTTCAGAAAATATGTTCCGAAATCTAAGAGTGCTGAAAAAAATTAATATAAGACTCAAGTAAGATGGGATGAGATTATCTTTTTGTAAAATTTAAGGATGACTTAATTTTGGTAGTCACAAAAATAGCTGTGCATTGCTTGTTGTAATTATTATGTAGTAATATCCTATCTTATTAGACACCATTTTTTCTTAGGCTATGGGGTAATCAATACATTTGGTGAAGGGGATATTGTACAATTATGTTTGTTGGACATTAGGAATGGCAGAACAGTGGTGGATTTACTAAAGTACAAAGTTGCAAGTTTATTTGGTACAATAGCCTCATACATGCTATGTTGCTATGCAATTTGTGACTTACACAATGAGAAGTTATGACCGCTGATTATTTGCCTGACAGTCCAGGTGCATGCTGTGTCACAAGGAGATTGACACCCGGTCATTGATTCCGAACCATGGTATTCTCCTCTAATTAACTTTTAATTTCGCATTTCAGCTTTAATTTATTCATATTTAATTAAAAAATTGTCTTTGCTTATATCTATCTCTCTTAGGTAACCTTAGTACTAGAGAACGACATCCTTTCATTCAAGGACTTTGTTCTATGCAATTGAGAATAATCTAATGCCAATTTACTTTCCTCTGCGTTTTTGAATGACTTTGTCTATTGTCATTGGATGTTCTTCATGCAGCTTTAAGAGCTGCTGCTGCAGCAGTGAAGCATGAGGATGATCGAAGGCTTTTTCATAATGCAGCACTTCGAAAGCGACGAAAAGAAATGGGTGATCAGATAGATTTGGGCAGGAAAACTAATAAGGTACTAATGTTATAACTAGCTCTATTGCTCTCTTGTTTTCCTGTGGTCAGGCTGTCAGCTATCTACATTTTGCGGTATGCAACATTTTTTTACATCTTTAAAACGCTGTAAACATCGGTCATTTTTTGAACACCTTTACAACGAGACCATTATGATGCAATGCGGCCTTGTTTTTACACTATGATTCAACCTACTAGGATTTTTTATTTGTCAGACTCACATAGATTTGAGCTTATATTATAGATTTGATTTTTGTGTGGCCCTAATATCTATATTTTAAGGAGTTGGCTACTTTATTTTTTTTACCCTTAATATACCTATGATTTTGTCTTAGCTTGTTCTTGCTACCTTTTTTTCCAATTAATTTTTTAAAAATACTGAGTGCTTAAGATAATTGGTTCATATGGGGCATTGTTCTCCTAGGATATGGTTTATGCCTGGCGACTCTTTGGTCGTATCCTCCTTTAAGGGTATGGTTTGTACGTCCCTCCCCAGATCATGATCATAGTTTCTTGCCCGCTTATGGGTATCCTCCTTTATGGGTATGGGTATGGGTATGGGTATTGTTTATTGCCCGCTTTCATTTTTTCCGTAGGGTGTAGATTTGGTACCTAGGAGTGTCATATTTTTCGTTTGATCGTTTTTGATGTTCCTCTTGCAAAACTTTTCCAGGAGGATGGGAATATTACTCCAGATAGTGGTCTGCAAAGAGCAGTTCAGTATCCATTTTCTGTAAATGAGAAAGTAGTGATCAAGGTGAATTGTTTGATGACCCCGATATCTTCAAGAGAGTTTTTTTCCATAATGTATTGACTCTGTAATTTGTGCAGGGGAATCGTAGGACACCCGATAAATTTGTTGGGAGAGAAGCTATAATAATATCTCAGTCTCTTAATGGCTGGTGAGTTGATTAAATTTTTGCATTAAAAGCATGCATGTTCCAATTTGGTCTCTTTTCAATTAATGAACTGTATGCAAATTGGCTGGAAAACCTTTTGGTGTTAACAATTGGTCTTCGTACTTCTTTGTCTCATTCAGTGCTACTATTCATTTTGAAAATGCTTGAATGTTCTCATTCTGCATGATAGCACTCCAAAGAGTTTATTTTGCCAGCTTGAACACTTCTAATATTTGGGAGAATCATAGAGTCAAGATCAGAATGAGAGATAGAAGTTTTTATGGAACTTTCTCCTCTTAACTTGTACACCAAATAAACTTTCCTTTCTAATGAGTGTTGCCAGCCCTGAGGTCTAACCATGCAAATTCCTTATCTGTGGTGCTGATTAGAATGTCTACCTTGACGGATTGAGAGATCTCTGTGGCTTAGATCTTACTGTGTCCACTGTTTTCTATTCAGGATTGCAGCCAATTAATACATTATTTCCCAAGTTCAGTTAATTTTTCCTTAATTTGTTAAGTAATAGTGGGAGAGGGGTGTCATCAGGAAAATATGCAGTAGTGGTTTAAAAACCATATCATACTGCAGAATCAAACAGTTTGTGACCAATTGTCAGTTAAAACTTTTTGAATCGGAAGAATCCTTCTGTTAGTTCTTGAGGTTCAGCTTTTAATGTCCATCAAAACACATAAACTCCCTCTGTCGGCAAGTTTTCCCCATCTCTATAAATAGCGCTCACTTTTCAGTGGTGAAAACTTATGAGGATTGAGTAGTATATATAGTATGTTATTTTGTGTGTGTGTGTGTGTGTGTGTGTTAGAGTCTTGTGCTTCTTGTCGAGCATTATAACAGCCTTTTTTCTGAATGCCACATCAGGTATTTGCTCAAAATATTAGGAAGCGAGGAAAGTGTTCGCTTGCAATATAGGTCTCTCCGAAAGCTCACTGATTCACAACGAGAGGATATATGTGGATCAGAGCCTATTCAAGGTAGCAGCAGTGAACATGATTCGTGATTGCTCTCTCCATACTCCCAGTGTTCCCGACTTCGAATCACCCATCAGCCTCATTCCTTGCTGTATCATCATCTTCACGTAAATTGGTCTTTAGGGTAATTAGCTCTGCTAATTATCTATGCTTGATTAGTATATTGAGTGTGCTTTTATTAATCATATTTTTTCTATTTGAATATGTAGGTGAAACCACAGTAGCTACTATCTTAGGGTTGTGTATAGACATTTAAAGAGCCCAAGGGCATTTTACAATATACAGACGTTGTACCATGAATCCCTACAAGATTATATTTAGCGTTAGCTTAGTAAGTGCATTTATATTCTCATATTGGGTGAAATAAAAGTGTGTTTGCTTCACTTTACCTTTCCGATTGTTCGTTTGTGAAACCTTGACTTCTAAAGACCGCTTGATTGGGTTGACAAGTCTGCACCCGACCTGTATGTTTGATTCGATTGGTGATGGCTTGGTAGAACCCGGACATTGCTCAAAGGTAATCAATGACAATGTAGGCTTTGCTCTCTAAATAAGGTGAGTGTTGAGGGAACAATTATGTGAATGAAAATATGAGCTTATATGGGTAATGTATGAGGTGCTTAGTATAAAAGAGAGAAAATACTGAAAAATTGAAGTGTGTGAAGTATAGGTAAAATTAGTTTCATATTATGGAGAAAGAAAAAGAACCGTTGGTGAAATTGTTTTGAAATTTAACTTTATCATTTTTTATGGTCGTTTTAAATAATACTATTGTAAAAAAAAGTCAAAGTTAAATATAACCAATCAGATTGTGGTAAGTGTACCGCTCATATAATTATTCGTGTGATTGACTTTTATTTTTCTTCTCTAGTTTTCCCTTTTCCACCATATGATTCATAACATGTTGACATTTTTCTCTCTTTTTATCCAATTCTCTTCATTTCCTCTTCATTGTCTTCATGAAGAGGATCAAGACCATTCCTCTTGGCCAAGAGTATTGCGATATTCTCTTCATTTCCAAGAGGATTCTCTTTACAAGGAGAGAGTGTGCTAAGAGGATGTGATGTTCTCTTGTATGTTCATGTTCCAAGAATTAGGATTTTTTTAACTTGTTTTCAAAAAGTTTAAAAAGACAAGCACATTAGTGATTAGTAATGCTACATTGGCAAACACATAATGGAATCAAAAGTACAAAATACGTTATCTACTAAAGCAAGATGAAGCGACAAACTAACTAATGCATTTAATGCTCAATCTCTCCCACAATGACTTATGATATAAGAAAAAGAGATAGAAAGTTAAAACACAATGATATGTTGCATGTCGAGTTAAAACACAATGGATGTTGATGTTGATGTTAAGGTTCCTGTAAACCTTAATGAACCTATTGATGCTGGACTGATGATGTTCATGCTGAGGAACATGTTATGAATGAAGAGGATGATATGGAAGTGGACCATATTCCTACTCCATTGTAAATTATTAAGCCCAAGGGATGAAGACCACCTAAGAGGAACTTTAGGCCCAGACTACATGTTCTTAGGGAACAGAGGAAACATGTTGACACTGAAATGGAACCCCCACCATCTCCTGGTAACATAAATGATGTGATACTTGAAAATGTTGAATTCTTGAATGAGATAAACCAACATGATGTGAAAGCTACTGAGGAGTGTTATAAGGAGGCTGTTGAGGATGAGAAAGAGGAAGGTTATGTGGAGAAAACACCCAAAAAAAACACCTAAATCACCTAAGAAATCACCTAAGAAATCTGTTAAGAAATCTGCAACCCCAAAGAAAACCCCAAAGGCTACTTTGACCAAGAAAATTCCAAAGAGTACTATGAGAAGGAAGGGAATTAAGGAGGTGGTTACAAGAAAGTCTCCAAGGTTAGTTCAACAGAATAAGGAAAAGGAGACTGATGCATCTGCTTCAGGAACCTTAGTGAGTGACAGTCATGATCAGTGGCGGATCCAGAATTTAAAGTCTCATGGGGCACCAATAAATGGACGAAATTTCCGCAAATTTTTTTTGGTAAAATTAACAACTAAAATATTTTTTTATTAATGCAAAATGACATGTAAAATTGTAATAATCTCAAGACAAAGCTAAAGTAATATATAAAAGGTAACGAATGAACTACAATTGTTCAAATATGCATTTGAAAACTCATTTGAATTAAATTTAGCAAAGTTCAACATTTTTTTGTATCAAAAACTCTCATCCATCACTAAGACTAAAACAAGCCATACAAATAAGCAAATCTTTAATTTTTCTCACTGAATCCATTTTCAAGATCATGTAATTGTAGATCAATCACACTTAGAAATTAGAACATAAAAGTTTGAGAAAAACCATATCAATTATACCATCAAAATAAAAAAAATTACCAAATAAACTATCAAAAATAGCAAATTAATCATGTGAACACAAGCACTTAGAACTTATTCAACCCTTTTCAATTCAAAGATTGAAACTTGAAAAACAAAAGATTATTGAAATAGAACCATTATAATAACACTTAAGCATGTTTTCAAGAATTTTCAACCATATTTTTCAAGAACCATCATCATCAAGCAACATCTTGATGAAAAAAACCCATTTTCCATAACCATTTTTAATAACAAAGTTTAAGAGCAGAAATCACAATTGTAAGCTCTAATAACCAACACCCATTGAAGGGAAAGCTCACTGACAGGCACATCACTGCTAATGGCTGAGCAGTAGGCGGCAGCGGTAGTGGCAGAGGCTGGGACAAGCGGCGGCGATTTTAGGGTTTTTTTTGGGCTTAATGTTTTAGAGGGAAAGAAGGGAGAATAGTTAGAGAATATTCAGAAAATCTAAGCAAATGAAATATCGCCTTTTCCTCCAGCCCAGAATTTCAAATTTTTTTAAAAATTCACCCTGGGGCACGTGCCAGGGGGTGCCCAAAGGTGGATCCGCCACTGGTCATGATGAATCTTTCTGTCCATCCATGTCATTGCATACTAATGACAGTGAGAGTGTCTCTTTGGTAGATAGTGATGAAGAGGTTGAGGTAGAGGATGTTAATGCAGTTAAAGACAACTTTGATCCATTTAAGGGTCTTGTTTGGGATGATCCGAGTGATAATTTTGATGATTATTTGGCTAAATGTATAGGAGTGGGGAGTTATATGAAGACAAATCCTTTGGCAACATTATGATTAAAGACTGGCGATTACTCACAGATAAGCAACATCCGAGGGATGTTATTAGAGATTATTGTATACAATCTGGTTTTTCAGTGGTTGTTGATAAAACTGACAAGAGTAGGTACACAGTAAGGTGTAGTGATGCAAATTGTGAATGAAGATTGCATGCTTCAAGGCTACCTGATTGGGTTACTTGGGCTATCAAAAAAATCCAAAATGCAGAGCACACATGCTTAAAGTTAGAAACCAGATTCTGTATGGTGACTATTAAATGGGCTTGCAGTGTGTTATTGGAGGACTTCAAGGCCGATAATGACATCCTAGGGAAGGCCTTGAATGAGCTCTTATTCTTCAGATATGGTGTTCAGATGACTCAAGCAGGCTTGTACAGGGTGAGAAACATGGCATTAAGTATTATTAATGGAGGGCATGATACATCATACAGTGCATTGCCATCTTACTATGATGTGATTAAATCAGCAAATGAAGGGTCTCATGCAAACGATGCTTGGTATTCCATTTCATTACACTAGTGGAAAAAAAGCTATTGGCTGCTGCTTATTGACTGCGATTTTTAGGAACACGCAGCCAATATGAGTAATAAAAAGCTGAAAAAAAATTAATAAAGGGCTGCGGTTTTTACCCTTAACCGCAGCCCAAAAGTGTTTCAAAAAGTATAATTAATAAAGGGCTGCGGTTTTTTATGCGTTCGCAGCCCTTAACCATTCGAAATTAATAAAGAAAATAAAAAAAATTTAATCAAGGGGCTGCGGTTTTTTAAGTGTCCGCAGCCCTTAACTATTTAATAAATTGAGGAAAAAAAATTAATAAAGGGGCTGCGGTTTATATGTTTGTCCGCAGCCCACTATGCTTAAAGATAATCCCAGCACGACCATATGCCTCTCAAAACCCTATATTGCGCAGTTTTTAAATATGAGAGGAAGAGATTTTATTTTTGGACAATTAATCTCACAAAACCCTATATTGCGCCGTTCTCTCTTATTCCTCTCAAAACCCACATCTTCCTCTCAAAACCCACATCTTCCTTCATCTTCCTCTCAAAACCCATTCCTAATTGAGAGAAAATAAAACCCAATGAAACCTAATTTGAAGCGCTGTTCTCTCTTCTCATCTTCTCTTCTCTTCTTAAAAAACTGAAACACCCAATGAAACACCTAAGTGCGAGATCTGTATCAATGGCGTCCTTCATGTTCATTTCGTAAATTGAATGTTGATGGGTCTGTAAATATAAGATCTGTAAGTTGATGGGTCTGTAAATGTTGTTCGTTTAGATCTTCATTTTCATTTCGTAAATTGATGGGTCTGTAAATATAAGATCTGTAACTTGATGGGTCTGTAAATTCATGTTCATTTCATAAATTGATGGGTCTGTAAACGTTTGGTTCTTGATGAACGTTCATCGTTTAGATCTTCATTTTTTGTTTCGATTTGTTCTTCGTTTTGTAATTTCTTGTTCTTCGATTGTTCTTCGTTTTTATTGTTCGTTTTTTTTATTGTTCGTTTTTTATTGAAACGAGATCTTGTTCGTTTTTTGATGAAGCTTTTGATGTTTATGTTGATGAAGATTGTAACGAGATCTTCGTTTTTTGATGAAGCTTTCTATTGTTCGTTTTTTTATGTTCGTTTTTGATCTTGATGTCCTTTTTCAGAAATCGTTTCTAGATTTCTGAATTTTTTTTTTATTTTGAAAAAAGACTTAAGGGCTGCGGTTTTTGCCCATGTCCGCAGCCCTTAAGCCTTTTTTTGGCTGCGTATTTTGACCGCAACCCTTATCTAATATTTCTTGCTGCTACAATAATGGCTGCGGTCGAAATACGCAGCCCATAGGGGCTTAAAAACCGCAGCAAATAAAGATTTTTCCACTAGTGTTAGCTTCAATAATTAAGTTAAGATTACATAATACCATAGCCTTAAGTTAAGATTTCATTAGTTTACAATACATAGATAAGAATTAGGTTAACAATGGCAACAACCAACAACAACAGATGAAACATTACAACATATTTCATGAAATCAACAACCCTAAGTAAGCCATCAACCTTATTGGACAACCCTAAAACAGTAGATTTCAGTTCATTAAATTGTTCTTCATTCATGACAGTAGGAGCAGGTCCTTAAACCTTTGGAAGTGCAGCTTCATTAAGATTTTCCTTCAAATCATAAGAATAGCCCCATTCAAATGCTTGACACAAAATACATTTGTAAAAAATTCTTCCAAGATTGGTAATTGAACCGGAAACCCTAACATCATAAAACTTAGATGGGTGACAGTCGCATTTCTTCAACCTTACCCAGCTATCACCAACTTGAATGGAGTAAACATTAAGGATAACCTATTGTCTTTTGGTGGTACCAGAATGCACTTTGCCGCAAACAACTGATTTTCTGTAGGAAGTGGCCATGGAAGGAGAAGAAAGTGGAGAGTGAAGAGAGAAGAAGGAGACTCGTTCCAAAAAAAAGAAATAACTTGGGTATATTAACAAAAACAAACTAACCGTGGTTATGTTAGATTCAAAATTTAACGATGAGTTAACTGGAAAAAAAACACCATAATGTCACGGTTGTCATTAACGCACAAAGGTAGGGGTACCATTGGAAAAAAAACTTGTGGACACCATTGAGAATAGGGCTGAACAAAGTTTGGTCTAAACCGTAAACAAAATCGGAATTTCAATATATGGTCTGGTCTGGTTTTTTTTCAAATTAAATTATGGTTTACGGTCTGGTCTTGGTTTTTTTATTTTTCAGACCAAACCGGACCGCAAACCGTTCTATGGTCGAAAATCATAATTTTGTATTTAAAAAATTAAGTTGCTAGTGCTACCTAGATATTTTAAGATATAGTTATTTTTATTAGCAATATATACATGAATGAAGTTAATCTATTAACTAATTACAAATTATTATATTTATTAATTGTAGGTGTGAAATATTTGTATAAATACATGTATTAATTTGGATAAAACTATAAAAATGAAAAACCGTAGACCAGACCAGACCGGACCGTTGTAAAACGGTTTGGTCCGGTCCGGTCTGGAAAATTTTCTGACCGAAATTTCTGGTTTGGTCTAAATTTAGTATCAGACTAGACTAAACCGGACCGTGTTCACCCCTATTTGAGAATAACCCATATGTCAGGGGTACCATTGATAATTTTCCAAAGCAAAAATTTCAATTTGAACCTTTAAGTGATCGATTTCTACCTAATATAATTGACGGTGATAAGTATTGCATTGTGTGTTGTTATGTAGTTCATGTATTTTGTTTATAATTGATATAGTTACCATCATAACATAAACAAGATAAGGTCATAATTGATGCATATTTAGTAAAAAATGACAGTGATAAGTGATGAATTATATGTTGTTATTAGAGCTGTTCAAAAGTGACTCAGCCCGAAAATCCGAACCGAAACCGAAAGTAAACCGACCCAAAAATAGCTTCTTTTTAAGGTTTATCGAACTGACAATACCCGAACCGGGTGATAACCGAAAATAGGAAAGCCGAATCCGAACTCTAACTGAATTTTGTAACCGACACACAACCGTTAACCGAGATTACCCGAACCTAAAAATAACCGACCCGAGTCATATCCGACCCGAATCATGCTCGAAACCGAACTCGATCCGGCTAAAACCGACTTAACCTTGAACGAATTTCAGATCGAATTGCTTTAAATCTGAACCAATTTTTAACGTAGAAGGATGATACACTTATATTCAATCATCTTATTAGTTAATTTAATAAATTTATAGATATTTTATTAAAGTAAATTTTATAAATACATGATTTCATACATTTAGAGTTAATAATCAATGGTCGATGTTTATTTAATTACTTTTAATTGTATTAGATGAAAATTGATAGAACTTTATATTTTTAATTTTCGGTCAAACAAGTAAAAGTAACAAAGTAATATTGATCACTAATGATTTGTATTTTAATTATTTTGCATTAAGTAAAGGGAATCTTGTCATGAATTAAAAATTAACTAACAACTTATTTTGATATTGACTTGATCGATAGTAATTAGTAATACGTAGCCGAATTCTGTTTTCTAAAAAAACCAAACCCGATCTGTACCCGACAAAACCGAACCAATTATTAACCGATGACAACCCGACACCGATTAACACTCGACCCGAACTTCAATCGACACCGAACCGATTCTAATCTGATAGCTCGAATAACCGGTCTTTAACCGAACTGTGACTAACCGACCCGACCCGAGTGTGACTCGTCATAACAAACATCCGAAACATAACCGATCCGAAATACAACCAAAACGAATGACACCCATCCGAAACCGACCCGATCACCCGAATGAACACCTCTAGTTGTTATGTAGTTCATTTATTTTGTTTATAATTGATATAGTTAACATCATAACAAAAACAAGATAAAGTTATAATTGATGCATGTTTAGTGATAATTGACAGTGATAAGTAATGAATTGTATGTTGTTATTGAAAACTTTACTTTAATTGATATTTTTAAGTATTACTTTACGTTGAAATTGATATCTTTAAGGACAAAATTGATACCTTTAAGGTCCAAATTGAAAAATACCCAAAAAAAACCAAAAAAACCAAAAAAAAAAAAAGAAATTTGGAGCGCGTGTAGTACACGCGCCTGAGAATGGGCCGACCCAGTTGTGGTCTTATTCTAAGACGGTCTTACGCAAGTTTTGTGAATAGTTAAAATGCAAATCAATTAGTGATCGTCATTACTTTTGTTATACTTTTATTTGTTTGACCGGAAATTGAAATTATAAAGTTCTATTAATTTTCATCTAATACGATTAAAAGTGGTTAAATAAACATTGACCATTGATTGTTAACTTTAAATATATGAAACCATCTATTTATAAAATTTAATTTATTAAAATATCTATCACTTTATTAGATTAACTAATAAGATGATTGAATATGAGTCTATCATACTTCTATGTTAAAAATTAGTTCAGGTTTAAAGCAATTCGATCTAAAATTTGTTCGGGTTAAGTCGGTTTTAGCCGGATCGAGTTCGGTTTTGAGCATGATTCGGGTCGGATATGACTCTGGTCGGTCATTTTTAGCTTCGAAATGTCGATTAACGGTTACGTATCGGTTACGTATCGGTTACAGTTCGGGTTCAGGTTTCTCATTTTCGGTTGTCAACCGATTCGGGCACAACTTCAGTTAGGGTGTTGTCGGTTCGATAAACCTAAAAAGGAACATATTTTCGAGTTGATTTACTTTCGATTTCGATTTAGATTTTCGGGTCGGGTCACTTTTAAACAGCTCTATGTAAGACAATGGTAGTAGCTTGTATACTAAGTGATAAACATCATCGGGATAAATAAAATAAAGGAATAATTACCTAGAATAATCCAAACTATTCACGATTTTCCTACTTTAATCCCATCTATTGATTAACCATGAATAATCCTAATTTTGAGGGACATTTTCCTAGAATAAACCCAGTGACCGGATGACTTGCTATAGTAAGTTTTTTTTAAAAAAAGATAAATTAAATAAATATCGAAAAAAATGTTAAAAAATTGTTCATGCAAAATTTATGATTTTTTTTATTATTTAGAATTTTTTATGTAAATTTTTAAAAATATTTTTTAATTTTAAATTAATATTTAATTTATTTTTTTGGTGATTTACCTACTATAACAGGTCATCGGGTTACCTAAGTTTACTTTAGGAAAATACCCCTCAAAGTTAGCACTACAACTATTTTGCTTTTAGTGGGATATATTTAGCGACATTTAATGACATTTATTCGAGTCTTTAGCAGCATACACAAAAGTCACACTAAAGCTTTTAGCAACATAGGATCTAGTGACATTTCTCACAAATGCCACAATAGACTATAGTGACAATTACATATGCCACTAAAGGACAAATTAAGTGTCACTAAATCACTTTATGGTGGAATTTAATATAAAAACCAATAATTATTACATTACACTAAACATATGAATTAGTGGCATTTTTTATGCCACTAAATCCAATGTTGCAAAAAGCTAAATTTGTTGTAGTGTGGGATTATTCATGGTTAATTATATTAATAGGTAGAATTATTGTAGGAAAACCATAATTAGTTTGGATTATTCTAGGTAATTTTTTTATAAATAAATTTTAGTTCATCAATTTTTGTTCGAGTTTGTACAAGTGAATATGCTTTAGAATAATGGGCAAGTTTGATTAAGGTTTGATTATGAAAATTGATAGTTTACTTAAAAATTTTTGCTTAAAACTATAATTAAATTTTGCTTTGTTCGAGCAACCTTCATGTCATGCCTTGACTCGTTCAAGGCATGGTTCAACGCTTTAGTGAAGCATCACTTGCCCACATTAAGCATCTCATCGATCATTCCAAACCTCAATTTACCACCAGTCGACACATCCTCATTGTGTTTCTCTCCAAAGTACAAGCTAAGGCATGTTCGATTAATAGTTGAAATTCATCATCGTTATTAAGAGATGAGAAATTCCACATGGTAGCATCCAATTTTGATGAAATGTCAGTGGTAGCACTTTTTTAAGAAAATTCTACATGGTAGCATCTAGTTTATGCACTATCTAATTGCCGTAGCATTTTCCGTTAAGTTCTTGTTAAATTTCGTTAAGTTCATCATTTTATAAATTTTTTTCCACATGGTAGCATCCAGTTTTTGTTAATTTACCATTTTAACTTTTAATTCACTATTTTAATGTTTAATTCACCGTTTAATTCATTAACGCTCATAAATATTTAATAATATTATTGAAAAATTATAAGAAACTATCTAATTGGGTCGAAACAAGTACTTATTCGCCTATTTTTCGATACGTAAACCGAAAAAGATATTTGACGTCATTTTTACCTGTCGTAACGATTTTTTTTCAAAAAACGGACGTTGCAAATATCCTTATGGGATAACTCTTTTGAAAATCCGATCGAAACAAGTACTTATACGCCTATTTTCCAATACGTAAGCCGAAAATGATATTTGACGTCATTTTTACCCATCATAACGATTTTTTGAAACAACGGACGTGGCTACTATCCTGATGGGATAACTCTTTCGAAAATTCGATCAAAACAAGTACTTATTCGAAAGAGTACTAGTTTCGACCGATGAATTAAACAATAAAATGGTGAATTAAATGTTAAATTTATTTTTCCGTATAATTATTCAACATTAATAATTTTTTTCAATAAAATTATTCAACATATATGAACATTAAGGTGTTCAAAACAGATCCGATGACCAGATAGACACCCGACTTTATAACTGAACTCGATTTGACCCGACTTAAAAATGGATCTACAATTATGTAAACACCAATGTGAACACAAAACCCGATTTTGAACCGACCCGAAATCAACCCGATGACCCAAATGAACACCTCTAGCATTAATGAATTAAACGGTGAATTAAACATTAAAATGGTGAATTAAAAGTTAAAATGGTAAATAAACAAAAACTGGATGCTACCATGTGGAAAAAAACTTAAAAAATGATGAACTTAACGGAATTTAACAAGAACTTAACGGGAAATGCTACGGCAATTAAATAGTGCATAAACTGAACGCTACCATGTGGAATTTTCTTAAAAAAGTGCTACCATTGGCATTTCATTAAAACTTGATGCTACCATGTGGAATTTCCTTTAAGAGATTTGGCGCTTGCACTAACAATAGAGATTACGCTTCTTCACTTTATACAAATTATATTTAAGTTTAACCTAAAATAAGAGATCTTCTTAGAACAAAAATCACCCATAGCTTATTGGGTCCAAAATCAGGAGAGTATAATTTAGCTTGCAGAAGATCTCTTAAGAGACCGTCTATGGCAAAGACGGCTCTCCCAATAGTCCAACCTAATGATTTTAAATTTAAAAATAAGGTTGATGACTAATCAATTACTTATTTTGCAAAACGGGCTGACTCATATTTAGCTATCTATACTATAGACGGTCTATAACAAGAATTTGTGTTTAGCTGGTATCATTCAATTTAATATTCCTGTTTAACTAGGTACTAGAGTATCTTAATATAAAATTAATTGTAGCCTTAATTGAAAAAAAAAGACAAATAAGAAGGCAACAATTTGTACATAGAATAAATTACAAGCTGAAATAGACATGTAATCACGGACTAATTACACGTCTAATCTAAGCTTCTTTCTTGACATTACAGCTTGTCTTTGATGCTTGTGATTCATATACGTACCTTTCTCTACTACCCACATTATTTCCTCTATTTTTTATACATATATTTGGCTTTATTCTTTAATACTTTTTATTTTATTCCACTTGGGTAATAGTTATTAATTAATGACATATTAATCTCATTAATCAAAGCAAATTAAAAGTTAATATGTGTTTTAATAATAAAACTGTAACCTTAACGAGAGGCTAAGACTACCCTTTTCAGTTCTCAGTTCTCATTGAGCAGTCAACATAGTAAGTGATACAAACTATGTTTAGGGCCCACTAAGGGGTTCCGGGCGAAAATTATTTATGGGTCTCTAAATTATTGTGTACATAGAAAAATTCGAATCATAGTACTAATTGACAATTAAAATTTTTAAGGGGCCTTGGATGTAGACACGCCATGTCCTTGCTAGTGCCGGCCCTGATTATGTTGAGATGGCATGATTCTAATTGGATATAGATGGGTATTGATTAAGTATCGATTATCTTTAAAGATTTACTATAAACATTTTTTGGAAATTTTTTTTTTTTTGAGATAAACATTTTTTAGAACTTTTAAAAAAATTAAGGCCAATGAAAACAAAAGAAAATGTGAATTTGAATATTTATCAAAATAAGCTTCTCTCGGGTTTGGACAAAACTAAATGCTCTGTATTATTATCTGAGGACCATTTTAAAAAGCAAAAAGAGTCAACAAGGGCAAAATTGTTAGTTATTTCAGCAGGTAAAAAGCAAAAAGAGAAATAAAAATTACACGAGTTAGTATATCGTTTACAGAATCGATTGGATGAACCTTTGAACACTGAGAAAAAGTATTAAATGAAACATAGAAGATGTTGAAGTAAAAAGTAATGATGTTGTGTACTACTTATTAATGGAAAAAAAATATTATGTAGTACTTTATATTCCCTCCTATTCACACGAAAGGAGACATTTGGGTTGGGTACGGTTTTTAAGAGTGGAATGGTGGAGTATTTTAATTGATTAAATTAATTGTAAAGGTAGTAGTTGGGTATTGGGAGTAGTAAAAGTGGGGATAGTTGGATATTTTAATTGATTAAATTAATTATAAAGGTCAGAGTAAAAAATAGAAATGAGACATTTTGTGTGAATTGGCCCAAAATAGAAATGTCCCCTTTTGTGTGAATAGGAGGGAGTATGTTTTATTTTATGAATTAATGTTATATTTCATGGCTTTCATTTCATGTTCTAAAAAAAATATTCTATTTAAGGAGAATGAAAATTAAAGGTAAAGGACATTCTCGGTATTCCACACAAGATAGGGTCCGAGCGGAGATTTGCTTTTCCTTGAAAGATGCGGACAAATCATACCCGTACTCCCAAAGAGGGAGTAAAAAGAGATGTGCGCAGTCAAAAAACCCCATTGGCCAATTGATACTTGCGCCTAGTGAGTCAAGAAACTTTCCAATTTGAAATGTAGCTCTGTAGGTTATAATATGTATTCTTTTCAATCTCTTTTGCTCTTCTCATTTGATGTTTTGCAGACTTTGAATCCATTTCAAATAAATATAACAATTATTTGTAAATTATAAAGTTTGATAAAGTTACATTTATAAGTTAATAATAAACTATTATATGTTGAGATGACACTAAAAATGACTTATTGAGGCCATAATTTCAATTTTCTTATATATTGAAATATAGCTAAACATGCCCTTAAATTTACAAACTTATACCAATATGAGCCCAAAATTTAAAGAAAAAAAAAAGAAAAAAAATGATCATCTTATACACTTATATAGAGGGTGGGTAGGAAATTAAGAAAACTAACAAAGTCTAGGAGGTGGTCTATTATATGAAGGGGAAGTAAAAGATCTATTATGCCTCACCAATTTTGACATTTGACCCTTCATTTCATTACACATTTTCTCCAACTCTAACACCCTCCATTTCATTCTTTGTATATTCAACTTCATATCTTCACTACCTTCTGAAATGCATTCATATTCATCATCATCATCATCATCCTCTTCGTTGTCGCCGCAATATTTATGATGATGAAGATGATGATGATGAAGATGATGATGAGTTAATGGTGCAGCTTCTTCATACAGAACAATCTGTTTGTTGTTATTGGTCATCTTATTAGGAGTTTGAGAGTAATAATCCAACTGATCTGCCTTAGTTGGAGGCTCATAATTAACATGTTTTTGAGAAGCAAGTGCTTGAACTGCTACTCTTGGAGGGATTCTTGGGTTCTTTGCTAGATCTTTGCATGCTTCTAAGGATAGTTTTTCATAGTTCAGACATCTACATAATCTCGTTCTTTCTTCAAATGATAGTGTTGGATGAGACTGCATTTTTGTGGGGTCCATGTACAACAAATATTATTAGCTCTTTTATGCAACTCATTTCTCTTTAGCTTTATGAAATATCTACTTATATTGTAATATTGAATAAATCATAATCTATACTATGAGATTTAAAAGGTACAGAGCAAAATAATAAATGTGGGCTCTTTAATATAAAATATATATTGACCCAAACTAGAAAATAATTTTTTCTAATATATTTTAATCGGTCAAAGCATAGCCCTTATCTTACCCCATTGTAAATATGTAAATGGATGTATGGGTCGGATCTTGGTCGAACTTAGGTCTCAAACGTGTGAACCCAGACTCTGGCTTGAACCTAAGTTTATGGACCCAAATTCGGCCTAGATTCATAGGCTCCAAAATTAGGTAGATTCAGACCCTTAAATTAGGGCTAGGTCGGGTCTAACCCCTTAAGGTCCAATACTTATACCTATCCCTAATGAGTCTACATTAAATTGGCCTAAAATGTAATATATGTAGAGACAATTTCCTAATTCCTAAAAATAGAGTATGTGACTTACAATAAATGAATAATAGTTTTGAAAATATAATAGTGGTTGTTCCTTTGTATGATTTAACAACCAAGGAATTGCATGATAAAAGGAATATTATTAATCATTTAAGTAGCAGTTTTTGTATTTTTGCAATCATATTGATTTTGTGTTATTTAATTGAGTACTTGTATTTAGCAGGCTGCAGCCACAAAGTAACACTTCTATATCTGTTTCTGGAAGAGAGTGTCTATTATTGAGGGGTCCATATGAGAGTAATGGTAAGATTGTAATATTACTAAAACAGTCAACGATGGACCACAATAGATTGTAATGTTTTATCTCAAAACAAAAACCAAGAATCTTCATTGATTTTGTAAACAAATTGTTACCCTCTCAAGTTTCCCATTATTCTTCTATTATAAAGCTTAATACATGACACTAAAAAGTACACACTTTTTCATAATTTAACTTATATAGCTTGTTGATTTGAATTATTTAGTTGCTTTTATCTCGATTAAAAATCTATCTTGTATTCATATTGAATTTTAAGTTAATACCGCATAAGCACAACAACTATAATACTTTGACATTTGGCAAGAGTACTATAAACATAATATTTCTCATTTGACAACTTTTTTATATAATTGTATGATTATTTTCAAACATATCAATTTTGTTTTAATCTTACTATTTTGTCTATAAATAATCTAGCTTTTTATTACTTTAGCCCGCCATTTCCTCAACGAATTCTACTTATTTTCCTATTAATTGGGCATTTTATTCTTATTATTTAAATCATCTCTTTATATTGATTAAGCAACTTAACTTATTTCATTCATTATCAAAAAAAACCTACTTATCTCATTGTTTGACAAATTAATGCATAAAAATATTATTAAGTACTTGATGCATACTTTACTTAATGCAAATAAACCAATTGGTTATAGTTAGAATGCTTAAATCACTGTCTCTTTATAAACCTCAACCTCTTAATTGCAAAATGAATGAGAATCAGGTTTTGTTTCAATCAAAGAAAAAGTGTTATTTTGAAAAATGTCATAAATTCAATTTTCACCGACTGTTTTCATTACCTCATCAACTCAACTTGCATTAAAAAAAGCGTGTTACAATTTAGAAAAATAAGTATGGGAGAAAATATAATTCACGAAAAACCCATAGAAAGTTTATTACTAAAACCAATCAGTTATAATTAAAGTTACCCTCAAGTTAATAAAAAATATATTTTCTTCTAAATCTTCTATGTAAAATAACTTAAATGAGAGTAAAATTGAACATATTATCAAAATGAAAGTTGGTTATAAAAGGGAATAAGATCATAATTAAAAGTTTTATTATTTATTAAGATGATGGCAATTAAGAAAACGATCTCCATCAAAAAAAAAAAAAAAAAAAAAAAACTAGTTATAAGCATCCAGGGATGGCATTGGACCATTTGGTACATGATCCTTTTTAAAGTGATGTTACCTAAAAATGTGAACTTTGAACTCTTATGCATCACTACTATTTACTTTACATTAATAACTTCCTCATTTTTCTCAATATTTTTGTTTGTGCAGCTTTTCTTCTCCATCTCTTTTTCATCTTTGGTGCTTTAATAGGAGACTAACAACATCAAAACAAATGCACTCCTACTTTTCCCATTTTTTTATTCATAAATAATTTGAACTTTTATCAAGCATTTCTGATTATTAAAATACTCTTTTCGAATCAGTTTAGATGTTTCATTTCTTTATTTGGCAAAATCATATTAATTAATTGTCCCTTTTTCTTTTTTGTCTATCCTTTTTTTACCTAAATACCCACACTTTTTCAATTCTCAATACCCAACTATCACCTTTACAATCAATTTAATCAATTAAAATATCCCACTACCACTTTTTAATATACCTCACTCAACCCTTAAAATCCGTGAAATCCCAAATGAGATATCTAAACTGATTCGAAGGGAGTAGTAAACTATTCATATAGCATATATAACCTGTGAGTTGAGATCAATGAACTAAACTCACAAATTAATGCTCCCTCCAAATCAATTTATTTGTCTTATTTTCTTATTTGACAAATTTATATTAATTGTCTTATTTTTTGTTAATTTTTTACCTAAATATTTCATATTCACACAAGTAAAGATCAAAATACCCCCACTTTTACTACTTATAATAGTCTTACTACCACCGTTACAATTAATTTAATCAAAGATGAAATATTCCAACTACCACCTATTTGATAAACCCCACACCACCCTTATTAATAATCATACCCAAGCAAATGAGACAACTAAATTAGTTCAGAAGGAGTATATTTTTTATTCACATAAGACACAAGTTTGGTCAAATTTTCAAATTTTGTTAAAAAAAAATACTTGAAGAGTTTTTCTTATATTGCAAATTAAAGATAGAATCGCATTTTTTAAAGGATCAAATAAATATATATTTGGTAGTTTTTTTCGTTATATATATTTGGTAGTTAGTTAGGCCTTTTTTAATTACTAGCTCAAAAGCAAATTATAATCTCAAAATCTAATATAATTTGAAGACCATTTTTCATAATAAAGTAGGAATACATTTTGGACTTCTTTTTGAATTAAACCCGGAAAGGTTTTTATTTAAGCACTTTGGTTAAATTTGACAATTTCATATGAAAATCTATAATATTTGAGCATATTCTCCCGAATTGAAAGGATGTTAATTAAACTACTTTTCTGTAATTGAATTAAATTGAATTGAAAGAGTACGTATAAGCTAATTGTCAAGAAATCAATTAAACCAAAAGCTTAATAATAGTTAAAGTTCTATGTATATTATACTTCCTACGAATCTTTTTAGTTGTCTCATTTCCTTATTTGGCAAATTCATATCAATTGTCTCATTTCCTTTTTTGTCTATTTTTTTACCTAAATAATCCCACTTTTACTACCCCCAATACCGAACTACCACCCAACTACCACCTTTTTAATAGACCTCACACCACCCTTAATAACCGTGAAAATCCAAATGAAACATCTAAAATGATTCGGATGGAGTATACGCTAACGCTAATATATTGATTGGAAGTAACTAAATTGAATAAAGTTGAAAAAACATAAAACTCTTTTCACCATAATCAATTCTAGCCTTCAAAGTATTGCATCCATGATTAATGATAATTAAAAATTGAGTAGGAGTACAAGAATATTAAATGAAGAAGACTACAAGAATGAAAAACGGTGGGGAGAGGGAATTCCATGTAACAATAAGGTGATGGGTTTGTCTTTTCTCTCATCTTGTCTCCCTTTTGTATTATCTCTTTTTTGTACTCTCTAATTTATTTCCAAGAGACACCTCTATCATCCCAACTCATCTCATCTATATGGATATCAATATTACAACTATGAAATACAACTCAATTCGATTTGCACCCAAAACAAAATTAATATACAAAATAAATAAATCATTTAAAGAAAATATAGGATAAATTTGTGATTTAGAATAAAATAGAATATTTGAGGTGAATTAGAATAAAAACAAAATTTAAATACAGAACTTGAGGTTTTCATTTAAGTGATTCGATTAATTTCATCTTAGGTGTTTCAGATCGGTTTAAAATTGTATTTTGTGTACAAATTAGTTTTTAAGTAATTTTACATTGAGGTGTTTGTTAAATGACTGATAGCTGATTATAGTGCCTGATTTGACCAGCTGATTTTATTAACTGGTTAAACCAGCTGATTTTATTAACTGGTTAAACCAGCTGATTTTGAATCCGCTACCGTAAGCAGCTTGTTCAAAAACAGCTTATCGGTATCATAAATTGTTTCAACCAGCTAATTCACCAAACACTAGCATTAATTGATTTGATCACCCAACCCTCTATTTATATCAAAATAAGCTAAATTGCTCAATAACCTAAAATTGCTCAATAAGCTAAATTGCCAAACACCCCATCAATTTAAAGTCGAATCAAGTCATGTCCGATTACAAAATTAGGTAAATATAAGATTATCGAGTCTATTTTCAGACCCTCTATTATTAACTACTAACTGGATCTTCTCTCAAACATGATGAAATAAATGACTCGACAATAAGGTGAACTTTATGCAACAAAACTATTCATAGTAAATTCAAGAGGACAATAAAAAAAGATAATGAAAAGGAATACTCCCTCGAATCATTTTAGTTGTCCCATTTTCTTATTTGACAAAATAATATTAATTGTCCCATTTCCTTATTTGTCTATCTTTTTTTACCTAAATACCCCTACTTTTACTACTCTCAATGCCCAACTACTACCTTTACAATTAATTTAATCAATTAAAATACCCAACTACCACCTTTTCAATAGACCCCACACCACCCGTAGTAACCGTGAAAACCCAAATGGGACATCTAAAATGATACGAAGGGAGTATTAATTAATGCAGTAAATATATGTTAGGTAGGTAAAAGAAAATTACCTCAAGGTAGATATCAATAGCTCTATAGACACCATCAAAACAATCCCTAGCCAAATCTGGTAAACTTTGAGCAACACCAATGAATTTGGAGATCTTAAGGTTCTGATCAGGTGAAATCTCTGCCAAGTACTGATCCACCAACCACCCTACTTTTTTCAATCTCTCTAATGACACACTTTCACAATGTACAAACACCCTAATCAATCTTATTACAACATTAACATCATAAACACCTCCCATATCATTACTACTATTTGATCCTGATATCAATAAATCATCCAATTTTGCCCAATCAAGCATACTTCCTATCAATTTCTCTAACCCACTTCTACAAACTTTACTTAACCCAAATCCACAAACAAGTCTCATTACCCAAAACAATCCCCTGCAAGAAAATGCTGTTCTTCCCATTAAGATTACTCCATAAACGGCAGTATCAGCAAGCCCACTATAGTCTGATTTGGAGTAAATTGAGATGTTTTTGTTTCCTTGAAGGGATGTTTTTAGGTAATGGATGATGAATTTTGTGAGTAATAAGCTGTTGTTATCGCTCCCAAATGCACCCAAATTTCTGATTACTCTTTCAATCACCATTGGAGAAAGGGTGGCTAAATCATCAAACCACCATGCTTTGTTATTACTTGTTTGATTATTGCTTGAGGTTGATAGTTGTTTTCTCAAATCTGGGGTTGTTTTTGTTGATGAATTCCGATGGGAGGATAAAGTATGATCAGGGGAAGAAGAGGAGGATGATTTCGAGGAGAAAATCAGGGAAACATCAGAGTTTTGTGCGATTTTAGCAAGTAAAGTGGTAATAAGTTTATCGATTAGGTTACTAGAATCGGCAAATGAGAAGAAATTTTCACAAGTTTTTAAGCAAATAAGAACATCATCCCAAGACCAATCGAACATATCTTCAAGAAATGTTTCGGTTTGGTGTAAAAGATTACAAGTAGAGTATTTATCGGTCATACCCAGAAAAAGTGAAGCGCAATAAAGCAGAGAAACGTTGTGTACTGTAATGGGTATTCCGCCATTGTTGTAGCAAAATCTTAAAACAAGCTCAAACCCATCTGAGCCTCCAGGGAAATCTTGAAGGGAAAAAGAAAGATTGTTGATCTGGGTTCTTTTCTTTTGTTGTTTGATCAATTTTTTGAGCTTTCCTGAGAAAGCTGACACAATTTTCTGCAGGGAATATGAAGTTGTTGAAGCTAGCAATAATGATTTGGATTTAATGATTAACATTTAATGAATGGTAAATGCAGAATATGAAGTAGAAATTACCTGATTGAGAAAGAATGTTTGTTGGGAATTGATATGGATTTGAAGATCACATTGGTCTGCCATAGTTAATAGTTAAGCCCCAAATAGAAAAATGGAAGAGAGAGAGAGAGAGTATAGTGTTATCTCATATGAATGAGTTACCTAGTTGTAAGCATCGAAGGATGGCATTTGGACCATTTGGTACATGATCCTTTTTAAAAGTGATGTTACCTAAAAATGTGAACTTTGAACTCTTATGCATCACTACTATTTACTTTACATTAATAACTTCCTCATTTTTCTCAATATTTTTGTTTTTGCAGCTTTTCTTCTCCATCTCTTTTTCATCTTTGGTGCTTTAATAGGAGACTAACAACATCAAACAAATGCACTCCTACTTTTCCCATTATTTTATTCATAAATAATTTCAACTTTTATCAAGTATTTCTGATTATTGAAATACTCTCTCCGAATCAGTTTAGATGTTTCATTTCTTTATTTGGTAAAATCGTACTAATTGTCCAATTTTCTTTTTTGTCTATCCTTTTTTTTACCTAAATACCCCCATTTTTTCAATTTCCAATACCCAACTACCACCTTTACAATTAATTTAATCAATTAAAATATCCCACTACCATCTTTTAATGTACCTCACACTCAACCCTTAAAATCCGTGAAATCCCAAATGAGATATCTAAACTGATTCGCAGGGAGTAGTAAACTATTCATATACTTCTAGCATATATAACCTGTGAGTTGAGATCAATGAACCAAACTCACAAATTAACTATGCTCCCTCCAAATCAATTTATTTGTCTTATTTTCTTTAGACAAATTTATATTAATTGTCTTATTTTTTTGTTAATTTTTTTACCTAAATATTTCATGTTCACACAAGTAAGGATCAAAATACCCCCACTTTTACTACTTATAATAGTCTAACTACCACCGTTACAATTAATTTAATTAAAGATGAAATATCCCAACTACCACCTATTTGATAAACCCCACACCACCCTTATTAATAATCGTACCCAAGCAAATGAGACAACTAAATTAGTTCAGAAGGAGTATATTTTTTATTCACATAAGACACAAGTTTGGTCAAATTTTCAAATTTTGTTAAAAAAAAATACTTGAAGAGTTTTTCTTATATTGCAAATTAAAGATAGAATCGCATTTTTTAAAGGATCAAATAAATATATATTTGGTAGTTTTTTTTCGTTATATATATTTGGTAGTTAGTTAGGCCTTTTTTAATTACTAGCTCAAAAGCAAATTATAATCTCAAAATCTAATATAATTTGAAGACCATTTTTCACAATAAAGTAGGAATACATTTTGGACTTCTTTTTGAATTAAACCCGGAAAGGTTTTTATTTAAGCACTTTGGTTAAATTTGACAATTTCATATGAAAATCTATAATATTTGAGCATATTCTCCCGAATTGAAAGGATGTTAATTAAACTACTTTTCTGTAAATGAATTAAATTGAATTGAAGGATTACGTATAAGCTAACTGTCAAGAAATCATTTAAACCAAAAGCTTAATAATAGTTAAAGTTCTATGTATATTATACTTCCTACGAATCTTTTTAGTTGTCTCATTTCCTTATTTGGCAAATTCATATCAATTGTCTCATTTCCTTTTTTGTCTATTTTTTTACCTAAATAATCCCACTTTTACTACCCCAATACCCAACTAACACATTTACAATTAATTTAGTCAATTAAAATACCCAACTACCACCCAACTACCACCTTTTTAATAGACCTCACACCACCCTTAATAACCGTGAAAATCCAAATGGAACATCTAAAATAATTCGGAGGGAGTATACGCTAACGCTAATACATTGATTGGAAGTAACTAAATTGAATAAAGTTGAAAAAAACATAAAACTCTTTTCACCATAATCAATTCTAGCCTTCAAAGTATTGCATCCATGATTAGTGATAATTAAAAAATTAAGTAGGAGTACAAGAATATTTAATGAAGAAGACTACAAGAATGAAAAACGGTGGGGAGAGGGAATTCCATGTAACAATAAGGTGATGGGTTTGTCTTTTCTCTCATCTTGTCTCCCTTTTGTATTATCTCTTTTTTGTACTCTCTAATTTATTTCCAAGAGACACCTCTATCATCCCAACTCATCTCATCTATATGAGATATCAATATTACAACTATGAAATACAACTCAATTCGATTTGCACCCAAACACAAAATTAATATACAAATTAAATAAATCATTTAAAGAAAAAATAGGATAAATTTGTGATTTAGAATAAAATAGAATATTTGAGGTGAATTAGAATAAAAACAAAATTTAAATACAGAACTTGAGGTGTTCATTTAAGTGATTTGATTAATTTCATCTTAGGTGTTTCAGATCGGTTTAAAATTGTATTTTGCGTACAAATTAGTTTTTAAGTAATTTTACATTGAGGTGTTTATTAAATGACTGATAGCTGATTATAGTGCCTGATTTGACCAGCTGATTTTATTAACTGGTTTAACCAACTGATTTTGAACCCGCTACACTATATATGTCATATGAATAAGTTAGGTTGAGGTGAAGCAGACAGTGGTAATGGTAATAGTAGGAAAATAAGATAGCATGTGTAGTGTGGTGTAGGAATGGCCATGGGTCGTACTCGGCTCGGATTATACATACTCCGACTTTGCTCCGGATAATAGTCGGACTTTTATTTTCAGTCCACCTCCACTCGGACTCGGATTATGCATACTCCATTTTGCCCCGCCTCGGACTCTCGGATCTCCAACGGAGTCGGATGCAGAGTCGGATTATTATCAAACAGTATCGTTGTGATATTGTACTAATGATTTTAAAGCATACAAAATTTACAAAATATATTTTTCATATACAATTTAACAAATAAATATGTACTTTAATTTGAATTCAATTTTAACAACAAAAATAATCATATTACTAAAATTTAACAAAGTTTTCTCGTATTTTGATTTGACGTATTTTATTTCTCTTGATTTCATTTGTCTTATCTTGATTCATTAATCTAAATAAAAATACCAAATACTTTTTCCAAATAGAAAATTACAATTAGTATAAGAAAGAACTTGAATTAGTCACGTCTAGTGAATTCAAAGTCGGATGTCCTTCAGGGTCGGAGTCGGGTTGGAGTCTCGGATTTTAAATAAGGTCCACCTCCGGTCCGTCTCTAACTCGGACTCGGAGCGTAAAGTCGGAGTCGGATGTCTTATTCCTCGGACTCGAATCGGATTATTTTCCTCGGATCGAGTCGAATTAGGGTCGGATTCGGACTGAATCGCCATCCCTAGTGTGGTGGCAGATAAATACCAATATATATTCTTGCCCTTTCTTTATACAAGTTTAATTTATTTGCTACCAACAAAATTATTGTGTAAGCAACTACTAATTAAAATAATTATTAATTATTAATGACAAATCCGATCATGTTTTAGTCGAATTAAATACCATTTTTTCCGGATAAAATTATGATTTGATTACGCGTGTAACTGAATAGCGGATTGATCTGCATACGTAAACTTGCTTTTTTGGATAAAGAAAAGCAGACGATTTCGATTCGAAAAAAAAATTAGAAATCTGGATAAAATATCAAATATTCGGTTTTTAATTAAATTGTTATATTTTTAGGCTTTTTTTGAACAAATACATTTTTGTACAAATAAATTACACTAGTAAAAACGTCCTTATTTGTGCCTTGGTTTTAAGCTTATTTGTATGTTATATTGTAAGTAACTGATTGTGATACTCGAGAATTAGCTTGAAAACGAATTGATAGACCATTCATATTAATAAGGTGCATCTTCTTTTCATGGAAGTATATTTGCTAAGAACTCCACATTTAAGCGTGCTTGATGGGGAGCAATCTTAGGATGAGTGACCTCGTATGAAGTTTTCCGGGTTAGCACGAGTAATAAGATCAATGTATGTTGGAATGACTTGTGTTGGTATGTGGGGCCAGTCTACAGTCTACAATCTTCATGAGTAGTTACCATGCATCATGGGAGATGCATGAATCTACTAATTAACTACCCCAACAACATATGAAATACTTATATTTTAGGTCTCATATGGGATAGGTAGATGAGTTTTTCTACCAACTTTTGATAATGTTCTTTATCGGCTAACTCTCGATCTTGCATTGTCTGGAGCCCATGGTTGGCTAAAATTGGTGTTTCAGCAGGTTTACAATCAAGTATCCCATTTTCTGCCAGAAGATTGAAATATTATATACTTCTTCTAATTGATGAAGATTCCCCATTTCAACTTCAATTCCAACGAAATATTATAAGTTTACTAGGTCTTTCGTTTTGAGCTCCATAAACATTTTCTTCTTAAGGTCACTAATCTCTTCTTAATTGATCCCATATGACTAGACCTAGGAAACGGTCGGGCGGGCGGGTTATGGGTCGGATCAATTTCGGTCGGGTCATTTTCGGGTCAGATCACTCCCGATTTCGGGTCGGTCGGTCTGACTCAATGGATTAAGACTTATAAATTTTAAAGAATTGATTTTTTTTATTATTTATTATTTATGAACCTTTTTTTTAATAAAAAAATTATTTCTCATCCCTATGACATTAATCTATATATCAATTAACACATTATTAAAGCCTTATGTGATTGCATTCAAGTTATAGGAAACCAGTAATTGCGACACTCGTCGTGTTCAGAACTTTAAATCTTTATGTATAGTTGAATTTGTGAGATAACGTCACATTAGAGAAATTATATGTACGATTTTCAAAACATAGTTGGTATGTTGGGTTCATTTAAGTGTAAGAAAAATAGGAAAATTAATACTTATAATGTCTTTTTTTGAAAACAATAATTACGATGGATAAAACGACGTTAAAAGCGTGTTTTCTGAGATCTATTGATGAGTTTTAGGGTTCAAAGTGACTCAATATGTTGAGATACTTTCAAAACTAAAATTTATTTGAAATGAATTCTAACATTGAGATTATTAAAAATCGATATTAAACTTGTCAAAACGGGTCGGTCGAGACGATTGCCAGTCGAGTCATTTTCGGTCGGGTAATCATCGGGTCGATCATGTTTGGATTAAATCGCTTTTGGATTGGTCGATTTCGGGTCGGATCAAATTTTTCCAAGTCTACATATGACCATATCGTCAACATAGATAATTAAGCAAGTAATTCGTCTTATTTCCTTCTTTAAGAACAATGTGTGATCAGAGTTACTTTGCTCTTACCCACATTTCTTCATTGTTGTAGTGAACCTACGAATCATGCTTGGGGGATTATTTCGAGCCATACAATGCCTTCTTGAGTCTACACCCTTCTCTTGCTCCATACTCATCTAAGAACCCCAGTGTTGCTTTCATATAGACCTCTTCTTTAATTTCACCATGGAGGAAAGCATTTTTCACTTCAAATTGGTACAATAACCAATCTTTATTTGTAGCCACTAAGAATAGGACTTTGATTGTACCAATCATGGCAACTGAAGAGAAGATTTTAAATAATCAACACTTTTAAGTCTAAGAATACGCTTTGGCTACAAGTCGAGCTTTGTACCTCTCAATAATCCCATCAGCATGATATTTTATCGACAAAACCAATTTGCACGCTATTGTTTTCTTTGACGATCCGAACAGGACGGGCAACGACTCAGGTCGGAGGTTGCCTTGGGATTAGCTTTCCCATAAGTATTCCTGCAAACTTTAATATTACTCTAGCGACCCTAACTGGACATGCAAGGACATGATTTGGGAATTGAAATTTGAAATATAACATCTTAACTTTTACTGCCTTTTCATGCTAGGATGAACTTATTGCTTATATGTAACTTGTATAATACATTTGTAGGAAGTTTCTAACGTGTATTAGTTTATGTTCTTTGGAACTTGCTAAGTCGTCATTCGACAACTAATAGGTTGATTTGTAGGTGGGGCAAGTATGTGAGGACTTAACGTTAGAACCTGTAAATGAGCTGACTAACGCACATAAACTTATGTTATGTTATGTTATCGCTTGTACTTCATGTTTCTAATATTGCTTATCTGTTACTATATGTTCATTATATTCTTATCATTAATACTTCTTTTGCTCTCCGAACTCGTTAGTCTATTATCACTACATTTAGCTCTGAATTTGCTATGAAAAACTAGGGTACCTCTCAATTATTTTCTTAGTAGTGATTTTTTATTATGCTGCTAAAGGGTATAATAAATGTCACTAAATCCTCCATGTATACTATTAGAAATTTCAAATTTGCGACATTTACATTAAATATCGCTAAATATATCCCACTAAAAGCAAATTATGTTATAGTGTGTGATTTTTTAACTTTCGTTTAATTACTTAAGCACTCGATTGAACTTACACTACAAAATTTTGCAAACCAGCGACTCAGTTTAGCGACTAAACGTGTTTAGTCGGTATTTCCGACAAAAATACCAACTAAAATGTTTTAGTCGGAAATACCGACTAAGTTGCGACTAAAAGCGAATGGTAGCAAATTTCAGACTAACTTGCGACCTAGATTATAGTCGCTATTTTTTCCGACCAAAAATTTAGTCGCTAGTTAGTCGCTAAAAAAAAAGAAAAAAACAGCAAAAAACGTTTTATTTTGTCCGACTAAACTCCGACTAAAATTGGGTCGTTAGGTAGTCGGAGACATCCTGATTTTGTCTATAAATACCCCCCCCCCCCCCCCCCCCCCCCCCGCGTCATTTTCATTTGCACATTTCTCTCTTCTCTCTATAATTCAGCTGTTTTTCTTTTGTCACTCTCCTCCTTACACTCCTACTTGAGTAAGAATTAAGTAGGGGTGGAGGTGGAGGGTGACAAGTTGAAAAACAAAAAATAAACGGTATCGAAATATTAATAAAACGGTTCAATCATAATAAAAATATGGCAAATTAAAATTTAATATTGATCTTGGAGCTGCTAGACCTTTCAACTTTGGCATGTTTCTCACTTGCCCCGTTCTTCCTCGTACCCATACTCGAGTTTGTTTACTTAAGTGTGGGTTCGGGAAGAACGAGACAAATTGCGAAACATAAATTTAACGGTTCAATCGTATCAAAAATATGGAAAAATTTGATATTAAAGGTATGAACCACATTTGCTTATAAAAGATTTTTTTACTGTTTTTCACTGTATCCAACGTCTCTCCACGCGTACATGATTAATTTCAATCGGTGTACGCGTGGAGAAGGGCGTTGGATATAGTGATTAACATACATAAATTTGTTCTTCATTGTATCTGACGTCTCTCCACGCGTACATGATTAATTTCAATCGGTGTACGTGTGGAGAAAGGTGTTGGATATAGTGATTAACATAAATTTAATGGTTATTTTTAAGCAAATGAGACTTGCCCCAAATTTGTTCTTCACTGTATCCCACTCTCTCCACTCGTACATGGTTAATTTCAATCGGTGTACGCGTGGAGAAGGGTGGGATATAGTGATTAACATAAATTTAAAGGTTGCCCCAAATTTTTTCTTCACTGTATCCTACCTCTTTTCAACTCGTACATGGTTAATTTCAATCGGTGTACGAGATGATAAAGGGGTAGGATATAGTGATTTACATAAATTTAATGGTAGTATTTATTGTATAAAAAAATACTAATGAGCTTTTTTTTCACTATATCCTACGCTTCTCAACACGTACATGATTAATTTCAATCGGTGTATCAATCGGTGTACGTGTCGAGAAGTAGTAGGTTATTGTGATTAACATAGCTATTTTTTCACTATATCCTACGCCGCTCAACTCGTACATGATTAATTTCAATCGGTGTACGAGTAGAGAAGGGTGTTGGATATAGTGATTAACTTAAATTTAATGGTTGTATTTATTGTGTAGGAAAAAAATTTTAATGAGTTTTTTTTTTGTGCCGTTTTGTTGTAATAATTATCAGTACTTAATCGAAATATATGTTTTTACTTATTGTCCTGTATGTTTACTATAAAAATGTGTTAGAAACGCTTAAAATATGTTTCTCAGAAGTGTAGAAAATGAGCAACGTATTATTTTACTTATATTTGCTACTGAAAAAGAATAATTTTTGATTTGCAAGGCGTTGGTTTGCCCGATAGTGGTACTTACGGCCTATTCTACTATCTCTAGTTCATCATTAAGTGGCTCCCATTTATTTTACGATATGAACAATGTCAAAAAACATATAGGAACCACTTAATGGTGAATTAGAGGGAGTATAGGTTGTAAAGCACTATTGGGCAGCTAACGCCATGCAATGAAAAAAATTTTCTTAGTAGAATCATAATAAGTAAATTTACGATGCTTTTTTTCTACATTTTTGAGAAACATACTTTTAACGTTATCAATTTTTATAGTACATACGACGAACTAAGTAAGGAAAAACACAATTTCAACTTAGTACTAATAATTGTAAATCAAAATAGCCGGAAAAAAGCTCATTAAATTTTTTTTAAAAGTTCTACCGACTAGCTTGCGACTAAATAGACAGTCGCCAACTAGTCGGTAAAGGGATGGTCAAATGGAACTTATTACCTGAGTATCCGTGTCAAAAAGGGTCAAATAGCACTTATTACCTGAGTATCCGTGCTATTAGCGACTAATTGGCGACTAGTATGCTAGTCGCATAGTGGTCGGTATATTCAAAATTTAAAAAACAGTAAGTGGCACAGTTTTTCATGACCGACACTTTACCGACTACATATACAGTCGCAGGGTTGTCGGAAATTAGTCGCCATATGTTCAGATTTTCCTATAAACACCCCTAAGTCGCAAGTTAGTCGGTATTTTGAATCATTTAGCTTCCCAGAGAAGCTACTCTGTTTGTCAGATGCATTGGGAAGGTAAAAAAACTTTTCAGTATACCGACTAGCCACCGACTAAAAGTGAGTCGCAGGTTAGTCGGTATACTGAAAAGTTTTTCAACTTTCCCACGTCTTCTGAAAAGTTACTGCAGGCATTGATTGAGATAGGTAAAAAATCTTACCGACTAAATACCGACTGTAATTTAGTCGCAAAAGAGTCGGAGAATTGAAAAGTCTTTTCCCCTTTTCCAACATCTTTTCAAAATAATTACTGAGGTATTTATTTTAGTAGGTTGAACGGTTAAAATTTCACCGACTACCCACCGACTAACATTGAGTCGCCAATTGGTCGGTGAGTTAAAAAGTCTTTTCCTTTTCCCAACGTCTTTTCAAAATAATTACTGAGGTATTTATTTGAGTTGGTTGAACGGTTAAAATTACACCGACTACCCACCGACTAACATTGAGTCGCCAATTGGTCGGTGACATTTAAGGATTAAAACCAAACGTTTTTATTTTACCCCAATATCCACCGACAAACTAGCGACTATCAGTTAGTCGCAGGTTAGTCGGAAACCGTTTTATATAAAAAACTGAACAGTTCCAAAAAACCGTCATTTTCATTTTCATAATCTTTCTTCCACTCTTTCTCTCTTTCTCTCTTTCTTTCTCTCTTCATTACCCTAATATCCAACGTCATTTTCATTTAAGGATTCCTCTTTCTTTCATTTTGGGTTATCATTTTGGGTTATCATCCGTAATTTCATTTCATTCCAACTTTCTTCATATCCAAGGACTAAAGCTTAATATTTTTTTTATGTTTTTTTTCCATGAACATGATTTTACATGATTTTTGTATAATTTCACATGTTTTTTCATGAACATGATTCCACATGATTTTTACACGTTTTTTACATGTTTATTTCAAATGTTTATTGATTTTTTTACATGTTTATTTCAAATGTTTATGTTGTTTTTAGGGTTTTTTTTCGTTTTTTTATGATCTTGTTTATGTGTTTACATGTTTATAATCTTGATTTTTTCGAATTTTTATAATCTTGTTTACATGTTTATGTTTTAGGGTTTACATGTTTCGGTTTTTTTTTCATATCTTAATATTTTTATGGGTTTACATGAAATATACTAGTTCATATGTTTTTAGGGTTTGCATGTTTCGTTTTTTTTTTGTTTTTTTTTTTTGGTATCATTTTTTTTTTTTCGAAAAATATATGTTTATTTTTTTTAGGGTTCGTTTTTGTCATGTTTATTTTTGAAATATACATGTTTATTTTTTTTAGGGTATATATGTTTCGTTTTTTTTTTCATGTTTATTTTTGGTATCGTTTTTGTCCGGTTCGACAGCATGCCCGTTCTGACCCGGGCACCCATGCGGTTCCGCTCTCTCAACCATCTGCGGGTTTAGAGGAGCATATTCTGAGGTCAGACATTAGGAGGGCAGTTCGGGCTGTCACTCCCTCTCCGGTGTCATCACATGCTTCGTCACGTAATGCTGGTACACCGAAGACTGACATAGCCCAGGGGCCGCCACGCGAGGACCCTCCCCCTCCGCCGCTGCACCGACCACCACCTCTTCCATGGCTGCCCAACGAGGGCACGTTTGCCACCGACACTGGCAACCAAGTATGAACGTCCATTCGTAGGACGTTTGAGGCCTACCAAGATCCTAGAGGATGGGCTACCTAACTAAGGATGCTATCGAGTTCTATTGGCATCAGTTTCAAGTAAGTATATTTACTACATTATTTCATTATTTGATTAACTTTTAATTGACTTGTTGTTGTACTAATACTGATTGTTTTTGTCGTTTCAGAAACAATGGTCTTGGGATCCCTCTATCACCGACTTGGTGCGCAAGGAGTGGGTGAAGAGGGCCAAGATCCGGTACAAAGACATGATTCATTCGCAAAGAAAAATATATGAAGAGAATAATGAATATATGCCCGATTGGGCGTCGACGGAGGCTTGGGGAGAGTGGATACGGGCCTGGAGAGCTCCAAAATTCCAGGTCAGGAGGGAGCGAGGGAAAAAGAACCGTCGCCGGGGCAATCCAACGGGTGTCGCAGAAGTCACCCATACCGGCGGCTCCGTGTCTGCCCGCAGGACACTGCGGATATTGGTATATACTGGACTTTTTATTAATTTAAATTTTTTTAAATTTTGTTATTTTTATTTGTTTATACATTATTTTTGTTTAACCTTCAACTTTGTTTTTACAGGAAAAAGAGCAGAAGCGCACGCCCTCCTCTTATGAGTTGTTTCTACGCACTCATAAGGTGAAAACAAAGGACGGGTCGCAGTGGATCAACGAGAAGTCCAAGGCCGTGAACGTAAGTGCCATTAATTATGTTCTGTTTTTAAGTACTCATGAATCATAGTAGTTAGTTTTTTGGTAACTAGTATAGCTTTTGGTAAATTAGCTGTTTTAGAATACTTTGGACATTTGATATTGGATTTTGAGGAAATGCTGGTTTGATAGCTGTTTTCGTAGTTTAGCTTTTATTTCAGGGTTATGTAATTTTTGGTTTAGTTAGTTTATAGAGGAAACTCTGTCGAAATTTTTATATAATTTTATGCTTTGTTTAGGACGAATATTTACGCCTCCATGCCGAGTTGCCTCTCGATGCTTCTGATGAGGAGGAAAATGACGCCTATTTTCAGGCCGTCAAAAATGTCGAATCACAAGAGTCGACGAAGAAGCCCTCCAAGGCTGTGTTTGGTCTTGGTGAAGCCGCACAGACTCAAACCCAGGCCACTCTTCCACCCAACCAGCTAGTGAACGAGAGGTTGGATGAGCTACAACAGTCCATGAACCAAGTTGCTCTAAGCATCAACTCGAGCATTTCGAGGGAGGAGTTTGAGCGGCTAGTGGCGGAGCATGAGCGTTTGAGGCGTGAGGTACAACATCTTCTCGGCTTTATGCACAATGTATTTGCCGAAAGAGGTTTTTCGGACCCTCCTCCACCTCCCCCACCCATCTGATCCTTGTACTTGGATGTTTTTATTTTTATTTAAAAACAATGGGTTGTATCTCTAAACATTAATTTTTATGTTTTTACGTTTATATTTTTATTTATCTAAACATTTGCTTTATTAATTTTATTTGTGCGTTTTCATCTTTTATTACGTTTTCTATTATATTCGTTCGACAATTTATTTTAATAATAAAATAATAAAACTGGTCAAATGTGGTCAACGGAAATTGACCACATTTGACCAGTTTTATTATTTTAATATTATAAATCTAGCGACTAGATTCCGACTAAAACTTTAGTAGGAAATCAGTCGGAACTACCGACCAATCTCATACTAAATTTTAGTCGGGCATTAGTCGGGATCAAAAGCCGCCAAATTTTGGTACGCTTTTTTAGTCAACATAAGTTTGACTTTACCGACTATTCTCCTACTAAAGCGGAGTCGCAGGTTAGTCGGGAAAAGAGGCGCCAAAATATGGTCAAAATCCGGGTGATTTGAAGTTTGACTATTCCGACTAATCTCCTACTAAATCTGAGTCGAAGGTTAGTCGGAATAATTTAAAAAAACATTTTTCAAAAAAAAAAAAAATAAAAAAAGCAAAATCTGTTTTATGTTTACAGCGACTAGATTGCAACTAAAAATTAGTCGGTAGCAGCGACTAATCTCCGACACAGAAAAACAGTCGGAGGTCCGACTAACCACCTACCAAACGTCAGTTGGTCGGAACGCCGACTAAATTACCGACCTAGGATTTTTAGCGACCCTTTTATACCGACTAAATGCATTTAGTCGGAAGTTAGTCGGTATACAGATATACCGACCAACGTCCGACTATATGGCTTAGTCGCAAGATTGCAAAATTTTTGTAGTGTTAACTAGAAGTAATTGGTAAGTTGAAATTAGAGGTGTTCAAAACAGACCTGATGACCCAATAGACACCCAATTTTGTAACAGAACTCGATTTGACCCGACTTAAAAATGGATTAACAATTAAGTAAAAACCAATTATGTGAACACAAAATCCAATTTTGAACCGACCCGAAACACCTGACCAGAAATCAACCCGATAACCCGAATAAACACCTCTTGTTGGAATAGGTGCTTAAGCATTCCTGCTCCTATGCATAGGTTTGGGTTATTTTTGTACGTGATTGCATTGCATAGCGGGTACGTAAGATCAGTTTAGGGTCTGAGAAGTTGAGTTAAGAGGCTGGGTAATGCTATTTTGCCTTGAGACTTGAGACCACTAACCAGAAGCTGGTCCTCATTATTCCATTTGTCTAGTAGACTAGTAGGTCATCCACTAACTTATTATTTGACTTCAACTTGCTACTATCATTATTTGTCTTCATTACTCGTCTCTTACCTCTTCTCTACCCTTATAAACTACTTAATAAATAAATGTTTGGGCTCCATAACCCATTTTTAATTATATTATTATTAATCACTACAACATAATTTGCTTTTAGTGTGGAATATATTTAGCGACATTTAATTAAAATGTCGCTATTTCAAATTTCTTATAGTGTATATAGAGGATTTAGTGATATTTATTAGAGTCTTTAGCAGCATATTAAAAAGTCGCACTAAAACTTTTAGCGACATAAGATCTAATGACATTTTTCACAAATTTCATCATAGACTATAGTGACAATTACATATGCCACTAAAGACCATATTAAGTGTCGTTAAATCACTTTATGGTGGAAATTAAAATAAAAACCAATATTTATTAATCTAAAAATATGAATCAGTGGCTTTTTTTTAATGCCACTAGAATTTAATGTCGCAAAAAATTAAATTTGTTGTAGTGAATGTTGATTTCTCAACACATGTATTGTATACTAATGAAGAAAAATATCAAATGCAACAGTATACGAACATGATAAAAGTTTGATTCTTATCACCTGTAATATAAATTAATCTTATATCGATAACACAGTGTGATTATTAAAAAACATTTATTCGATAAACGATCCTAACAAGTTTAAAATAGACATCATTAATCTTAAGAATAATTGTCCTAAATATTATAATCTATTGCCCATTATTTCTTTTTGAATGATCTCACCTTTTAAAAAATTTTAAATAATAATTCAACTTTTGCCTCTATTTTGTTGTAAATGGACCTAAGAAAAATCAAATCGACTATTCCATGTTTTTCTGGATAGCTACATTTAACCGGTCATCCTCCTCCTTTTTTATAAGCTTGCTTTCATGAGGTTACATCATATTCAACCCCAACATTTTGAAGAGAGAAAAAAAAAATTTTTACATCTTTAAGTTAATGAAAATCTTAATAATTTCATAAGGTATGAACTCTAATTCTCCTTTTTCTCAAAGTGTTGGTTCAATAAAAGATTATGTGAAATGTGAGCATGATTTTGAAGCAAAGTTGCAAAGTGCGAAGCAACATTCTCGAGCTAGTGAGAAATTAGAAATGAAGAGGAAGAGGTAGATGGAGACTTTAATGAGGTCAATTAAAGGATTTTTAATTAGAAAAATAAAAAGTGTTTAAATAAGTTAAAAGGATACAAGATTTACTTGTTGTAATTAAACGAGTCTTTGCAAGAAAGGTTTCGCAACAAAAGTTATGGAAAAGTAGAATTTTTTTAAAATTTTCAAAAGGTGATCCTTAACAAAGAATAGAAAATGCGTTGGATTATTTAGAAGAATTTTTCCTAATCTTAATTAGTGGGACGACTATAACGACAAATCACACTCGATAGTAATGTTTAAATTTTGGAACCAAACATTTTATTATCCTAATAACTTAAACTTAATTAAGGTGTTAATTACTACTATTCTTTAATTTGTTGGATATCGAACTATAATTTTAAATGTTTATTTTCTCATTAATACTTCTACTTAAACTTTTTTAGGTTACTTTCTCGTTTACATTTTCATTCGTTTACATTTTCATTTGTCTTAGTAGGACAAACAAAGAAACAAGTTTTTGATTACGTGAAAAAAATACATTATATTAAACAAAATTAATTTAAAATTGCATGTATTATGCATGTGTTCCTTTCACGTGCGCCAAGTTTGCAAGACAATTTTAAAAGGGGAAAAGAAGCAAAGGAAGGTACGTTGTTCTAGAAATGATGTCAATTTGGATTTTAAAAAGGAAAAATTACAAAAAACTACCTTTTCTGAAGGGTCACTTGCAAAAAACTACCTTTTGTATTTTTTTTTACAAAAAACTACCTTTTATGATACAAACGTTTTCAAAACACTACCTCTTAACGCCTGCTGTTAGTTGACCGTCAAATCTAAGTTTGACTTTGCACGTGAGTTGCACGTGACCATCTTTTAAAACCCAGAAACGTTTTATTTTTTTATTTTTATGTCATTTCCCTCCCTTTCTCCATTAACATCCACCCACGACCATTACTGAAACCCTATTTTTGCACCAGTTCCCCTAATTCAGCCTATGTCAAACAACTTTTGGATCATCAAAACCAACAACAACCCACCATCAAAGCCTAAATTCCAAAAGATTCGCATCGATTAAACTAATCAATAAAATCAGTATACTCATTGTAGTTTGCATCATCAAAACCAAAAGCTTAAACAGTAAAAAAAGAATGAATTGCTAAATGAACATGGAAAGAGATTCAATCTACTAACCTGTGTAAGTTTAGCATTGAGCAAACCCTCGGAATAAGCACCCTCAGCAGGAGACCTATTCTCAATAGCAATAACCTGATCTTTATACCACAACAACAAAATAGTTTCCCCATCTTGAATAATCACTCTTCTCTCACCTCTAGGCAACGCCGCCAACGGCACAACAGGCACCCAATTTTTCCCACCGTCATTCGACGCTTGAGATCCTTCCGCCACTGATATTTCCGACGCTTTACACCCAATAGATTTCCTAAACTTGGTCGAATTTCGGAAAGAAATGGAGAATTCGGAGATGGGTAAGTGGGAATTTAGGGTAGGAAATGTTGGGGGAAGAGAAGGTTTAGAGTGAGAGGGAAGAGAAAGGAGAGTGGAGATGGATTTGAAGAAGGTAGTAGTGGCAGCCATGGAAGGGTTGAAGAAGGTTGATGAAGATGAGAAACAGAGGAAGTGACCCTTAGATTTGAATAAAGTCACGTGCAACTCACGTGCAAAGTCAAACTTAGATTTGACGGTCAACTAACAGCAGGCGTTAAGAGGTAGTGTTTTGAAAACGTTTGTATCATAAAAGGTAGTTTTTTGTAAAAAAAAATACAAAAGGTAGTTTTTTGCAAGTGACCCTTCAGAAAAGGTAGTTTTTTGTAATTTTTCCTTTTAAAAAAGCCATTAATTTAGTGAAAATAACAATGGACAAAAAAACAAAACGTAAAGCTATAATTGTTGATTTAGTTTTTGGATTGGAATTTATTGTAATCATATAAGTTGGTTGGGTAATTTTTAGATTTTAAGTCTCCCTTATTAACATTTACTAAATCAATTTTTATGGTATGATCATGATTTAATGATGTTAATTGAAATACGATAAAGTAGAGTTGGTAAAGTACTTATCTTTTCTCCATAATTAAGGTAAGTTGTTCAAGCCCCCACAAACCTTTTTTGCGTGCAAGTCATTTGCGCGTAAGGTTAGTAGGTAAAGTAATTTTTCTTTTTTCTTTTATCCACTCTCGCTCCACAGAATTAGTGATTGACAAACCTGAGCGCCTTTCTCCAATCGCTTTTGTTTGGTAAATTTCATCAATTTCGTTAATTAATTTAAAGCAACCTTATACTTTATTTTCCTTAAATTCTTGGCTTTATCGTATTTTCCTTAAGATCTTATGACCGCCCTCTCCTTATGGGTATGAGACGCCGTCGACCTTCCTTCCCCAGACCCTGGCCATAGAGTATCTATGTGCGGGAACACTGGGTATGATGATGATGATGATGATGATGATGATGTCTAAAAATTTGGTGTTTTTGTGTAAATTTGATAATTATAATAATATTATTTAAACAAGAATTTAGAATGATTAGAAGGTGGTGAATTTAAGTTATTTTAATTTTAAATGGATTTTGTACTTTTGTTTGTATAAGATCTTTTATATTGTTCATTTATTATATTAATTAGTTTGATAGTTCAATTGTGTCATTGTGAATTTGTAATCAATTATTATCTCTATATGTTCAAATGTAATTTTTTATGTTGTTCAATGTATTTTTTATTTAAACTATTCACATCACTTGTTATTTTTTTAGATCTGCTCTGGTGTATATAAGTCCAGAAAATGGGTCATGACCACGGTTACTGAAAAAAATTAAAACTTATCAATAATTTTTTATCTTATTATATAAAACAGTGTTAAATTCGTACCAATGCAAGAGATATTCAATAATGTGTTTGTTTTGATATAAAACTTTAACATAGTTTGATTCAAATGGCTTTGTTTGATATTTTACTAGATAGTATTCATGCGATGTTCATTATAATTTTCTGACACATTCGCATAAATTAAAAAATTAATATTTTAAGAAATAAATTTTACATTATAGTTTATTTCATTTCACTCTAGACTATACACTACATACATTGTATGATATTTTCTATTGTGTGCGCAAGTGATTGTGAAATTTAATTCATGACAATTAAAATACAGCAAAAGCCCAAAAAATATATTATGTTTGAACCATCTCAAAATATCCAATTCATTAAGGGGCTATATCACCATAGTTGGGGTTTAGTAGTTTAAATGTACGCAACCTTACCCTTATTAGTGATAAAACTAACAAATAAATTGTTTCAAATTGACGTTGATAGCAATAACCAACATGAAACTTAAGAAGTTACATTATTAACTAAATCATTTTCTTTATTTTATTTTAATTCAAATTAGAGCAATCCAAAAAAAAAATTATGTAACAATAGTTCGCAAAACCTTGAAAAGGCGTGCTTGTCGAATATAATAATTCATTTTTTGTTAATTTGGTTTTTAAATACATTGTTTTTCAATTGCTTCGTCAGCCTTTTTAAATAGGAAAAATTACCGTGAATAATACGAACTTTCATTGATTTCCCTATAACAATAAGAACTTTTGATTAATCCTGAATAATACCAATTTTGATGTGGATTTCCCTCTAGCATCCTTAACCTATTGGTAACCTACATTTGTAGGTTAACTTGTCAAAAAAAGGGATTAATCGAAAGTTCGTATTATTGTAGGAAAATCATTGAAAGTTCGTATTATTCACGCTAATTTTTTCTTTTTATTATTATATTGTAGGCAATAAACTTTTAAATTATTATTGCATTTTTTTATTTTTTTTCTATTTTCCTTTTATTTTTTGGCAAGTTGACCTACAATTGTAGGTTACCAACAAGTTAAGGATGCTAAAGGGAAATCCACATCAAAATTGGTATTATTCGGGGTTAATCGAAAGTTCGTATTATTGAAGAGAAATCAGTGAAAATTCGTATTATTCACGGTAATTTTTCCTTTTAAATATCCAACTACTAAAGACATATTTAAATAAATATTTTGATTTGCTCCTAAAGTTGAATTACATTTGAGTTTGAACTAGTAAAGAAACACTTGGAACTCTCATGTAAAAATGGTAAAACATTACAAGTACGTTAAAGAATAAAAAATGTTAGTTGTAAGTGACAAAGTTCTGATAAGTCAAGAAGCTTAACAGTTGTCTTATGTGTCAAACCTTTGGTTCTCTTAGCTTTATGTTTGGATTGTTGTTATGTAGAATGCTAACATATCTAATTAATCACATGTGAACAAAGGGACCCACACCAGCCTCATAACTTCATGGATAAAGACTAGCCTAAACCAATGTCCAATATGTAGTGCTGTTTTTTCATTCTATTCTCAATTATTTGTTATCCATTATATTTTATTTTTCTTTTTCCTCTCTATAACTTGGTTAATAACATGACAAATCATCATGCATAGCTAAGAAGTTTAATTAGCTATAACAAAAGAACCCAACAAAATATCGTAAATATACTTGGTCCTATGTTCTAAAATATGGTACTAGAGAAAAATGCCAGTCTACGTTAAATTGGATATATGTATTATATGCATACCTCCATACACATTGATTTAATCTAAATTAAATCACAAATGTTCTATAAAGCTAAGGCACTGTTTTAGTCTAAGAGAAGACACAAACAGTACTAATTAGATTTAAATAAAGCATTAGTTTTATATATATATATATATATATATATATATATATATATATATATATATATATATATATATATATATATATATATATATATATATATATAATTATGTATTGAAAAAAAATATATTATGATATGTTAATCACAATTCGTGTAATATATATTATGTGATGATCCTTAATTTGGAGTTGTATGTTTATCATGAAACGTTTTTTTAGCTAAATAAAACTTGATTAAACTGAGTTAAACTTTTTTAGCTAAGCCAAACTTGTATTTGTTGACCCCTAAAGCCGGTGAAGATGGAGAAAGGTCTACGACAGGGTGATCCATTATCACCTTATCTTTTCATACTTGTGAGTGAAGCCCTTATGTGCCTCCTAAAAAAGGCAGAGGAGCTGAGGTTGATCGAAGGTGTTGAGATTGGAAAAGATAAAATCAAGTTAAAGCACCTTCAGTTTGCAGATGACACATTAATCTTTATTCCTAAATACAATTCTGTTGTTAGGAACTACTTCCGTATCCTTGATATCTTTGCATTAATGTCGGGAATGCGCCTTAATTACAGCAAATTCAATATCATTTCTTGGAGTACTGCAGATGGTAACTGGGCGGAAAATATTGCACGTGAAAATGGGTGTGTGCATTCGGTTTGCCCTACTACTTACCTTGGCCTACCTCTTGGGGCTAATATGAACTCAAGCCTTGCTTGGAAACCAGTGATAAGGAAGATTGAAAATAAACTTTCGTCATGAAAAGCAAAACTACTTTCGAGAGCTGGGAAGCTTACCTTGATTAAAAGTGTACTTAATAGCCTCCCAATATATTACTTGAGCATTTTTAGGATACCTAAATCTGTAGCGTTGAAAATTGTAAAGCTACAAAGGAGATTCTTTTGGGGGAATGCTACAGATGGAAGATTTCCAACTCCGATGGTCAAATGGTCCTCAATTGAATTACCGAAAAATATTGGTGGCTTGGGTGTAGGTAATATGCTGCATAAAAACCTCATTCTCTTATTTAAATGGTGGTGGAGATTTTCGAAAAGCGACAATACTCTTTGGAAGCGCATCCTAATTTCAATTCACAATATAAAGGGGTTGAAGGCGTCATCTGACTCATTTGGTATATATCAAGAGTGGCACTTGGGTACACCTGCTTAAAAATGATCCGGATACTAGGAGGATTAGACACATAGTTGAGGAAGGCTTGATGATAAAGATTGGGGATGGTAATTCTGCTAGATTCTGGCACGACAAATGGTGCACCCCCGGACCACTTAAAGTTGTATTCCCAAGGCTCTTCTCAATATCCGAAAAAAGTGATGCTATGATTAGTCAGATGGGGTTGTGGAGTGAGAGTGAATGGACCTGGAACTTCTAATGGAGGCGGTGTCTGTATGATTGGGAGGTAACTGATCTTGATCGACTAACTCTTCTTATTGCGCAGGTATCCCCTCATCCTGGAGAAGCTGATGGTGTGACATGGCATGGTCATATGTACCACAAATTTCCCATCAAAGATGTTATTGAGAGATTCTATGGGACACAGGATCCGATTATTCTCCCAAAGTTGTTTGCACTTTCTTGTGGAGTACCAAAATTTCACCTAGAGCACAACTTGTCTTTTGGCTTGCTAACTTGGAGAAGCTAAAAACAGGAGATCAATTGGTGAATAAAGGGGTGATTGACCCTGCAAATGGTATTTGCCCTTTTTGTGAAAATGAAATTGAAACTAACACTCATCTGTTATTTACTTGCTTATTTTCTTGGAGGATTTGGATGCAAATACTTGAATGGTGGGTAGTATCGGGTGTCCTTCCAAATCATTGCCATATGTTTACTCTTTCTTGGAAGAGTTTGGTGCCAAAAAGATGTAGGGGGAAGCTTTGGAATCTAACTTTGGGTTGTGTAATTTGGTCACTCTGGTTCGAAAGAAATAAAGTTAAGTTTGAAAATAGGAGATGTGATATCTACATACTTCCTCATACTGTGAAGACACGGGTTGCTGCTTTATGGGAAAAGGAACTTCTTGGGATGGATGCCGTTGCATATCATGGATTTTCGTCTAACCCGAGTGCAATTTTGATTTAATTTGATTATGTAGATGGATGCATATAGTACTCTTGCGGCCCGTTTGGTTAGTGGTACTAAATGGTGGTAATGGGAATGGTTTATAGTGTAAAATTTCATCAAAACTTTTATATCATTCCCATGGTAATGAAATTTTGATCACAAAAAAAATTTGTGTTCACAAATTTCCATTACCACCTAATACCACCTCTCCCATTGGTAATGCATTGGAATGAATTTTATGAATAAAATTAGATGATTGAATGTTATCAAGCATAGCCATTAAAGTAGCCAAGAGATTTTTCAACCAAAATTACACTAGTTTTTTATTCCTATTACCGCGTTTTATTACCATCTATCAAACGGGCCGTTGGTGTATTGATTGTATCTTTGGCGGTTTTGTTTTGTAGGTTCATGGTGTGTAAGGTGATAGCTATTAGATTATTTGGTGCGTAAGGTGCATTGGAGTACTGTTTTTTATTCCTATGCTGTTTCTGAGTGGCCTGTTTCTTGGTCCCTTGATTCAATGGTTTTTTCCCCTCGCGGAGTTTTTTATGCCGGCGGGTCAGGGGCTCCCAAGTCTCAGTGTGTTTGTCGTCTCTTTGAGTAATATAATTCCAAATTTTCGAAAAAAAAAACTTGTATTTGTTGAATCAAACCTTTTTTAGCTAAAATAAATTTCATCTAGTTGAATCAAACGTATTCTTGGCTAAACTTAACATGTTTCAACTAAATGAAATATATTTTTAGTTAAACTAAACTTTATTCAGCTGACTTCAACCTATTTTATATAACATAAATTTAATCAGTTGAATCAAAGTCATTTTTAGTTAAACTAAACTTGATTTACTTGAATCAAACTAACTTTTGAGTCAGCAGAATTCAACTTATTTTTATCTAAGCAAACGAATTTTTCTGACAAACTTTTTTTTGGCTAAACTAATTTTCATCTAGTTAAAACAAAACTTTTATTGCTAAACTAAACTATATTAAGATTAATCAAACTTATTTTAAGCTAAAAAAATTTAGTTCGAATGAATCAAATTTATTTTTGGTTAAACCAAACTTAATTCAGCTGAATCAAACTTATTTTTACCTAAGATAAATTAAATTAACAAATTTATTTTTATTTTTAGCTAAATTAAACTTGATTCGATTGAATCAAACTTATTCTAAGCTAATCTTAAACTTGATTTACTTGATCAAACTTATTTTTAACTAAACTAATATTGATCACATGAAATTCAAATATTTTCAACTAAACTTAACTTGATAACTGTATAAATTTCTTTTTTGGCAAAACTAAATATTATCTAGCTAATCACAAACTTTCAGCTAAAATATTCTAGTTCAGTTAAATCAAACTTTGTTATAGCTCAACTACACTTTACTGAGCTAAATCAAATTTATTTTTAGTTAAACTAATTCAGGTGAATCAAACCTATTTTTATCTAAATTAATCATATTTCAGCAGAATTAAATTTAATTTAACTATAAATTGAACTTGATATAGCTAACTCAAACATGTTTTTTTAACTAAACTAAACTTAACTCAACTAAATAATAATACTTAGCTAAATTAAATTTCATCTACCTAAAACAAACTTATTTTTGCTTACTAAACTATATTCAGCATACGCAAAGTTATGTCTAACGGCACAATATTCAATTCAATTTAAATTAAAATTATTTTTAACTAAACAAACTTTATATTGTTGAATCAAATTAATTGTAGCTAACATAAGATTATACATAGTTTTTGTTAAACCAAATTTTATTCAACAAAATCAAACTTATTCTTAAAAAAAAGACCGAATTTGATTCAAGTGAACCAAACTTATTTTTAGCTAAAATAAACTTGATTTAACTAATTTAAAATTATATTTAGCTGAATAGCACTTATTTTAAACTAAGTTAAACTTGATATTGGGTCGAGTCAATTGTGCGTCAGGTTAATATCGGGCGAGTCAATTGTGAGTCGGTTTGATATCAGGTCGGGTCAATTGTGAGTCGGTTTGATATCAGGTCGGGTCAATTGTGGGTCTCGAGCCACTTTGATTCGAATTATGTCAATTGCCTAGCGGGTTTTAGAGTTGGATTAAAGTGAGTATTAGGTCGGATGTTAGTCGGATTATCTTAACAACATTTTTGGTTATCAAATATTAGTCATTCTCGAGTCGATGGATAGAGCATTTGCATGCTGTGCAGAAGGTTTGAGGTGCAACCCCTACTAGGCCAACTGGGAGTTTCTTGACTGTGTGCATTCTCTTAGTCTCTCCTTGAGGAGAACAAGTATGATTTATCTGCATCTTTCGGGACAAAAACCCCTTACTCGGACCCTGCCTTGTGCGGGATACTGGGAGTGTCCTTTACTTTATTAGTCATTCTCGGGTTGAATGCAGAGATTAGCCATGGTTATATAATAATGTTATCGGTTCGCTATAGATTACAAGTCAACTTTATATTGGTTTAGGTTAATTACAGGTCACTACACTTAGATCCACCAACCGCTCGAACACAGCTCAATATCAGATAATATTGTGGGCAATATTGTTAGACTCATGCCATAGCGACACTATTAAGCAAAAATAAAAGAAAATTGAGTCATAAATTATTATGAATTAGTGGAATGTAAAAGGGAAGAACATATATAAATTAGTGGCCATATGAAAAAAGCAAAATTAGAAGGAAACAAAGAGGAAGAAAGAAGTTGATAAGTAGTCCGTTGTTGGCTTGTTGGATATGTGTTGGTGTGTAGTATTAAAGACAAAAGTGTAGTAGAAAACGGTTATCTTTTTGTACAAAGTTAAAAGAAAATGTCCATTTTTTCATCCTATTTCTGTATCAAAACAATTAAGATTCTATCAATTATTTCTCACGGAAATAAAGACTGAGACTGTCAATCACTCAAACCTTATAAACTTCACATGCATGCATGGACAATAATTATCATACTATTAGGTTCTTGATGCAATTCCACTAATGTCATGTTTTGTTTTTTAGTCCCTTGTCAAATTTATACTTCATATGTTAATTAATGTAATTTTTAAGAAACCATCTCGACCAAAAGCTTAAAGTGGTGGTTGAGGCCCACAATATGTTATTATACTCTAACACATCTCTTCACACGAGTACCCACTGGGCTAGAAGTGTGGATGCAGCACGGGACCTCTATATATCTAGCACTAAATATTCCACTTTAAGTGAGTGGTGGTTGAGATTTGAACCCGTGATTTTTTGTCACATTGGATCTGATACCATGTCAAAAAACCATCTCTACCAAAAACTTAAGTTGATGGCAGGGCCGTAGCAAGGGCAGGGCAAGTAGGGCGACTGCCCTGGCCCCCAAACCAAAAGTCCATCTTCAGATATAATAAAGGCCCCAAATTTCCAAAATAATTATTTATAAAACAAATTCTTACTTGAGATCGTCTATGCAATAGACATCTTAAATTTTAGGCTGACTCAATTTATAAATTTTTTTTAAAAAAAATTGGTGGTTTTATAAGTTAAAAGGGAGATATGGGCTGGGCTCTTAAAATGTTCACTTTCCTAATTGAATTTGTTTAGTCCCAAAAAAGATTGTCATTAGTTCAATTCAAAATGTATCTTAATTCAATTTTCAAGCAGATTAATTGCTTCTCCTTCGTGATTATGATAATTGGTAATTTTATCCTTCAATTATCAACGGGAATTTTTCGAATAATATGTAATCCTCTTTCTATATTCTACTTTATTCATCAAAATTTTATCTTTCTATTAAGTTTTGGGAGAAATGCAATGGTCTAGCTAATTTATGTATTTAGAAAAAAAATTAGAACATATTAATGTAGAAACTATTATTAGTGACTTTGCATCTAAAAGGCTCGTAGAAAAATTTTCATATGAACGCTTAGGCTTTGATTTCAATTTGTGTTTATCTATATGAAATTTGATAGATTTAAAGATTATTATTCGTAATAAATATGTATCTTTTTGGCTACCTAATTTTTATTTTACTTTAAAATATTATGTGAATTAGGGCCCCAATTTATGTCTTCGCCCCGGGCCACCAAAATTTCTGAAACTGCCCTGGTTGATGGTTGAGGCCTACGATATGTTATATAATTTAACAGTTATTTTTTCAAAAATAATAATCAATCAACCAATAATTTAATCTAATAGTTGAGGTTACATAATAAATTATATAATCTATGGAAATATTAAGTAATCAAAGCATCCGATCACACACACAATGCTGTCCATTTTGTTGCACTACAACAAATTTAACTTTTGCGATATTGGATTTAGTGGCACTTAAAAAATGCCACTGATTCATCTTTTTGGTGTAATAATTATTAGTTTTTATTTTAAGTTCTATTATAAAGTGATTTAACGACATTTTATTTGGTCTTTAGTAGTATATGTAATTGTCACTATAGTCTATAGTGATATTTGAGAAAAATGTCACTAAATCCTATGTCGCGAAAAACTTTAGTGTGACTTTATGATGTTAAAGGATCTAATAAATGTCACTAAATCCTCTATACACATTATAAGAAATTTGAAATAGCAATATTTAAATTAAATATCATCATACAATATATTAATTTTAATGTATAGTGATGAAAAAGTCAAGTGAATATGGGAGTGACAAGTGTAATTTTTTTATTGGTCAGTATTTTTGGCAGGAGTATTTATGGCCAGGAATTTTTAAATACAGCAAGATTATTTATGACCAAGGATTTTTAATGTTTAGTATAGTAATTATATTACCAGGAATTTTTTCCTAAATAAGGCAGGATTAAACTTGATCAGGGATTTTTAAGTTTAGTATAATAATTATATGACAATATGAAATTAATAGCAATGAGATCAGAGATTTTGACCAGTAATTTTTTTATTTATAGCAATAATAATATAGTGATTAATTTATTTATGAACATGGATTTTGACAACTAAGACAAAATTTCTACAAAATTTAAAACGACAGGATTTTGAAATATGTCATCATAATGAGAACGTAGTATATAAAAAGGTGTTTTAAAACTTATAAACTTTTTATTAACAACCTATTTTGTGTTTTTTATATTTAATTTTTTTTTAATTAATTACAATGTATGTATATAAATAATTTATCACGCACCTTCATTTAATATTTTCGTTCGTATAAAATTTCACTAAAATATCAATGTATTAAAAAATCCGTGCATTGCACGGGTTTCTATTCTAGTTAAATATATTTCAGTAAAAGTAAATTATGTTGTAGTATTTATAATTTGGATGATGAGATTGTTAGACACAAAATGATCTTAACATGGGGACACTCCCTAATGGGCAACCATCTTTTAAGTCCAAATTCTTAAAAAAGTCCTGCTTGTCTTGGAAAAGAGGTTGGCTTACCTTGTTTAAAAAGTGAATATATATATCACGGTAAAACTGATTGGTATAAAGTATAATATTGTTTAGGGTAAAACATAGTTATAATTTGTATTAGCCAAGAAAAATATTCAAGTCTTATTGTAAATAAATTTAGAGACAAAAATTCAAATACAAATTTTATTTTTTATACATATATCACAAATTTTAAGACGAGATGTGCAAATGCTTTAATCTCTAAAAGATTTAGGCGTCTTATACAGATACAGGGCCGTCGAATGGCAAGTGCAAAGCGGTCAACCGTCCAGGGTCCCGTGTTTTTTGGGCCCAAAAACCTTATTTTTATGTATATAAGTGATATTAATTTGAATCAAATTTATATATAACTTACATTTTTTTGCTAAATAATATGAGTTTTTAGTGTTTTTTTTGTAAAGTAGATTAAATATTAACAATAAAAACAAAAGATGTATTATATTATGCGTTATGTCTTAAGTTTTTAGGGGCTCATTTTTATCTTTTTCTCTGGAGCCCAAAAATGAACGAGACGACCCTGTACAGATATAATATTATATCAATCTCTAAATTGATTAACAGTATTTATGAACTACTTTTAACAATGGTTGACTAAAAACAACTTGGGTATAGAAATTTACGCAATCAAAAATAAATTATATATACAGATTTAATGCTTATGGTCCCAATATATTTCCCACTAACTTTATATTAACATTTTATAAGCTTAATGCAACCCATGTTTTTTCTACTAGCTTTATTATTAAATAAAGTAGTATTTCAATCGCGGTAAACACAAAAGCCTTTACAATTATGGTCGCGATATGGTAATGCGGCCTTATTTCTGCACTATAGTAAGTGTTACGTTTATAGGCCATAGATAACATGGATGGCTTACAAAGCTTAAAACATACATGTAGCATAACATGCTAAGTAGCACAGCACAATGTGGGTATTAGTCATACTGAGAACTAGTGTACAAACTTTTAGCTAATTGCACAAGTGAAACTTCTAGAGGTTGATTTGGTATAGTGCTGTTCTGGACAGCAACTTTTGATCTTCCAAGGTGTTAATTGCTCTATTTATTTGTGGTCTTTTAATATATGTATTCAATAACGATCTTAGTCCCTATAAATAGAGAGCTTATATATATATATTCATCAAAAACATCCACAAAAATAACCCTAGCCAAACACTAGTTTAGTATCTCTTCTCTAATTGAAATTCTCAATTGTTATAATATAAGAGATACTATATCGAAGGACGTAGCCTAAATTGGGTGAACCTCGTTAATTTTGTGTCATTTTATTGCATTTTTATCTCTTACAAACATCGATTTTATTGTTTGCGTAATTTGTTTCACACGACTACATACTTCCGATATATCTTAGTGATATTAGAGGTTGTAACACAACGTTCGATCTCTAACATAGCATCGTTTTCATGAGACAATTTGGCTGAAAATGTAAGGTAAGAGTAAACAAAATCAAGAAGAAAATCCTATGAAAAGTCAATAAACTAGCATTTGTATGCAGATTGCAGAATGCAACAAATATCACATTACAAACTATGAGGAACAATGCATTAAAATGTGACATATAGTAGGTTATCCGGCCTTGCATGGGGCAATACCAATCATTTGGACCAAACAATCCAGTCACACCAGCAGCAGCTCGTGCGCACCAGCAATCAGCAGCTCCACAACCCCTTCCTCGACCGCCACCCCCTGCACCACCAGAAAAACCAGCTGGCAGGGGCAGAGCAAAAGTTGAAAAAATTTTAAAAGACCCTTTGCAATTTCGAAAACGATATGTTTTTATCAATTTTGTATCTTTAGACACAAATATATATTACGTAATTTAATATTAAGGCCCCTAAATTTTTTGATGCCCTGTGCGGTGGATTATGCTGAACATGCTCAGAACCTCACCTGCCAGCTGGTCGGGCAGTTCCACATCGGTTGCAAACCCCAGGAAAAGCAAAGTTGACATCGGAACAACTGGTAATACACAAATACGTGAGAAACTTGGTAGTGCTGGATAAAATTAAAAGAAATCCAACACGTAAAAGAAGCAAGAAAGAGCTGCTCACGGTTAATTTCGAAAAAATAACGGATTTTTAACGGAGAAAATCTAAAAGTGTCACAGTTGTAATTACCTCAAAATATTAGGGGTACTATTGAAAAAAAACTGTGGACACCATTGATAAAAACGCATACCTCAAGGGCACCAATGATAATTTTCCAAAACTTCCCGAATGTTTTTTCTTAGTTTTCTAAATAGCGTTTAGATACAATGAGTAGCTATGAAAGATTGAATAAAATAAGTTTTTTTATAAAAAAATCTCAAAATAAGCTTGGGGGAATTTTAATTCCTAAAACAAGTGTCTTCGTGTTTGAGCGTAAGGTTAGGTTTGTTCGCTATTACTAACAGCGAACAAAAAAATTACTTTGTTCGCCCTTAGTAACAACGAACAACAAGGGATAATGTAATAATAAAGTTTAAAGAGACAAAGAAATAACAAAATAGTTTGTTCGTTGTTACCAACAGCAAACAAACTTATTTTAAATTTTTTGTCCCTTCAAATGTTATGACCTTGTGTCACTTTGTTTGCTGTCTCTTTTTGTTACAAACAACGAACAAAGTAATTTTTTTCTCTTGTTCGCTGTTAATAACAGCAAATAAACTTGACCCTAAGCTCATACATGAAGACACTTATTTTAAGAATTAAAAATTTTCAAAGCTTATTTGAGGTATTTTTTAATAAAATATTTTTTAAAAATTTTATAGTTTTCACTTTTCTCTCCATCAAACTTAATGTTCAATAAAATAATATAACTACCACTTAAAATATATTTTATTTTTCTTAATTTTCATAAATATTCTTTGTCGGAACAACTTTTAAGGGAGGAATTAAGTAAAATATAGGCATTTTGTTCACAAATTGTCTTTGATTTTATTGTTACAGGAACCGCAAAAACTATTTCTTAGATAAAAAGTACAATTTATACAGAAAAGGAAAATGCAAAAAATATAAAAGGTTTTCAAATTGATACAAAAGGTCTCCAAATTCATAATATTCCAAAAAAAGAAAAAATACAGCAGCAGCAACATCACAGTTCATAAACATTGCAAACAAGGACTGACATTATCTTGAGCTTCCTGCTCATCCATGGTATCACAGAGTGGTTTACCTCTTGTTTCCGGCAATGAAACGACTAAAAGACCACAAAGAAGAATTGTACCTCCAAAGATCGCATGAGACAATAGCTGGTTTCGTCTACCGATTACCACCAACACCGGCACAAAAATAGAGGCAACGAGCAGTCCTTGCCTTGACAATGAAGCTGCAGTGTTCCTGACACAAGTTGGAAACAACTCCACAACATACATGAACAGAATATTGAATACCATACAAGCGCAAAATAGCGCGATCAACTCCAACCCAACGTGTAGGCCCATACGATGATGACCAAATGTAATGGAAAATATACTGGCAGCACCGCTGATTGTACAGAAACCCAACAACGAGATTCTTCTGTTACATTTCGGAATCCAGAAAAGGTAAGTAAGCAGGGAAGATGCAAGGAATAGTAAGGCATTGAATGTGGAGCTTAAGTAGATGTTGAGACCTAAGCCTCCGACACCCAGCAACATGCCATAGTACATCATCCCAACACCAAAACTAAGAACCATCGACACAATCAACCGGTGAATAGCCCACTTTTTCTCGAGTAAAATCCTGATTGAAGAAAAAGGATTATTCCAACTATTGTTGGGATCAACTTGAATGAGTGCTAGCATGTTGGGCGATAAAGAGATGGTATGATCCTCTAGGGATCCAATAGTTTTCAATACGTTAATAGCATCTGTATGGCGGCCCATAACAAATAGCCACCTTGGAGATTCATGAAGGAAGAAATAGATTAATATGGAACATATGAGTCCAGGAACGGAAGTACAGATATATAGAATTCTCCATGAGGAATTATGAGTCAGATATGCTAAAGCTGTCAATGATAACATTCCGAATGTTAAAGAGATATAACCGACCATAACAACTTGGCTTCTCCATCGCTTGCCAATCCTCTCGGACAAGAGAACAAATGAAGATATTGTAATGGATACACGACCAACACCCGCAATGAAGCGGAATATGGAGTAAACCCATATGTTAGGAGAAAATGCAGAGGCAAGCGAAGCAAGGGACATAGTCAAGCAAGAGAAAGAAAGAAGATTTTTTCGTCCTAGCGATGAATCACCGAGAGAGGCCAGCACAAACCCTCCCAACAAGCAGCCGATGAAATAGGAAGTCGCAGGTAAACTCTTAATGAAAGAGCTGGCACATAGAAGATCCCAATCTGATATAATAGTGGTGTGCTTATTCCCATTCCATGACCACTCATTCTTGGAGAGACTACAAGGATTGGATCTTCTGGTGCAGCTACTGTTGGTTTGGTAATCTCTTGTGCATTCCCATACTGGTTGAGCATCTGTGAAGACACTAATGAGGGTTTGTTGGTTGTCGAACAACGGAGGAATGGAAGCAAGGATGGCCTGAAGAATCTGAGAGCAATTAATCTGTCTAAGACTCTGCTCAATCACATCTTCCACTGACAGCGGTTCCAACCTCTTAGAGTCACTGTCTTCACTCTGATTTGCCATGTGGACAGACACCGCAGAAAAGCTTGAACGAATTCAACAATTAAGAAATGAGTCATACGCAATTCTGTAATTACAGGGTGCAACTAAACAAAAAAGAATTCAAAAAAGAATACGGAGAAATTTGCATATCTATATATGGGACACATAATATAGTAATAAATTAGTAACAAAGATTAATAAAAAATAAAATCACATGCATCACAAGTAATGTTGAGCAGTCAATATGAAAGTCTCCTCTATATATTTTCCTCGGAATTTCAATCACCTCATACGTTAAAGAATGTACTTAGACAACTATTTTAATATAAATTGTAGACAAGATCATGGGGAGCATTAGAAATTAATTGTCATTGTGTGAAATCGATCTCGAATCAGGAATTGTGCAGTCAATAACTGATGTGTTTGTTCTTCAATATTTGAAGATATTTCTACTATAAATAATAGAAGTTAGGACAATACCCAGCTCACATGGGATTACTAAAGCTATAATTAAAGGCGTATCCACTAGCCATTTATTTGACTATTTCCAACAAGCTAGCTAGTAATTATCTAAAGATTCAAATGGAGGAATCATCAACACTGTAAAAAAGATGACAGTTTTTTTGATGTTTTATTGCAAAGAACACTGTATTAAACTGAATTTCCATAAACTATACATCCTCCATAATAATCTTACGAAGATTAAGTGACAAAAAGACAAAGATACAAAGCAATTATTCATCGAGTAATATTTTAGAAAACAATAGCACATCATAAACTATAAGAGATTAACACTATTTGACAGGAAATGGAGGGGAAAGAAGAGGAGGAAAATGGAGGAATTGTATTTCCCTCAGTTGGATACCAACAGCGGAAGGGTAGGAAATTGGGGTAGTGAATTGAAAAGCGGAACTCCTTTACGTTTTAAACAAAACAAATACTTCCAACAATGAAAAGATTTGGAAGCAAAACACACCAATCTTTCCTTCCGGACTTTCCCTTTCCTTAAGTTTTATCCAAACATAATGTAAGACACTGAAAAACAGTACAAATCTAGACATATATATAACTTCAAATAAACACAATCCCTGATAGATAATCAGAAAAATACCTTGGAGATCTCATCGTCTCCACAATAGCATAGTTTTGCATATAGCAAATATCATTATCAGAAAGAAGAAGAAACTCTTTTAAAGAGTATATACGTAAGTAGTATCTTTAACTGTATAGTAAATCATTTTCATACCATATCTAACACAAGCTGAATCTATACGATTTCATGTTCACTCTCTGTAATTATTTTTGAACATATAATTTGTGGTGTTTTAAATAACCTTTCTGTTTGGATTTTATTGCCAGTCCAACACTGGTGTTACTTTATGTCATTTTAATCAGCCAGATTACTGATGCATACTTTTCTACTTATTGGTCATTACTCATTACAGTGGGACAAGACAATGATAAGCATGAAGGTTACTATTCTTATGTCAGCATACTTTCATGATAAAAGGAGGAAAAACCCTATTCACATAACATTATCCAAGAACAATCTAGTGACAGTTCCAGAAATTTTACAATGTCTTTGCAGGTATAAAATAAAATAACACTAAAAAATGGCTAAAAGTGAATTACAGAAAAATTGCATAATCTAAATCATGCTCATAAGTAATACTGATGTGTCAAAAATGAACTCGAAGATAATTGAAGAAAAAGATATACATGGAATTAGACTGATGGGCACATTGGAAAGGAAAATACAAGCCTACAACCCTAACGGCCTGTTTGGTAGAGGGTAATAAACCACGGCAACGGGAATGAAAAGCTAGTGTAATTTTAGTTGAGAAATCTTTTTGCTACTTTGATAGTCATGCTTGACAACCTTCAATCATCTCATTTTGTTCATAAAATTTATTCCAATGCATTACCAATGGGAGAGGTGGTATTAGGTGGTAATAGAAATTTGTGAACAAAAAAAATTTTTTGTGATCAAAGTTTCATTACCATGGTGGTATTAGGTGGTAATAGAAATTTGTGAACAAAAAAACTTTTTTGTTATCAAAGTTTCATTACCATGGGAATGACATGAAAGTTTTGATGAAATTTTACACTATAAATTATTCCCATTACCACCATTTAATACCACTAACCAAACGGGCCGTAAGTGTTTTAGTAAGTTTAGATAGATCAAAACAGGTTAGAGAGACAGACACAGAGGGAAGGAAAGTACAAGCCTAAGTATTTCAGTATTTTGAAAAAAAAAAAGTTAGAGTGCACTACCAAAAAGCTATATAGGAAATTGTGATGCTTTTAAAACAAATAAACTTTATTAGATTTCAGAAAATTGAAGTGGGGGAAGTTGTGCCCATTGATCCCAATGTAGCACTGCTCCTGGAACAATCAGATATATCTTTTCAAAAATAAAAGCCAACTTTTCTCTAATAAGATATGTGGTAGGCCATTGATATTGCCTTGTCACTCATTCATATTTTCATTATGCAATTCATAATCAGAAAAAACACTACGTATAATACCCTTTATTGGCCGAAAAAAAAAACATTAAAATGGAGCTGAATAGCAAAGATTTTGTTCACACGAATTCGGACAAGCCCAAGCAGTTCAACATGTTTGCGTAACGTTGCCTTGTCATATGCCTGCTCCTAGCACTTCCATGAAGTGACTGCAAACTACATCCTCATATGAACATCTCAAACATCCGCATATGACCAGGTTACCATAACAAGAGAACATATACTTAGAAGAGTAATCTGCAGAAAACAGAGGAGCTACTACTGAGTACTAATAGATGTTCAAAATTAATGTTTTTCTAGTAAAGCACATCACTTGAATCCATAGAAGTAGCAAAAACATAACCAACTAGAAGGCTTTCCTTGCTCCATGAGGATGAGAAAGAACATTTTCGAATTAATTATTAGAAAGCATAAGCGAAAGGAATTAAGACAACCCAATAGCTAGAAATGAAAACGTTCCGAGTTGGGCCAGTTACAGTTCCAGTTACACAAAAGTGGAACCTGATTCGGACCGCACCGCAGGGGCAGGATTTCGATTCCAGTTCCAAGCGGTTCCTTGTTGGTTCAAGACTCAAGAGGTGGTTCAGGCGCTTCAGCTCACGGGTTGGACTACCGGCTCAGCTATTACTATTATTATATTATGCTTTGAATATAAATAAAAATAATAATATAGTATAAAATATTCCTATTCACCCAAGTGCTAGTTCTGTCAGAGGTTCCACTGTTTTGTTAGACTTCATTTTGGAACCACACATGACCCATAGTTTAGACTAGTTCCAGGCAGGTTCAGTTCAAACCGGTTCTTAGCCGATTCCTTTCCAGTTTGATTCCAGGTATCCCGCCCATAGCCATCTCTACCAACATTTTTCTGCCAAACCAATGTTATTTTAAAGGGAAATTGTACATGGTAGAAATGAGGCATATTGAAACGCTAGTGGTAAAATTTTTGTAAACAAGGTAGCAACCACATTCATACTTAATAGAATTCATAGCACTTTTGAGCAAAAAAATTTGAGCATCAATTTAATAAAAAGACATATAAATCAAAACTTTTTGAATTTTTTTCTTTGTTAAAACAGACAAATAAACCTACTCTTCCACTTCTCTTTGTTCTTTTACTCCATGGTTGAACTCTAACATCTCCTCTTTCTCTTAACTCAAATTTTTGCCCAACTACTCAAACTCAAAACTCGAAACACTTACATAATCAGGGTAGATAATACCCTTCTCGACTCACCATCATTGGCCCGTGAGACAATCTTGGGATATGCACAGACTTTAGTAAAGCCCGAGATACGATCTTGAGGCAACCTATGCGGCAAAGCAAATTGATAGTGGACAACGGGCAATGGTTAATTAGTCATTAACTCCATAATTAAAAAATAAGGATTTGGGGTTATCAATAGAAATGTTGACTTTTGAGGGTTTCCAATTAAATTCGATATTTTCAATTGCAATTGAGTTTTCAATCAAAATGGTAGTTTTCAAATAAAATGGAGCGTTCAATTATTGAAATTAAGGTTGTAATGGAGTTTAATTTTCCATGACTTTGATGGTGAATAATATTTTTTTGGTGTATGTAACTTCGATAGTTAAAATTTCCATGGTTCTGGTGGTGAGTAATAGTATGTTGGGGTATGGAACCATCATTGACGGGGCTGTAAAGAATAATGAGAGTGGAGAAGGGAGATGAGGTTAGGAACAATTGTGGTTGCAGATAAGAGGGTCGTTTCTGCATGTTTAATAGTGGGCTTGGGCCTTTCATCCATGATACAGTGCAGAGCTCGAGGGAACATAACGTTTCTCTATTACATAAATACAAGCATTCCACCTTCTATGTTATTTTCTTCTTTTTCTCTATTCTGTTTATTGATTACTGCTACTGTTTCTGTGTGCTTTTGAGCTGCTGTCCGCCTTCATAACAGTAGAATCAGAGCAAATCGATCATGGCTCCCACACAAGCAAACCCAACATCAATATGTTGCTGCATTTCAGATGCCACATGGGGTACCTCCAATCCGTCAAAATATTAAAGATCGACAAGCTGAGTTTAAGATCGACCAAAGTTCAAGAATTCAAAATATTAAATTCGTCAAAAACTAATAATAAGGAGATGCCTCCATGTTAAAGAACCAATTTGGATTTATGCTAGGGTGATCTTAAATGAAAGTTATCCATCTTATGAGATAAATGGAGTACTATAGGGCTAGAATAAGAAACTTGCACATGATTTTATTAACTTGTAAAAAGCATATGGCGAGGTACGAACATAAGTACTTTGGTGGGCAATGAAAAAGAAGGGTATTCCCGAGAAATACATTAATATAGTGCAAGATATGTATTGAGAAGTAACTTAGACATGTGGGGTGTTTACAATAACAATTGACCTTTATCAAGGCTTGACCCTAAGCCATTTTCATTTACATTGGTCCTAGATGAGATAACATGATCGATACAAAGATACGTGCATTTGCGCATGTTCTTTATCGACGGCATTGTTTTGGTAGATGAGACCAAGAAGAGGATAAATGCTAAGTTAGAAAGATGGAGACGAGAGTTGGAGTCACAAGGCTTTAAATTAAGTTGGAGCAAGATAGAGTACATTGAGTGTAGCTTTGGAACAAACAAGATAATAAAAGGACTATAAAGCTAGAAGAGCAAGAAATCGCTACAAGTAGATGTTTCAAATACCTTGGTTCCATATTTCAAAGTAGTGGAAGCATTTCACAAGATGTGACCACATAATTAAGTGTTGGTGGAAAAAATAGAGAGCGCCTACTGAAATATTATGTGATTAAAGTGTGCTTTTAAAAGAAAGGGAATTTTCATCGACCAGCCATTAGACAAGCAATACCGTATGGATTAGAATGTTAGGCTTTTTGAAAAGATCAAAGTAGAAAGATGGTGGTAGCGGAAATGTGAATGCTTTGATGGATGAGTAGGCATACCTTGAAGGATATAATTTGAAATGAAGGTATAAGAAATGGTTTAGGAATAGCAAGTATTGAGGAATATATGAAAGAGAATGGTTTAGGATATAATTAACAAACCAGTATCGAATATAGAAAGTTGGAGCTCAAGAAACTTAGAGTTTATTCGAGGGACCTATAGACACAAAAATCAATTTTACAGAAAGACTAACCAAATCTAGAGTTCAAAGGACATAAAACCACAGACTGAGAAGTTAAATTCGAGGTGACAGCTTAAATTATAAATAGATAGAGAACACTTAACAAAAAATGCCTCATTCATCTCGAAATGGAAATTGGTGCATGAAAAATGACAACAAAAAAGGTTCTCCAACCCACAAAGCAAATACTATCTAACTAAAGCCAAGAGTTACATTGCAAACCATCATAAACCATACAAGGACTTTGCTAGAGTAGTTTATATAGTTGACAAAGTAATGTACAAACATTACCTTTTTGTTTGCAATTATAAAAGTAATACCGAATTTGGATAGAAGGATCATGGACTAATGTTTTTCATCCAGAATGCTAAAAAGTGAAAACAAAAGGTGAATTTCATGATTTCACTGTCAGTCAATAACATGATAGAGCAACAGCTTTGACCAATTATATTGTATTAATAAATCCAGAATAGGTAGCTCTAGAGAGTGAAAGAGGGACTACAGAAGATAATACCTGCAATAACAATATCCCGATAATAATAAAAGTAGAGTTGCAGAGGTCCATATGTAAGCAGCTTTCTATGTTCTAACTAGGTACTTCAATTTGCTACGGAATGACTCTCTTAATGCTGGAAAATGGAAACAAACTGCCTGTCTGTACACATTCTTTACCTCACTTGCTTTTCGTGCTGTAGCCTTTCTGGTTCCTGGTGATTAAGAAAACAAAACTTTACAGGTACACACCTGCTTTGAAACTTCAGGATTATTTAGAGTTGGTAACAAATAAGAATAGATATATATATTGTTTGACTTGGAGAAAAATAATGTAGTCATCCTTGACGAAAACATAACTTAGTACAGCAAACAAGAAAAGCCCATAGGTAAAAGATGAAGGTCTGAAATCACCATTTCACAATGAAGAGAATTGTATTCCTGTTCGCAAAATCAAAAGTAGCTCGGCCATTGAATAAAAAAACATAACAACTGCTTGAGGGAAAAGATACAATGTAATATCATAGAATCTATTGATTACCTTCCTTTAAAATAAGAAACAGTTAGCTACCCAAGATTTCTACTGAAATAAGTAATCAATTTACTTCAACAACTAACACATTTCAAATTGATACAGAGAACAACAGTATAAAGACAATCAGTCATCTTCAGAGTAGACGCCCAACAACACTAGATAATCAAGAAAACGAGCTTAAGTGAAATATCCCAAAGCCCAATTTTGGATAGAGAAATGAAGCAACAGCTACACAGGCATATCATCGCTCTCAGATTAGATATTATCAGATAATAGGAAAACAATCAAGCTGTGTCTTTGATTGAATTCTTCAAAATACTGCACAACTACCAGGGAAGAGCAACTTCAATCTTCACCCACGAATCCAAAGCAGGACCCTGCAGCCTTTTCTTCATCTTCTTAACCACCTTACATGCCTCTTTTTTCATTGACAAATCAAGTAAGCCTTTGATTAGGCCTTCCATAGCCTCAAAAGGAGGCACCCAATTTCGCTTGAGAATTATTTTGCACATAGCTAATGCCGAGAGGAACTCTCCTTCTTGCACCATATGTCTAAAAAGAGTGTAATATGTCAACGAAGACGGTGCAACATACCCGTCCTTTATCATCCTTTCTAAAACAGTTTTCGCTGACACAAAATCCCCTATCCTACAAAACCCATATATAATCCAATTATAGCAAGCTGCATTTGGTGCAACACCTTTACCTACCATCTCATCCAACAACTTACTGGCTCCATCACACTCTTTATTCTTACATAACCTCATAATCATATGCTTATAAGTAGTTACATTGCCCTCTAAACCCCTCTTTAAAACCACATTTTTCAAATCATCAAACTTTACCCAATCTTTCCTTTTCAAGTAAGCTTCCAACAACACATTGTAAGAACAAATATCCGGAAACACTCCAAACTCCTTCTCCATTTTATATGCCAACAATTCCTCAGCTAAACCCACTTTCCCCTCCTCACAATAAGCCCTTAATTTCATATTCACCCCCTTAACACTAGGTGAAATTGACATAAACTTGTCGGCATTATCAAAAACCTCATGAAATGTATCAAATTTGGAATTATTCAGCAGAGTAGTAAGAATTGCACAAAAGGGTTTTTCACTAGATTGAAATTTAGGCGAATAATCATAAAATAAACGAAGAGCATGATCAACCATACCAGCTTCAGAATAAAGCATAATGAACCGGATGAAGAAACCCTCAGAAACTTTATTTTTGGATAGATGATCCTCTACAATGCGCTCCACAAGGTCACAACGATTGGCACGAGCAAGTTTGCGCACGGCATAAGGGTAAATGGGTCGGTAACGTGTGAAAGCAGGGTAAGAAGATTGAGATAAAATGACATCCGCGATTTTGTTGGGGTCTGAAACTGATACAATGATTGATTGAGCTGATCTAAATGAAGAATAGGGAGGATTTAATGTTTTAGAGAAGGATGCGGAGAATAAGGAGTAAGGGAATGAATTTGGTTTTATTGTTGTAAGTGTTCTGCGAAATGAGGAGGTCGCCATTGAAGGAGAAATTCTAGTTTATGAGCTTTGACAAAAATGGAGGATTTAAAAAGGGTTTTAGTTGAAGACGATGATAGGTTTTTGCCGAAGAGGGTCAAGACTCATCGAAGGCACGGACTCGACACAAGAAATTGTGGGCTTTCGTTATGGGTCATGTGTGGATCAAGAATTTTGGAGAACAACTATTTTTGTGAGCGACCGACTCTTTAACCGTCATTGAAAGAGATAACTTTAAATCAAAAAGTCTCATCTTTATTTTCTTTTTAATATGTATTAGTTGGGTTATTTAGTCCACATGTCTAATGCGTTGCTCAGAGAGACCGTCGCTCACAACAATTTGTGCTTGTAGGATTTATCAATATTCAAGTGCTCTCTTGAGAGACCGTCTTTTATAAAGACGAATCTCAAAAGGTCAGCCTAAATCTATATTTAGAGTTGTAACAATATATATTTAGAATTAGATTGGGCTTTTGAGAGTCGTCTTGCTTGATCAAGAGTAATAGAGTCCCTACTGTTCATCAATGTTTGGACTATGTTTCTATAGTCCTTGGGAAATGAAGCCAAACGCAGTATGACTTGCTATTCATTTGTCAACTTCTCATCCACATTCAACAATTGGCACACCAAATTGTTAAATTTGTTAATGTGATCTTGCATTGTTGTGTCCTCATCCTTCATGAGTTGATACAACTCCCACCTCAAGCAAAGTTTGTTTATTAAGAATTTGAAAGCATACACTGTTTGTAGTTTTGAAACAACTCGCCGGGATCTGTCACTTTCAAGTAGTGATACTTGATTTCAGGTGCACTGTTAAGCCGGATTGTGCTTACCGCCTTCTTTTGCATTTGTGTCCATTTTTCTCTTCAATGTTATTTGGCCTCTCCTTTAATAGTGCATCATCGATGCCTTGTTGCACCAAATAATCTTCCACGTAGCTTTTCCATATAGCAAAGTTGATTTTTCTATCAAATAAAAGAATAGAGAAACTTTTTCCTTTTGTGTTTTTCTTGCTCTTTTAACCTCACTTTCACACCTTTATTTGCCCAAGAAGCACTCCCGCTTTGAAACCAATTGTAATGAAAGCCTCAAAGAGGTTCAACAATGAAAAACAAATGAAAATATAATGCAAAACATGAACACAAGTGTTTATGAGGTATCTTGGATATCTTCCCTCAAATGTAGTTTATCATGTTGAATTCAAGAATTCCAAGTATAATAAATCTCCCCTTATCTTGTGAACAATCCTCTCAAGATCACAAAATGCTTAAACAATGATGAACACTCTCAAATTTCAATCAAAGTAAAACTCTTTCTCAATATGTGTTTGTGGTGCTTTGTTCTTATGAATGATGCTCCCTTTTATAGATGAAGAAAAGCATCCATTCATAGAACCACACCTAATGCACCATCAAAACACAATTACATCATCAATTAATCATATTAATTATGACAATAAACATCACAATAAACAAGCATTAAACTAGGAGTTACACAACCTTCCAATGCCATTTAAGTGGCCAAAACCAAAAAGGAATCCGAGGCACAGTGTTCGAACAAGAACCCTATGTGCTCGAACGAGCACTCAATTCAGAATCATCCTGGACCATGTGCCTTGAACGAGCTCTTTTGTGCCTTGAACGATCACACCTCTCCAGTCCTTTTTTGACTTAGTTTTCATGTTGCCTTGTTCGTGCATACGATGCCTTGCCTTGTTCAAAGCATGGTTCCACCCTTTAATGAAGCCTCATTTTCCCCGGTATAAGCACCTCATTGATCGTTCTAAACCTTAAACCATTCACATAGGACACATTCTTATCGTTCTCTCCAAAGTACAAGACAAAGCATGTTTGATTAAGTGTTCAAAGTTAACGTCATTATTATGAATATTGACACTTGCTGTAACAAAATCTTCTTAAGGAAAATGTGCGTAATTGGTAATAAACAAAGAAAGAGAGTAAATTGTGTGAACGAAATAAAAAAGATTCAAATAACTGAATAGAATTAAAATAGCAAATGATGCTAAATAAGTGGAATAGAGGGACCAACTAGAAAAAAAAAATTATCCTTCACATGATATTAACGATCTGCATTCTCTTGCAACTTCATTTTTTAAGTGCAAAGAATAAGCACATTCCTGAACCCAAATGAAAAACAATCAAATGATTTGTCTTCAGGGGTATGCTTGTATTAGAAGTAAATATTTATGAAAAATAAAATTCAAAATTTTAAAACAAGATTATTAGAGTAGAAAACTAGATAGATTCCCGTGTAAAACACGGACGTAATAAATATTTTACAACATATAATTAAAAAATTTAACATAATATAATTGACAAAAAATTTATTATAAACAATTGACAAAGCAAATAATTAAAAAAATTTATTATGCAATTATATTAAAAGATATATGCGAAAAAATAGACAAAAAATTACCATCAATCAATAATTTTTATCAATTTGATTATCGTTAAGATATAATACATCGATGAGATCACTCAAAAAAGTTAATAAATGTCCGTCAATAGTTTCTATTAAATTAAATTTTAATTACTTCAATTTTAAAATGTAATAGAATACTTTGTTTATCATTAAATAATTTATTTTCTTTTCAACGATCCTATCATTGGAATATTTTAGATTTTCCATCAATATATTATATTTTAACTTGATTCGTAGATTATTATCATGTATGATTGTAAAATATTTTTAAAAGAATAATAAAATATATAAGCTGAATATAATATATAATATAAAATTTGAGCTTAAGACTTACTATTGTGTATTTAAAAAAATTAAATTTTTTTATTTTTGTCTTTTTATGATTGGGTCATTTTTAATGATATAAACTTTGATTTTATCTATGATTTACGGTAAAAAAATTGTAGCTTAAATAAGGATATATAATTCGTCGCCAATTTTGCAAATTGACGGCTTCCACCTAGCGTCCACTTAGCGTCAAATTCAAAAAAAAAATCTGGCGTCAACTTTCCCGTCGCCATTTCGAAGCGAGCTTTTTAAATTTTTTTCGTAGCATCAATTTGTACTTTATTACTCCCTCCTATTCAAATTATTTGTCCACTATGGGTTTGGACCGGATTTTAAGAAAAAATAGTAGTGGGGTGGAAGTGGGGTATTTTAAGTGATTATAATAATTGAAATGGTAGTAGTGGAGTATTTTAAGTGATTATAATAATTAAAAAGGTGGTAGTGGGGTATTTTAAGTGATTATAATAATTGAAAAGGTGGTAGGTGGGGTATTATTAAATAATATAAGTTGGGGTAGTTGGGGGTATTTAGGTAAAAAGTTTTGCCAAAAATAGAAAGTGGACATGTAAAAAGACTTTACCAAATAAAGAAAGTGGACAATTAATTTGAATAAGAGGGAGTATTATTTATATTTATATAAATATAAATATATTTTTATATATTTAATGTATTATATATATATATATAATATATTTTTATTTTTATATTTTATATCTAATATTTATATATTTTAAAAATAATTGGTAGGAAAACTAAACAACTAAACAATTAAACAAATTAAACAAATAGATAAACATACTATCTTAAAATTAACATAAATTTAAAAGTACGGTACATAAATAAGTCTATTGATTGGGAGGTTGGGGAAAACATTGATACAAATTATTTTGGCGAAGAAGATTTTGGTAAGATTCTCGTTCTGCAACTACTTGATTGGACAAAGTTCGGTGAATCTCAAATGCAGTGGCTGTGTTCATAAACCGATTTTGGAAAGCTTCCTCTAATCGATCATTAAACACCTTTTGTCGCTCCTCCAATTCTTTAAATTTTTATGCTATTATAGCCAAAAAAATTCGGTTGAGAAGTGGGAGTACGAGGCGGCTCTTGCGGATACATAATTTGAGAGGCAGACCCTAACCCAAACACTATCTTGCTTTTTTTCTTTTTACCCTGATCAATATTATTCACTGCGTCCAACCACATTTGATTTGGATCTCCGGTTGGGTGCTCTTCTTGTAAAGCGCGATATTCAGCCTTGATAAATTAAAAACTCAATAAGAATTATAAAGTTATTAATAAATTAAAAGTATGCAAAAATATTACATGAACTTTTTCCGCTTTTGTATTTGTCCATTAGGAACAATTACCGGATTCAGCGTCGAACACCCCATGAGTTTTTGTAAACACTTCATAAGGTGTGGGTTTTTGACCCATGGAATTTTCCTGAAAAAAAAAAGTTAATATTTACCAATAAATAAGTTTAAATTCAATATACTGATAAATATTTACCATATCCCGCATAGTTTTTGCATGCGGTACTGAGCCACCGATATGGGTGGCTTCGGCCTTGTCTTTTCCTCCACGTCTATTGGCGGAGTTTCGAGCTGAAATAGCCTTGTTTTCAGGAAGTTCCCAAACTATCTTCCATTGTTCCCAAGTTTCCGGACTAACGAAATCTGGCGTCTTACCAGTCTTACTCTTTGAGCGCGCCTTTGTAAGCATATCAGAATATCGCTTTGCAGCTTTTTTTTCCCACGCCTTTCTAACTTTACGATCAAGACGGGAGTCCCACTTATATTCTTTCTAAACACATAAATATTTTATTAGATAATTTTTTCTAATTACATTATTTAAAAATATGAAAACATTGAATTATGTTGTTATTTTACCTTAAACTCATCGAAATAAAAATCCTTGGTGGCTTTAGTGACACCCTTCCAACTAGTACTTCCACATCTTGTCTGCAGTGAATGGTACTTGTAATCTTGGTCGAAACTAAGCTTCCTTCTACTGGATCAAAGCTTATAATAATAAAAAATTAATCCATAGTAAAATTTAAATAATAAAAAAAAATCTGATTTTAATTAACAAGATTATGAAATATTTACTCGTTGATGCTCGTGTCCCATGGCAGATCCAGACGAGGATTATTACCAGCAACCGCTTCTACATTAAAACAAATAAATTATATGCTATTTTTTTTTATTTTTTATTTTTTTTTTCTGATTTTGATTTATTTTTTTTTTAGTTTTTTTTTGAGTTTTTCATTTAATTTTTTTCCCCATTTTCTCTCCTTCACCCCAATTACTCATTCATCCTCTTCATCCCATTTCTCCATAAACTTTCTGCGTTGATTTTTTAAATTGACCCAAATCTTCCATTCAATTAATTTGGTGATTAATTTCTCCATCCTCTTCCATCTTCATTCTCTTCCTGATTCTCCACCATGTTCATCCTCTTCCCCTTTTTTTTCCTTTTTTTTTTTTTTTTTTTTTTTTTTTTTTTCTGATTTTGATTTTTTTTTTTTGAGTTTTTTTTTAGTTTTTCCCCATTTTCTCTCCTTCTCCCCCAATTACTCATTCATTCTCTTCATCCCATTTCTCCAAAAACTTTCTGGGTTGATAATTTAAATTGACCCAAATCTTCCATTCAATTAATTTGGTGATTAACAATTGCAGACACTGGTGTAGAAGATCCTCCACCTCCATTCAAATTTGAACCTCCTCCTTTCTTTTTTGCTAAAATTGTTCTTTTGAATTTGTAGTTTTGAATCGCAGATGATGTTGATGAAGATGGTGAACAACCCCTTTTCCTTATTTTAGTTGCATCCCCCATTATTCTTTCCATTTTTGGAAATACCCAGAAAGATAAAGCTTAATTGCAACTTCAAATGTTGAAATCAATCCATTTAGAATCTAAAAGGAGTAAAAAGTTGAGAACTTCAATTGGAATTTGAAGAAGTGTAATCTAGAAAAATTAACTTCAATTGCAACTCAAAGTTTTGAAATTATACAATTTCTGAACCTAAAACAAAGCAAGATGATACCTTAACTAAAACAGTAAAACGGGGCAAACATTAGGAAGATTTGAGAACTGGGTATTGTGAGGAATGTGAAATTAAGTTCAAAAAATTAAGTTTTTTAATGTGCAACAATGGAGGTGGAGGGAGAATGGGTAATTGGGGGAGAAGGAGAGAAAATGGGGAAAAAAATTAAATGAAAAACTCAAAAAAAAAAATTTTAAATCAGAAAAAAAAGGAAGAGGATGAACATGGTGGAGAAGAAGGAGGAAGAAGATGAAGATGGAAGAGGATTAAGATGGAAGAGGATGGAGAAATTAAATTAAAAAAAAAGGAAAAGAAAAAAAAACTCAAAAAAAAAAAGTTAAAATAAGAAAAAAGAAAAGTCAAAGGTAAAATGGCTGGTCAACGGTCATAACCGGTTATCTGGCCGTAATGGTAGTCACTTTCAAAAGTTGGTGGCTGTAATTCATAAAAAAAAACTTTGCAGCTGTAATTCACAAAACGACTAAACTTTGAGGCTATAATTCACAAAAAACCCTTCAAAAATTAAATTCAATACCTATTGATACACTACAACCCATAGCCTACAGGTGATCTTGATGCTCTATAAATTGGACGATAGCAGGTGGTCGGTGCGACAATAGTGGACAAACAGATAGTGGTGGCCTAAAGGCAGGTTGCGAGTTTAATTAAGATTTTAGGGTTTCGAATTAAATAGTGGTGTAGTAGTAGTAGAGGGCTGCCTGCAACAGTTGTCGGCGAGCGTGTGTTAGTTGGCCGGCAAGTGTAACTGGTCGCTGGCGTCCCTGTTGTAGATGGGATGGGTTGGGTTTGTTTTAGGGTTTAGAACTTTAGGGGATTGAAAACTAAAATACTAATAGAAGGGAAAGAATATGCCAATTAATTTAAAAAAATGAAAAAAAAAAAATTTCTAACCGCCTAGAGGCATGTACCTCCTTAGGCTTCTAGGTAAATCCGCCTATGAATTTACTTCATTAATTTCAATTTTATATATTTTCTCTTACTATAGATATCCCATTATTTTAATCCGCTATACCCAATTTTTTAATCTTTATTTCAAAAGTCAATGAGGCCGTATAAGTTATGCGGTAAGCGTTTAATATAATAATTTAAGCAAAGAACATAACTAATAACAACAACAACAACAACAACAACAACAACAACAACAACAACAACAGCAATAATAATAATAATAATAATAATAATAATAATAATAATAATAATAATAATAATAATAATAATAATAATAATAATAATAATGATGATGATAAAATTTCCTTTTTATCCATTTGCTAATAGTCTTAGACTCTAACATTCTTACTTACGCTATTGGTTTATTGCTTTAAGTTAAATAGTTACCCACTATTCCACTCCTTAAAACCTACCTCCTAAAAAACAATCCAACACTAGTTGCACATTTTCTTGATTTTACTACTTCCCTCCGTAAATCACCTTCCTAAAAATATTCTAACTTTGTATACATTAAAATCCTTGCTCACATTCACAAAGAATATAAATATAATAGGTAGAGTCAATTGCAATTTAGGCCGATATGATGATTGGATCAATTACAAGTCTGGTCGATATCGGGTCGAGTCAATTGCGAATTAGGTTAATTGCGAATGGGGTCAATTATGAGTTTCAAATCATTTCAAGTGGAATTATGTCTGTTATTTATAAGGTAAAAGACGGGTTCGAGTTATAACAGGTCGGGTGCAAATCGAGTTTGGTTAACCGCATCGTCAGGTTAATCTCGAGTGTGGGTTATGCTTGAGTCGAGTGTCAGTCGATTATGGGTCTAAAATAATCGGATACATGTTGGGTTATAGGTCAACATTCATTTGAGCTTCTATCGATTACAGGTCACCACACCTTGAGTCAACCAACGGGTCAGATATAGGTCAATTTTGGACGATATTATGGATCAGATCTATTTTTTACAGCCCTAATAATCGTACATGAAATTACTAGAAATATAATCTATCACATAACCTATTTTAATCAACATATCTCAATTATAAAGTAAGATGTCTTTGATATTTAATCTAAAGTCTTAATATAAATGAACCGAATAAATAAACCTCATCAATATTTCGCTAAACTAAATACACATGCTAATATATGTGTTGTCCGCAAATGAATACACTAACATATAAAGTGTCATTCAAACTAATACACAATATAATCTTACATAGAGCAACCACATGATTCACTTTAATTATCAAATAATCCTAGCTAGGTTATATCACCCTCTTTGTTAAGATATGAGAATGAGGAGAAAAGTGCTTGGCTTTTACATTACACATTTAAAGGTATTTATATACAAGAGACAATGCCGGTTAACTCCCTATGCAAGTTGTGGCTTGGCACAGGGTCCCATAATTTGGAGGGCCTCCTCCTATTGTCCATTTTAATTAATTGTAAAGAGCAAAAGGAGTAAGAGAGAGTAAGGAATTCACATATTATAGTTAAATTAATGTGTTTTGTTCTAGTTTTTAAGAAATTCACATATTTTTAGTGGAAGTTCCACCTTTAAAAACTTTTTGCTATATTACGATTATCGGTGTTATTCACCTGCAAGTTTATTTTATATATAGGAATATGTAAGCACAATTAAGTGGATACATATATAGAGAGAGAGAATGTCTAGAGAGAGAAAGTCTACAAGATGGAATAGTGATCGTGATGGCAATTTTCATGGTTTTGATGGTGGTTTGCGACAACATAGAGGATGGTATAGGCAGAATAACAAGGACTATTACCCTCATCGTTATAATTATGAACGAATTAGGGAACAAGAACTTGCACAACGGTCCAGGGACGTGGAGGCACAAGATGGGCAGTGGGTACATGTGTACAGAAGCAGGGATCATGGCAATGAACAAGAGAAACTTTCCCTAGAATCTTGAAAATCTTGAAAGAGATGTTGGGCGTCGGGAGGAACCAAGCCGTTCTTGGGGAGACTTGTCACACACGACAACCTCTTTGTTTGTGGATCATTTACCTATCGGAATCTCTCGTGATTTGCTTTGAGAGTGTTATGCGGCATGTGGGAAGGTAGTCGATGTATACATTTCCAACAAGAACAGAAAATCGTGTACAAACACTTTTGGCTTTGTACGTTTCAAAGGGTTGGCCAAAGCGGAGGGCGCGATGAAGAAGATGGATGGTTTAGTGGTCAAGGGGTCGAAGATGAGGGTTACGATGGCTAAGTGTGACAAGTCCGGAAGAAATCTCAAAATAATGGCGGTGGATGGTGCTAAGAGGCGGCATGTTGTAAGTGAAGCAAGGAGGATCATGACCCCATCTTTTCGGGATCAGCGCAATATACGGAGGTTGTTATGGGGAAATAGAACGTGGTTGTGGAGCAGCAGGATGGGACCCACCAAGCCTTGCTACCCTCGAATAGGGGGGATATTAGGGAGAACACAGAGAAGCACATTAGTGGATCACAAGAGGACTGTACCCTAGTGGATTATTCGATGCAAGTCTCTGAAAACCACATTATGACCAATAAAACTGACCCGGGCTGTTATTGTGGACTATGAAGATTCATTCTACCCAAAACAGGCCGTCTCGCTGGCTGTGGAGACCAATGTACCTTTTATATGTGTGTCGCCCATATCTCCTTTTAAACTCCTCCTTTTTTTCGAAACTCATAGTGAGATGGTGGAGGCTGTTGCCGAGACCTCGTCTCTGTGGAAGAGCTTCAAAAATGTACAAATTTGGGAGGAGGGTGAGGAGTACAGTGAGCGGTTAGCGTGGGTTGAATGTTTTGGGATTCATCCTAAGTGTTGGAGCCTCGACACTACTCAACGAATCGGGGAACATTGGAGATCGGTGTTACAAATTGATCATGATGACCAGGGAGTACAGAGCCTTACTTTTGCTCGAATGTTAATTCGAACTACTGTGCAGCATCGTGTCGCGGCGCGCATAAAATTGGAGTAGTAATCGGGGAGATATGTGGTTTGGGTTCGAGAAGGGGGCAAGGGGGCTGATACAGGGGGGCTTGAGTCTACTTTTTGTGACCATAGTGCCCTTGATCTTGATGGGGATTGTTCTGGTGGGCATGAAGAGTGCAGGGTTGATGGAGAGGCTATGGGTAATAGGATGGTTGATCCTTGTATGGCTAGGCAGCAGCAATCTGGGGTGCATGGTGTGGCTAGAGATTAGCAACAGGAGCTAGAGGAAGTGTGGGAGAGGATGGCTGTTTCTCAGCAGCAGGTCCCCAATGATGATCCTGTGGGGAAGGATGGCGGGCAGGTGGTAGATGAGAAGGGTGGCCAGCAACAGGTGGTGGTGGGTATTCAGCCGCATGAGGCAGCTGGATGGAGCAACCAGCAGCGATCAGGTGCTGCTCCTGTGGGGAGTGAAGGTGGGCTTGTGGTGTGTGCTTGGGGAGGCCAGCAGCAGGTGATGTTGGAAGATCCTATTGCTGATACACTGTGCATTGGATCATGGTCCGAGGGTATTATGGAGCGTAGTGATCCCCATGGTAGGTGAGACTCAACTTGGAGCCCTTGGTCACTCGAGTGTGGGTTATATGGTTGACGGGGTGGACTAGAGCAAGTGATTTGGAAGAAACCACGTGGTTGTCCTAAATCACGTCCTCAGTCGAGTAATATGGGTCCAAGTGATGGTGCTTTTTCCCTTACAAGCAGAGGCTGAGTTAGCGGAAACATGGCTCACGGCAAAGTTGTTGGGTGTTTCGTCAAATGATGAAGAGGCGGTTTTATCCCATATCATGGAAGTCCAAACGGATAATGCTTATGGAGAAGGGTCCTCAGCCATCGGGGTAAGCGAATTTGTCTCTAAATTGGTGTTCTATCTTTTGAGTCATGAATTGCATGTTTTGGAATATTAGGGGGTTTGGGCGGGGGGAAAAGATTTCCACCTGTGCGTAATCTTGTAAGCAAACATAAAATTTCATTCTTAGGGGTTGTTGAAACAAAAACATCGTCGGTCTTTTCAGAGTCGTCTACGTCGGTTGTGGGGTAACGATGAATTTGGAATGTGTGAAGTCTTTGCGTCTAATACTTATGCGGGTGGTCTATTAGCTGTGTGGGATACGGGGGTGCTAAATGTGGATGATATGTTTACTGGGGATAGATGGATCGTTTTGGAGGGAAGTATTAGTTCGTCTAATTTTGCGTGTTGTATTTGTGTTTTATATGGCTCGCATGAACGACAAGAAAGGTCGGTAATGTTTGCGGAAATCAAAAGGGTGGTATCGGCTATTAATAAGCCGCTTCTTGTGTTGGGAGATTTTAATGTGGTTTTGCATTCGGACTGAATGTATGGGTACGTTTCAATGTGAATCAAGCTCTGGTGATTTTCAAGAATGGGTTCAGGAATTAGGAATGGTGGACTTACCATTACATGATATTCAATTCACTTGGAGGCGAAATAATTCGATGAGTAGCTTGGATCGTGCTTTATTTGGTAATGAGTGGTTTCGAATGTTCCCTAATCTTGTCTTGCGGGGTGAGAAACGATAGCTGTCTGATCACAATCCTCTTGTCCTTTTTCTTGATGATTGTACTGATTGGGGTCCTAAACCGTTTCGGTGTTTTGATGCATGGTTCTTGAATCCGAGTTTTAAGAAATTTATTATTGGTGAATGGCATAGGTTACCTCAGCTGTCGCTTGTAAATAAAATGAAAGTGATGAAAGGTGCGGTGCGAATATGGAGTAAGAAACATTTTGGGCAAATGGATAAAAAGATTAGTGTGCTTGAGGGTGTTATTCATGCGCTTGACTGTGTGGGTGAAGCGAGACCTCTTACGGATATGGAATAGGCCCGTCTAAAGGCAGCCCAATGCCTCTTGCGATCGTGGATGATTCGAAAGGAAAGTATTTGG
>JAAKBH010000557.1:0-105000 GCA_019776075.1 Amaranthus palmeri
CCTATATACACCTTCACACCTACATATTAAAATGACTGAACAATAAAACCAGTGCATCAGTATGGCCAACCAAAATCTGCTAAAAATCACTATTGACTCCTATGGGAGCAGGTTTTTATGTGATGTCTTGGCAATATGATCAAACCCCAATATGCTTATCAAGAGTATTTGCTCAATAACATAGCTTACACCACAAGTAATAGGTAATACAGCCGCAATATTACATATATGCTTTATTCAACAAAATATAAAATAATCTTCATATATAATATGAAAAACGACACTATGAAGGGCCAACTATCTTTTTACCAGGGTAAGTTAAACATTCAATTCTAAAGCATCATACTCTAATTCAAAATGGAAAGTAGAGCACAAAGGACACAAGCTCAATAAGTTCTGAAAAGTGAGCAACTAAAGAAATAAGAAACTTTCCAGCATTTAGCACTGAAGATATAATGACTTTCCAATCAATAACACAGTTATCTTTGCATCATGTTCTTTGTATTATAAACTATGCCACTCAAATGTATATAGCACCACTACTTATGGTTCCTATATGAGGTATTATGCTACCTATGCTGCTAACTTATATTGCCTTATGTAGATAGTACATGTTAGATGTAGTGAAAAATATGCGATTTCAGATTTTTTTAATAAGGAAACACTTATGTCTCACATAACACGGCCCATAAATTTAGTACATGCACCTCTTTACATTCACATAGCAGTTTTTACAAGCCCAAGAATCAGGGCAATATCCTCCTTAATATGCCAAAATAATGACATCTATTAACTTAGACCCAGTTACAAACTTTTAAGTTTCAGTTTAAATCAGTATAACAAATTTAAATCAATATAACTAATTAAACAAAACATGGTATTACTTTGCTTTATGGGTTCTTGATCACCCTAACCATTCTATCAATCCATATAATAAAAGCGCAGTGATAGGCACATATATACAAACCGATATTCTAAATAATTTACTTCACCTACAGAGCTGTCTGAAGGTAGTTGGGCTATCAAACACCTGAAAAAAGGAACAACATAGAACCTATAAAGTATAATAGAAGTTTTTAGGATGGGTGTTCTGGTAATACCATCAGCACCAAGCAACAACACAATTTTGTAATACATAATAAAACACTTTAAAGCTAAAAAGGTATCACTCAACTGTGCATACAAACTTCAATCCTTACTATCAAGTTAACATGTCAACAAAGTTAACTAAAATATTCAGAATCATCTCATTTGTATACTAAAATTTGAGCCTAAAAGAAAAGTTAACTAGTTAGTAAGTTTTTAAATTGCTATGTCAAGTTAGTCTTGTTATATGATGTGTGTTCTTTTTCTTTAAGATTTTCGTCCTGCTGTAAAGCTCTTCAAACTATAACCATATTTTTTAAAAACAACCAACTGTAATTTACAAGTAATCGAAACAACCAATTGACATTATACTATTTCCTAGCAAATGATGAACAACAAACAGCCAATAACGATTCCAAGCAAAAAAACAAAAGCAATATACATGTTGCAGTAAAAAGAAACCCAATTTTATTAAGCTGTAAACAAATATGTTTACAATTCACAACCTCATTAAACAATAAACTTTATGTACTGATTCACAAATTCTTTGAAATATAATCTAATGATTCACATAGTGTATTTAGGAAAATACATTGTATTTTTTGTGGAAGTATTAGCTCATGTAGTGATCCTAAGATTTTTAAAGTAACAATGAATTGTAGAAGAAAAGAAGTATTATTGAATAGAATAAATATCTATTCAATAGTACTACTTTTCTTCTACAAGTAATTATTACTTTAAATAGAATCACTACAAGAGCAAATCCTTCCCCCAAAAGATGGGATGTGTTTACCTAAATACACTACATGAACCATTACACATTTTAGGTACTTTAAAGTGGCAATGAACGGTAGAAGAAAAGTAGCCTTGTTGATTAGATACATTCATCTAGACTTGCTATGCATTCTAATACTAAAGAGAAGAAAAAGGTGTAGGAAACCATCAAATTTGTCGCAGCGGTTGATACACATAATATTCAAGAGTGTGTTTTGATCAAAAAAGACTATGACTCCCAACTAAAATACACTCTTGGAGATCATGTGTATCAACCTTACCGGCGAATTTGATGGTTTCCTACAACTGTTGCATCTCTTTAGCGTTAGAATGCATTGCAAAGCGAAATGAAACTATCTAATCAGCAATACTACTTTTCTTCTACAATGCGTAGCCACTTTAAAGAATATAAAGATCAGTACATAACCAACTATTTCTGCAAAAGATGGAATGTATTTCCGCACATACATTTTGTGAACTAATACAATGTTACTCAGCATCTATCTACTGAACTTAAGTTCCAAAATGTTCTTGATCTAACTAATGCAAAGCTCACGCATCACTTGTATTGATATCAAATCTTGCACACATCATTTGTTGATCATTGCAACATATATCAGACAGAAAATTTATACACATCTTGCCCCTTTTTTCATCTTAATACTATCATTTGCATTCCTAAAAGTAGCTCTTGCATCATTCAACACCTATCATAAATGGAACCATCATTAGAAAGTTCCAAAACGTGTGTACTATATACATCAAGATTAGTAGACGGTAGCAACTACAGTCAACCAAAGTAATACAAACAAAAGCACAATTACACCATACCAGTAAACAAGAGGCATCCGAACATTAAACCACCTAATATATCTAGGTTGTACAACATGCACACAAGGGTAGCAACAAACAAAAACGTAGTAGTGGTTGTTTTGAACACAGTAGAGCTTTACTATTAGTGGAGATTCAACATAAAGTACAACAACATTTACAATGGTGTGCAACATTTCATAAGTAAAACAAAAAGAATCAACAACAAGAATTAGAATAAGGCTAAGTTTCTGAATGTGGCCCTTATTGCAACTAACTTAAGGTATTATATAGACAACCTACATGTAAAATCTTAATGCACACAACAAACAACTTAAGACATGTGTCCATTAACATACATGCAAACATCAAACACTCCCATGACATGTGTCTAAGCAAGCCCCGACTCACTTATAAATACACTAACATACATGCAAACCCATGACAAGTGGCTGCCTAATGCACCATACGAAGACAGACACCCACCCTACATGCAAAAAACAACAAAATAACATAAACTACATGCAAACACTCACATAATACACTAACATACACGCAAATTAATGACATGTGGACTCCCTAATGCACCACACTAAGACACACCCACCCACCCTACATGCAAAAAACAATAAAATAACCTAAATATATGCTATCACTCACATGCTTGGGAGGGAGTAGAGTCAACTAAGGAAGTTACTATTCACGAATGAATAGTAATTCCTTAACCACTTTTTATTTATAATGGATAATGAATAAAGTAATCATTAGTAATCTTAAAATGATCATTTAATTTTAAATTGATCAATTAGAGAAATTGGCTAATTATATGGACTCGTTTTATCGTCTCGTGGTAAGAGGGTCTCATACAAGATAAGCTTACATAAAAAGGAGTTTATAAGAATATCAAATAGGCTTACAGATCAGATCGAGTCGGATTCGTATTCGGGTCATTACTTTGAAATTATTTGACCAGACCCGTATTATATAAGTTGAAATTAAAACTTTGATACAGACCTAGATCAGGTCAATCTGATTTTAACCCATTTAAATTTCAAAAGATAATTTAACTTATTTGTTTAGGTTTTGTTTTTTATAATTTTAAACTTGGGAAATTCCACATGGTAGAATCCAGTTTTAATGAAATGTCAGTGATAGCACTTTTAAGAAAATTTCACATGGTAGCATCCAGTTTATGCACTATCTAATTGTCGTAGCATTTTCCGTTAAATGTATGATAAAATTTTGTTTAATTCATCATTTTGTAAGTTTTTTTCACATGGTAGTTACCAGTTTTTGTTTAATTCACCATTTTAATGTTTAATTTACCATTTAATTCATTAACGTCCATAAATGTTTAATAATTTTATTGAAAAACTATTATTAAAAAAAAGAACATAATCTATAGGTATATTTGCAAAAAAAAACTACCTAATCTGATATATTTCTCTGCAAATAACTACCATTTAACGGAAAACGTTAGTTCACCGTTAAGTTTGAGGGTTTGACCAATTTGAGAGATTAAGTTGTCTATGTGGCAATATCTCATTAGTCCTAGTATTTTTAAATAATTTAAAACTAAGGAAAATTTACTTAGAATAATCCAATCTATTTACGATTTTCCTACAATGATCTCAACTAGCGATTGATCATGAATAATCTCATTTATTGTTTCACTTAACCCCTGCTGTTGTTTGGCTTTTGTTTACCGGCTGCCAGTAGGTAAAACTTGACCCATGTTTTTAACTTTCTTCGTCCTCCTAAAATGCTCAGTATCTTCATTAAATTATTTAAAAATACGAGGAGTCGAGGACTAATGAGATACTGTCACGTAGACAACTTAACCTCTCAAATCGGTCAAACCCTCAAACTTAACGGACAACTAACATTTTTCATTAAATGGCAGTTATTTGCAGAGAAATATATCAGATTAGGTAGTTTTTTGAAAAAAAAAAAAAAAAACATAAGATAGCTTTTGCAAATAGACCTATGGATTAGGTAGCTTCTTAAAATTATTCCATAAAACTATTAAACATTTATGGGTGTTGATGAATAAAAAGGTGAATTAAACATTAAAATGAAGAATTAAACGTTAAATGATGAAATAAACAAAAACTAGATGCTACCATGTGGAAAAAAACTTACAAAATGATGAATTAAACGAAATTTAACAAGAACTTAACGGAAAATGCTACGGCAATTAGATAGTGCATAAACTGGATATTATCTTGTGAAATTATCTTTTAAAAGTAGTACCACTGACATTTCATTAAAAACTGAATGTTGTCATGTGAAATTTCCGTATCAATTTTAGTTTGGTTAACACCAAGCCAAAAGGTACTTTTATATTATTAAATGGGAACACAACATATCAAAAGTTTAGTCATTAATTAGAAATGAAAGAAGTATTTTCATTTTCAAAATTAAATCAAGGTATATGATATCAAAATTTATGTTTATTTATAGGAACAATCCCCAACAACAGCCTTGTAATTTACTCGTTTTCATTTAAACAGCCTCCAACTTCGTTTATCCTCAACAACAGCCACCAAAGTACCAAAAGTGACATCGAAACAGCCACCTTGCCCCAGCTCCACTAAATGACCGGTTATAACCCATTTCTTACCTTTGACCTACCGTTGACCAAAAAAAAAAAAAAACATTTTAACTTCCTTCTTCCCTTACCTTTCACCATTCATTCTTCCTCCTCCATTTCTTTATCCTCTTCCACTCTCCATACCTTTCTTCAAATACCCTTCAAAAAAGTTTAGTTCTTTATCTTACTAATGATTATAAGTGGAACAAATAGAAAAATCAAAAAAAGAGTGAATATTTTTTATTTCTGGGTTTTGTATTATCAGAACTATTGCTGAATTTACAAAAAGAATATGACAGGTATTTCTCAAAATGTATGAATAATCAATATTCAATAGATGAAAATTGTTTGTTATTGTAAGAAATACCATTGGTGGATTTATCAGTAAATCCTATAAAGCACCAACGAGCCAACAACACAATAAACTAGAACTTATTGAAAAATCCCAAATATATGAAACAAAACACTCAAATAAGTATGAATTTCTGAATCTAAACTCAATTGGAACTCGGAATATAACTATTTTATATAAATTAACCATTAATTCAACAATTACAATAGAGATTAAAATCTGCTTTTGAAAACATCAAATAGAACTAAAGCAAGCTAACCCTAGGCTTTAAAACTAAAACAAATCTAACCACGAGTTTCTTCGTAGATCAAACCACTGATTCTCTTAACTCCTCCTCTACGAGCCAAACGACGAATTGCAGGCTTTGTAATCCCTTGAATGTTATCCCTTAACACTTTTCTATGCCTCTTTGCTCCTCCCTTTCCCAACCCCTTTCCTCCCTTTCCTCTTCCCGACATTTTCTAGATCTGGATTTCAGAAATTAATTTTGACTTCAATGTTATTGTTTAGGGTTTATGAAATTGGTATTTGAAGAAAGGTATGGAGAGTGGAAGAGGATAAAGAAATGGAGGAGGAAGAATAAATGGTGAAAGGTAAAGGATGAAGGAAGTTAAAATGTTTTTTTTTAATTTTTGGTCAACGGTAGGTCAAAGGTAAGAAATGGGTTATAACCGGTCATTTAGTGGAGTTGGGGCAAGGTGGCTGTTTCGATGTCACTTTTGGTACTTTGGTGGCTGTTGTTGAGGATAAACGAAGTTGGAGGCTGTTTAAATGAAAACGAGTAAATTACAAGGCTGTTGTTGGGGATTGTTCCTTATTTATATTATTTTATTGACTACTTATATTCTTGAGCCTAACATGAGATTTTTAAAATTCATACTTATATAAAACAACAAGCTATCTTGAGAGAGACCATCTTAGAATAAGAGGGCTCAATATTCTAGCCCATTGCGCTCCTTACATGCTTTATCTCTTTTTTTTTATTTTATCAATTTCAATTTAGGTAGAAATTGATCAGTTTAACACCATAATTGATCACTTATAGGGTTCAAATTGAAATTTTTACTTTAATTGATATGTTCAAGTATTACTTTACGTTGAAATTGAAACTTTTAAGGTCAAAATTGATACCTTTTGAGGTCCAAATTGAAAAATGCCTATAAATGAAAAAGAAAACAAGAAAAAAATGGAATTCTGAAGGGCGCGTGTAGCACACGCGCCTGTAATGGGCCGACCCAGTCATGGTCTTAGAATAGGACGACCTTACGCAAGTTTTGGTGATAAAAAAATCTATAAAATTGAATTAAAACCAGGCCCAAAAGCAAGACGATCCATATAAATTTGCCAGGCCCATAAAGGTCCAATTTAAAGTGATTGATTTATCAGCTGTTCTTGAAAGCGACCGTCTCAGTATGAAATAGATAGCCTAATCGGCCTAAATATAGTTTTTCACAATATTCACTCATTATTTATCAGTGTGGATGAAATTAAAAAAAAAAGTTAAAATGTCGGGATGAGATTAAAAAAAAGTGATGAGTCATTCTAAAAAAAATTGAAAATATGAAAATTTAGTAAGACGAACAAAAATGTTAAAATCTGCAAATTCAATGGTACTGAAGAAGCATTAAAAAGCGATGAAACCCAACTTTTTTTTTCCTCATAAAAGAATTACAACTAAACATATTTAAATTTCAAGATAACAAATTCATTATCATAAAAACAACACAACATATAACGTATTTGTAGCGTTTGCATCGAGAGAATTAGGGGTGGAGGTATGGAAAGTGGAGGAATTTAAAGGGATGTAATTTTTTTTTTTTTTTTGGTGCACAATCTTAGAAGTAAAAAGTATGAATGGAACTGATTGTAGGGATTTAGTCCCTTAAATTTATTAATGACAAAGTAAAAAGTAGAAAGACTCAAAAAGAAATTAACTTTTTTCTTTCTTTCTTAATATATTATTATCCAAACAAAGTACAAAGTCTTACTACAACCATTTATGATCGAAACCGAACATTAAATGGAGCCCTAGTGTCACCATGGGAAGACAAATTGATAGATCTAAACACTAGTATCAAATTTGCAAATTTTACATATCAAATACATTATTTACAATACTGAATTCGCATAAGGACGAACCGATATCAAGAGCATCCTACATCTTTATAAATAAAGAACAGTTAAAAACCAAATTAAGACTTTCATCATTCGGAGAAAGATGTTTGTTGTGCATTCCCGACTTCCATAAGCAGCTGTAAAAGAGCTTCACAGACCTGTGAAGCATTTGCTTCAGATGGGTCATCATTTGATGAAGAGTAAACCATCCAAGCATGATCTAACTTTCTTTCTGGGCGGACTACCACCGAGCCAGGGACTTCAGCATCACGACAGGTCACAAGGCCATCGCTCTTCTCTCCATACCTCACCTGAAGAAGCTGGGCACTAGCAGCCATGGCAGCACCAAGTGGTATCATTACTGGAAGTTTAGCAGACTGACCTAATTCCGCATGTGCCACATGAGATAATGTTGCGAGTACAGCAGGAGAGAGATTAGCCTGTGTGTGATACGATACAACAGGCAACTCTGTAGGCAAGGGATGTTTCCTCAAGAATTCCCGTCTTTTCTCGTACGTCAAGTCCTCTAAAGCTTGTAAATCACCCTTCATAACAACATACATATATCAGAAAGAATAAGCAAGTGAGGCAATACATGCTGCATTCGTTCAAAATTTTAACGTTCTGATAGCAAATAAAAACGCATTTTAAAATTTTGTTGGAAAAACTACTTGGTAATAGCTATTTTGATAACAGTGCGAATAGAATAATAAATTTATGACCCGTTAGGGAAAATGTAAACCCGAAACTGATCAAATGAATTTGACTGGTTTTATAGGTGACAAAAAAATCCATCATCTTAGGAGAACGCATGATCACCCAAGATTTGTGTAGTGTAGTACTCCCTCTGTTTTCATATGTTCTTCTCACTTTCCCCATTTGGAAATTTTTAAAAGTTCTTCTCATTTAGAATCTTTCTATTTTAGTAACCAATAGAATTCAAGGAAATTATTACACTTACACTCTAATCTATAAGAATTAATTTACATGTTAATTCCCAATGCATTTACTTTACATACACCCAATGAAATTTAATGATATTATTATACTTACACTTTAATCAATAGAAACTTTATTTTTTATATTATTTTACTCAACTCTCATAGTATCTATTTTGTAATTATAGTTTATATTGGTTTCTTCCCAGATTCCAAATGGGAAGAACAAATGAAAACGGAGGGAGTACAAAAGGAAACAGAAAGAATAGTCTTAGCAGGCTTACTTTAATTACTTTACAAATCAAAATCTCCATGAGTTTACGTGCATTGACATAATCACCAAGCTGTCCTGGCCGCAAAATATCTGAAGCTATTGGACTACCACCATATGGACTTTGAGCTAATGCTAAGCCAGCAACTTTATCCTTCAGTTCAGGCCAATACATAGACAAAGCCGCAGCTGCATCTACTCCTCCTTTGCTATGACCAAGCAGCATGACACGTTTGTTAGAACCCCAATAAATCTCCTCAATGTATTCTTTTAAAACTTTGGCATTTCTCTCTACTGAAGCCTATCATAAATACTTCAGTTAGTAAATTCGATGCACACAAAAATACAAATAGGCGTTGGAGCCAAAACTACCTCACTATGAATCTTGGCAATATGACAAGCTAAACCCATCTTTGAGAAGCAGGCTTTTGTGTTTGTGAAATAGAGTGGTCCATGGTTACTGAAAAGGCCTGCAACCATTAACTGGAGTAATGACTAAATGAGGTGCAGAAAAGGCCAATAGGGTCAACAATAATTAATCCAGGACAACCAATCCCTATTTCTGGCTCCAATATTGTTGGTCGCTGGGCAATACTATACAATTATACAGAATACCATCCTATTGCAATTAGATATAACTTAGAGGGGCCTAACTAGTTAAAAGTCAGCAAGTTCTTTATCAAATTTAAAAGTAAACCCTAACGTCTAGGAAATTAAACATTAATAGTATCTCAAGTTTAGCGCTGGTCTTGGTTTCATTTGTCCAATCATATATAGGCCTACAGTAAGCCTGAATTTGTCAATAATCAAATATTTGCAGTTACACTATGATAAAAGAACCTCCTAACAAATTACACACAACAAATGTTCCCACTCCTATAAGCCACATCATTCACAAGTCTGAATCCAAGTACAGTGTAACAAATTATCCTCAACTATGTGACCATCCAAGAGTACTCTCGTTTGAATGAAAAATATGTTCAATACCTGGAACCAACAAATAAATCATGGACTTCGGGAGCCTGTGGACACCATGCCTGATTACAAAAATAAAAAAAAAATTCAGTAATTTGCACAAGTTAACACAGCATAAAGGAAATAAAATGCAAATAAGAATTACACCTGATGCTGTCAAGAATTTCCATAAATCTCACAGTTCCATCTTCCACAGGAGGCAAATGTGGATCACGTTGAAGCCAACCAATATCATCGGCAGACCCACGAACAGTTCTTCGTGCCTTCTCAACCAATCTAATAGTATCACCATTACACAAACTCGACATGAGAACAATGAGCAATATCACATTATCTCTGATCAAACAAATATTACAAAGTTAAATCATGAATACATAATTAATATAGTTTATCCATGAAGGACTGAAATCATGTCAGGTAAAGCCTTTTTCACGCTCCTGATAAGATGTATTGTCATATTTTAGAAGATCACTGAAGATGAAGATGTTTTGAAGATGTAGCTAATTTTGCAGTACCAAACATGCATGGGTTTAAAGTGATTTCCTTAGAAGCAAAAAAAGCAACCTTATTTTAAGGAATCATATTTTGTAAATATGATATGACCAAATATAATATATATTACTAATCTACATGTCTTCATTTCTCCTTCAAGTGATGAACTACATATGTGAAATGCTTCAGTTCCAAGATATAACATAGGAAGAACTAGGACCATATGATTTAAAACTTATAATTCACTCAGTCATCTCAAATCAAGGCTTAAGGCATTAAGAGGATCATCATCCATATAACATCTTTAAGAAAATCCCCATATCATATCATCATCAATGGAACTAGATTGCACATCAAAAATCAATAAAACCTAACCGCATCATTAAGTAGCTGTTTAATTATTGAGAATATTAATGGTACTTTTAAAATGACAGATATGCAATGATGTCCTACGACAGTGGAGCAACCTTATCAATGACAACACTATTTCGTCCTCCAGTAAGCCTCAATGAACCCTACTACTTTAAATCTCGTATAAGGAGCTGAATAGAAACTACCAGCAAACACTATCGATCGGAAGTCCATAAAAGATCAGCTTCAACTTGAAAGAAGAGGGAAATAAAAAAAATATGCAAAGATTAAGCATCTTACACTTCGAAATAATAACATGTTTTTAAAAAAGGAAGGTCCATTATGAAAAAGGAATTTCAGTGAAAAAGCGAAACATATAGAAATGAACCCACTGGAAATTACAAAATTCATTGGAAAGATTAGAAGTTTGTTCACCATGGCATGAAGGTCATCAGAGTCACTTGGAAATAAAATCTTACCCTTGAAAGAGAGAAATTCCAGTCGTACTTGTAGATGGCACTAAATCACCTGCATTATGTGACGATACATTTGCTGCATCTTTACTTTCAACAACATTTAACATTGTGTCCTCAGTTGTATTTACCGAAGCAGAATATCCTAAATCACTGTCCTGTGTTTTATTTGAATAGACATGACCCGCGGAAGGTAATCCTGACTTCTGTTCAGAGACCAAATGCATTCTTTCCTGCGCTTCTCTATTACCATCTGTGCTATGGTCTGCAACAACATCCACATACAGTTAAGCTAGAAAGAAAATGCCAAAAAAAACTAGCACAACACTAGCATTGCATCACTTGACTTTGATTAATGCTTTACTATGTTGAGGTGAAAGTGGAACAATATATTTCAAAAATTATGAAATAATACATATAATAGCTTCTCTGATATAGCTATACTCTTACTTCAATCTTTGAAAGTATAATGATTTAGTTGCTAAAACATAGTCTATCGAATAATTAAAGTGCAATGGTTAGACGAAGTAGCTAACTATGGGAAAAAGATTAGAGCAACTATTGAGCATTCGAGGATTGCTCAAAAATGAATACTAGAGACAAATTATAATTTTCCAGCAAGTTCGAAAAATAAGAATAAAGATCGGTGGCAGGACATCATTTCAGTTATTATAATCTAACATGTATTTTGATACGTATGAAATGTAGTAATCAAAAACCCAAATCAAATAAAGTTCCAACAAATTAATAGCCTAGAGTGGCAATGTATACTTCAAATTTCTTAAACAATCTTCTATATTCAACACATAGCTCTCAATGTGTAAAAGATCTACAGTGTACAGCCTATAAGCATACATTAAAAAAAAAAAAAAAAAAAAAAAAAAAAAAAAAAAAAAAAAAAACCAATAAAAAACAGTATGAAATGCATGTAGACCCTTCAAAAAGTCTAACTCACCAGAAAAATCAGGCAAACAACTGGTTATGTAAGAAGTTGTTTCTGCAAGATAAGAAACAGCTCCATTGAGAGCTGGCACTGAAGTAAATATTTGTGGGATGAGCCTTCCATTCCTATAAGTATTGTTTGGTGCCTGCGAAAAAAAAGAAACTCTTTCAGAAAAACACTTATTAGATGCCAAAATACTCTACAATATAGGGATGATGAAGTGGTCCATGGGAAGAGGTGTTAAACTCTCACAGAGACATGAAAACCAGGTACGGAGATCTGAACACAAGCCAAAATCATATTCAGTGAGCTACAATCATGAAATTAAGATAAACACATAAAAGATTGGTGTCAAACAGAGTAATCACAAAACTAATGGACCAATGCCTCCCTTGCCCTCACAAAATGAATTTAGTAGTGTGGCTATGCATCTCATGTATACCATTCATTTCCAAGTTCAACATATTTCATACGTTTTACCAAATACAACTTAACTGATAAAATTAACCTACAAATGTTATTTTTCGTGCCTATGAAAAGCTATGCTTCAATTAGTCATTTTATAATTATTTTCATGTAAACTAATAACAAATTTATCCCTATCATTTAAATAAAGCACTCAATCAAAATAAATAACAAACAAAACAATCATTAGTTGTTAATGTGTTTTTCCTCCATTTGAGATAAAATACTAGACTCTTCAATCAATTAGTACTAACATTCCGTTTGAGATAGCTAAAACAATATACTGTGGTTAGCCTCCAAAACTTAAAGATGTGTTCACAAATAAGCAATAAAGTGGTTATCCAAAGGTTCGTGAATAACCAGCAACTGACATCCGAGCTCAAGGTGTACAATCTATACTGCGCAAAAGAAGTGTAGTACAATGAAACAAGAAGAGTTAATGATTTTTCATATTATTTTCCTTTTCCATGTTTTTGCTATATTCTATAGAGCCATAAAATTGACGTGATAAAATGTAAATTTATCTCCCAAAACCAAAGCTACAAGTTTTTTGAGTAAAGAGGCCTCCTTTGACTAGAAAGGCCAAGTAGTTGTAATGTAGATACTCAGGCCAAAAATCCTAACCTAAGCCCTTCCTTACATGTTTTGCTTGCACTTCTCCACCAAATACCCTCTTTCTCCATCTAGCTTTTTTTAAGAGGTTACAACCTTCAAAATGTTTCACAGTGATACAATTTTACACTCCAAAATGACAGTGCAAAGCTCATAAAGAGTGATTAAGTACAATCTTAAGCCTTAGCTTTAGAAAATCAATAGAATTATCTTTCATTAGAACCATCATGGAAAAGAAATTACCACTATTGAGGAGGTTGACTCCTCAAACTTTGAAGTTCCAGTGTCCATAAATCGAGCGATGATTCCTACAAAACAAATCATGATGAAATACAAATGTCACTACTTCTAAAGCAAGAAAAACTCCACATACTCAAAATCTTAACTTTCTTAAATATTTCAAAATGTCAACTCAACATCATGAGTTAACGGCATATCATCTTTAGCACATTCTAATTCTTGCCTTGCTCTAGTAATGAAGCTCGTTGGAACTAGGTGGTTAATAACTTTGATTTAGTACCGACAACCAATGTTTGCGCACACAATCCAAAATTGAACAATTGTAAATTTGACAGACAAAACGAAATTAAAAATGAAGAATAATAGAAAGAACAAAACAATTTTGGGTGCTGGGAAAATCCTTCAAGCACATCCAAAACTGTTAAACTCATTGAAACAAGGGGAAGCCATTTGTACTAATAATTGCTTAGTATTTACCAACAATTAGACACGCAAACTCTTAAATATTTTACTCGCAATCAAGGATTTTTTTTCTCTCCCCTTACACCCTTCTCGGTCTTGTATTTTTACTCTTTCTTGAGCATTAAAACATCTTGTTTCTCGACCAAAAAAAATTGTTGGGAAATTCCACGTGGTGACCCTGAGGTTTTGGGTTTTCCACGTGGTAACCAAAAGTTTTTAAAAATCCACGCGGTGACCCTGAGTTTTGCCATAATGTACTCACGTGACCCTTTTAATGAAAAATCGTTAAGAAACGTTAAATATCAAAGGGTAGGCTGCTGAACCTGCATAAAATCGATTGTCATCTTCAATAGCTCAAGCTTCAACACTTTCTCCCAAATTACAAACCCTAAATCTATCTTCTCTCACCCAATTTACATTCTTTCCTCCAATCTCAAACCCTATTTTTCTTCAATTCCTCATCTTCTTTCCATTGTCTGAAAATAATATTTTTTTGCAATAGTTCTTCAAATTCTCATGGAAGCAACAATGAAGTGCTTTAGATTAGAGCAACAAGATTGACAAAGCCATTAACAAGAACAATAAATTACTAATGATTTTCACCAAAAGTTAAACAGACGAAATATTCACATAATTCAACAACATTATCAAGATTATCAACAAGAAGATTACTAATTAGGGCTCCCATAATTCGACAGCAATTTTCTCATTATTCAACACACGAAAAGTTTGAAATTAACTTCCAGCTTTCAAATTCGCAAGATTATTAACATTCAACAGCAAGAATATCATGGCACAAATTTTCCAACTAATTAGGGCTCCAAATTTTCAAAATTCTCAAAATTCAAGAAGAAATCACTAACCTTTCTTGATCTAGATCTTGATTGTGATCCTTGTAGATTAAAATTAGGGAATTTTGAGGATTTAGGGTTTGGAAGTTAATGGAATTGGGGGAAAGTTGGATGCGAGTGATAAAGATGATTTTGGGGTTCGAATGAGAGCTTCAGCAGCCTACCCTTTGATATTCAACGTTTCTTAACGTTTTTCCATTAAAAGGGTCACGTGAGTACATTATGGCAAAATTCAGGGTCACCGTGTGGATTTTTAAAAACTTTTGGTTACCACGTGGAAAACCCAAAACCTCAGGGTCACCACGTGGAATTTCCCAAAATTGTTTAAACTAGGTTAATCTTGATTTGTTTTACATGAAATTTTGCATACAAAATTAATTAGCATATATTACTGTTTGGAAATCCTTAGACATGAATAAATAGGCATATGTGCAAAATTATGTTTCAAGTATCTTTTTAAGGCTTTTTTTTACCACTAACTTGCTTAAACTAGGTCAATCTTGATTTGTTTGACATGAAACATGGCACACAAAACTAATTAGTATATATTAGTGTATGGTTAGACTTGAAAAAATAGGCATATTTGCAAAAATATGTTTCAAGTTAGCTTCTTAGGGCTTTATTTTAAACGGATTTTGACTCTAATCTTTTGTAATTTGTTTCTCTAATGTATTAATGCACACAACAAAATGATATTGATTGTCGCTACTACATGGTAAGATATATTCACAATATGTTATCCGCTATTATGGAAATCGGAGCTGAAAATGTTGAAAAGGTATTTGACATTCTTATATTTTATCAGTGAGTATTTAATATTATATTAAAAATCTACTGTACTTTTATTATTATATTTACGTTTTAAACACACCAAGAAAAGAACATCATTTTGCTAAGGGTCAAATCAAAGAAATCAAGGACAGAATCGCACATTTTCTTTCATTTTTATGCATATGGTAGTGTTAGTCACACATTATATTTGTGGTTCTCAAAGAACCGCAACATATAGTAGCTTTTATGCTCCGGTTATAAACTAGAGCAACAAACAAATGATATTTGCTACTATTTCAAGTACTTAGGGCCAAAATCGCAGTATATAAAAAACCGCATCATATGAAGGTTTTTCTATTAGGGATATGTCACTAACCTTTTCTGTTAATAAAGTGTTTTGTTTTAGATCCTATCAAGAAGGAGCTCACAATCCATAGTAGGATTATGAATGGCCTCTACTACATTGATTTTTCTCCTTACCGTACTAACAATTCTTTCAAGAATTCATGTTTAATTGTTACTAATTCTGGTCATCAAGTTACCCTCCTTTACCATAACTGCAAGCTTTATGTCCAGTTCTTGATGACAAAAATTCTAAAGATTCCATTATTAGCTCTATTTACCCGATTTCAAAGCAAGGCAGACGCTATTTTCATTCTAGTTCTATAAAGACTACTAGATCCTTTCAAATGTTGCACATAAATGTTTGGGAGCTTACAATACGACTACATACAATAGTTGTACTTTTTTCTTAACTATAGTTGATGACTTCACTAGACCTACATGGCTCTATTTGATGAAATACAAAAGTAAATATTATTCAATTTTATTATAGTATATCAATTTTGTTACTTAGTGTTTTGAAACCATCATTCAATTTATTTGCATTGACAATGCCAAATAACTTTGTGATGGTGAGACTTTACATATCTACAATAGCTATGGTATTTAACACCAAAAGTCTTTTGTTGATACTTCCCAACAAAATTGGGTTGTCGCGTGCAAACACAAACACCTGCTAAAAGTTAATAGATCTTCGCAACTTCAGTTAAAGTGATTGTGTTTTGACTGGTGCATATATTATCAACAGATTGCCTCTTTCATGTTTAATTTTTTTTCCTCCATATGAAAAATCATATGGCAAAAATCCTATTAACAGCCACAAGAAGATTTTTGGTTGTTTGTGTTTTGTTGTAAAAAAAAGTTCGATTCAAGAGCACAACCTAGTTACTCAAAAGATCCTTATATCTAGGAATGTTACTTTCCATGAACACCACTTTTCTTATGGTGAACTACCAATTTCTCTTCTCCTTTTTTCACATTTTTACCTACCTACACAAACTAAACTTCTCCCTTATGAGTCCTCACCTCCTTCAAATAACTCTTCTTCAATTTCTCAAACCAACCAGTCCAATTATAATAATCCTTTTGATACATGATAGCTAAAATCTGTTTTTGATTTAATAGCAAATCAAACACCACAACCCGATCCTAGAAGGTACATTAGGAGTCATAAATTACCCTCATACTAGCAAATCTATTACTGTTAATCTGCTAAAAATCAAGAACATTTGTGCAATTTTATAATTCCTGCACCTTTCCATATCAGCATCGCAATTATAATTACTCATATCAATTGGCATGAGCCCTCTACATACAAAAAAGCAGCCAAAGATTCCCTTATGGGTAAAAGCTATGGAAATAGAATTGCAAGCCTTGCACAACAATCAAACTTGGGATGTGTTACTTTGCAAACTGGAAAAAGAGCTACTGGATGTAAATAGGTCTTTATAGTAAAATTGAGAGAAAATGGTTCCTTAGAAAGATTTGAGGCACATCTAGTTGCGAAAGGAACATGGCGTACACTATGAAGAAACATTTTCACCAATCGTTAAGATTCCAACCATACGTTGTCTCATTGTCCTTGCAGCATCTGAGAAGTGGGGATTGTTCAACCTTCTAATTGGATGTAAATAACGTTTTTTACTCGATGATCTCCATAAAGTACACACATTTCCCCCTCTAGGCCTTTGTTACCCTCCATCCATGGTTTGCAAATTAAACAAGTCTTTATGGCCTCAAACAAGCGTCTAGACTGAGCTTTTACAAGAGGGTTTTCAAATATCCAAACAAGACAACTCTGTCTTCATCAATCATGCATGAACATTTATCACAATAGTTAATGTTTATGTTGGTGACATAATTGGTATCCAAACCTTTAGCATCAACAACCTAGGCCAATTAGGTTTCTTTGCATCTACCTAATGTTGTGGATTTGACTCAAAAAAAGTTCGCACAAGAATTACTTAATATTTCTAAAATCAAGTCTTTCAAACATGTTGTTACACCCTTACCCCTAAACTCCAAACTTCATAAAGATTCCTAGCTCTCTACCTCTCCACAATCCAACCTTATGTAGATCTTTAGTTGGCATACTTAATTTCTTAACATACACTCTCCTAGATTTATCTTACACAACACAAACCCTTAGTACACGAAGCTCTTCCCCACACGTTAAATGATGTGCATTCAACTATTTGTCAAGGCATATTACTTAAAGCCACTGATAAAACAACTCTACGAGCATACTCAGACTCTGACTAGGGAAAAAACATTGACTCAAGGCGCTTTATTATTAGATATATCATTCTCCTTGGTTCTTTATTAGTCGAAAATTCAAAAGGCAAGGGACTGTATCTAGATGACGTTCAAAGGCTAAATACAAAGCCATGGTTGTAGCCTCCTCAAAAATAACTTGGCTTTTGCGTTAACTAGTGGACTTAGGAGTACAATAGCTCAAACCTGTAACACTACACTGCAACAGCTAATTAACACAACAAATTGCTCACAATCCTGTACTCCACAATAGAACCAAGCGCATAGATATTGGCGGCTATTTCACTTGGGAGAAAGTTATGGAAAATTTAATACACTGAACTTCTATTCCAACCTCAAGTTAATTAGAAGATCTCTTTACCAAAATCTTATCATCTTCTCAGTTTCAAACACTTCTGAACAAACTTGGCATGATCTGAACATTGCCAAGTTTTAGGGGGATGTTGGTAATTATACATATGCCCATCACATGCCTCAAGACAGCCAATTCAATCTAAACCAGCATAACATAATATATCTAGCTGTTAATCTTGTTATGATTGCCTCCTCTTTTAATATGCTCCTGGTTCCTAGTAATAGATTTCTTTTGTTGAATAATAACAAATTCAAAGTCTTCTCTTGTAAAGCTTTAGTTGTGTATCTCTAATGGCATACTCAATCTAATATTGCACAATCTAACAAGGCTTCTGATCATTATGATTATGTAAAATATATGTTCACAATGATTCCGACAAAAACAAAATATTTTATAACATAATCAATAACAATATATAAAAATTGTAAAAGTCTATTATTAAAGAGCAAGAAAACAGAATAAAATTCTAGATATTAAATTTAGTAATTTCCAATGAATTGACACACCACTATTATGCGCTTACCTCAAAATCTTCGATTAATCGATCAGAAAAAACCGCCCCGAAGCAAGATATTACAACAAGCAAATCCCGGAGTTTTGTTGAAGAAATTTGGTGAGAAAAATCTTTGGTGTCTTAACACGAAACCAAAAACCAAAAATGGTGCCTTTTGTTGACATGATATTTTTGCCTTCCGTTGGGTCGGTTCATGATTTTTTTACGGTTCCTCCAGGACCTCCACCCCTTCGGCAATTGTGCGGATTAACCTAAGGCTAAAATTGTAAATTCCATTAGGGAGTGTTTGGAAATATATACTTCCTCCGTTCCATATTAGTTGCACCATTTGCTTTTTCACACTCCCCAATGTACGAATTGCATTATTAATATCTTTAGTTATACATATCGAAAAATTATAAAAACTCAAAATTAATAAACTTTGAATCGAGACGATTCAAACAAGATCTCATATGACTATGTTTTAACTTTTAGATTACCAACAATATAAAAGTCAATTTGCTTGATGAATAGTACCGAAATCAACAATGTAGCAAGTAAAAAAGAACGGAGGAAGTAATTCACTAGGTACTTACCCGTGTCATGCACGGAATCATAAATATTTTTTTGTCGAAATATACTCTTAATAATAAATATGAAATACAATCAATAAAAAAGAGGGTATATTAATATTATAAACTTAACTATTTTCTAAATAGTTAAGATTTAAATATGAGAGACGAAACAATTGAAATAATCAACACCAGTTTATAAGTGTCGACAAAATATTAAAGCCAAATTAATTTACAACAGAGCAAATATACCATACTAAAAAGAACAATAATCAGACTGCTTTGTTGCATCAGGTACATTAACTTGATAACCTACAAAAACAAATAGAAATTAAATCCAGTAAGAGACTATTAAAGAGATACAAAGCATAAAATTTCACATTTACAAAATACCTTAAATGTTTGAAAAGGCCTCCTTGAACACAACATTTTCCGTAGAATTGCTTGTGTGGTTGTCATTGTCACATATTAAAATCTTTACGGCCCGTTTGGTAAGTGGTATTAAATGGTGGTAATTGGAATAAATTGTAGTGTAAATTTTCATCAAAAGTTTGATTGTATTCCCATGGTAATGAAACTTTGATCACAAAAAAGTTTTTTTGTATATAAATTTTCATTACCACCCACCTAATATCACATCTCCCAATAATAATGCATTGGAATGAATTTTTTGAAGAAAATGAGATTATTGAAGTTGGAAAAACATGGACACTAATGTAGCTAAGAGATTTTCCACCAAAATTACACTAGATTTTCCATTCCCATTAACATCGTTTATTACCACCTACCAAATGGGCCGTTAATCCTTTTTTGCTCGTCACACGTGACACGACCACATAAAGTTTTTTTTCATCTGTAAGGTCTGGTGCTATCGTTCTTTTCTGAGATTGCATATCAACGTCACTAAACCCCACAACTTGGCCGACAACATCTGTAAAAAATAGATTGTTAATTTTAGCATCGAATGATAATATTTTAAATTAATATTTATCGAAATCATAATTAAAACGTGTAAAATTACTTACCACATAAAATAGTGTTGTGATGGATCTGTGAAATGATATCTTGAATAGGGACAAATTTGAAACAATATTCAGGTATCTTAACATCATTACAAATAGTTATGGCCGTAGTTCTCTGGAAGAAAATTTTATACCTGTGATTAGTTGATTTACAATCAGCATCATTATTATACACCGAAAATCGTTGCATCAAATATTGACCACCTTCGAAAACCTTGTGTGCATGAACATTGTAGGTAAATTTTATTGTTGCCTTGATAGTACTCGACTGGAAAAAATAATGAAATTTATTAAACAATTAGTTACGAAAATTAAGTCATTTTTGTTATTGAATTGATAAAATAAATAAATAAATAAATAAAATGTGAATGCATAAAAATATACTTTTTCATCCATTAATATCATGTGTAGTGCTCGTCTCTTGATATCGGTCTCATTCTCCTTCCACAAATATATCACTTTGACCTTTATTTACCAAAATCATATGTCGTCATCAATATCTTTAATAAAATGATACTTTGTTAAGGACCATGGATGGCTTTTAAGGCTAGAGAAGTATGACATTCCTAGGTATAAAGTAATGATGACCAGAAAAAATATTTGTGAGATATAGATTATTAGATTTGGTTCTTATATATATATGATGCTAAAGGAAATCAAATGTGCACAATATTTTTATTACCTAAGTGCACTGTGCACTTTTATTTGAAGGCCATTATAATTGCCTAAGTGCACCTTATTTGAAGGTAATATGTAATTCAGGGGCGGATCTAGCTTAAGTCAACGTTGTCAACTGACAACATTTGACTAATATATAGATCTATATCCATTTATTTGCTGATAAATTTGATGTCACAGTTGGCAAAGATTCCAGTAAATAACCGCACACACCCAAGTTCAAGCCTCAACAACAACATTTTTATTTTCTTTTTCAACACTCAATCTTACAATACAGTTACTTACATGCATACTTCATTCTCACAATTGCCCTCTCCATTCTTCTTACCTAAAATAAAACCTTCATCATCGGGCCTCCAGCCCTCGTCCCTTCCGCACGTCGTAGTGTCACCAACCTCCACTGTAGCCGAAAGCCACCATCCCTTCCGCACTGAAATAGACACCAGCTGGCAGCCATCGCCGTCCGCCCACCGAAGTATTACCTTTTTTTTCTTTCTCTAAAACTTTTGATTTCAATTGTAATTGATTTTTTAGTTCTTTGAATGTTAATTATTATTTGTTAAAAATTGTCTATTCATTTATGATTGATGATTATACAATACCTCAAACCATAGTTGTTAAATAACTTAAGGTTTTTAGTTTAATTGGTGGTAAATTTTAAAATTTAGGTTTTCATATTCAATGAATTTATTAGAGTTTTAATTGATTAGTAATTTAATTCAACAATTGATTTAGGTGCTATAGTGGGACAGGGTCGTCCTTGACATTTTTTGGGCCCTAGGCGAAATTAAGAAAAAGGGCCTCACAATAAATTAATAACTATTGGTCTTTGATGTGCATAGAGGATAGTGAATTGTGAGGTCGCTTTAATTTTGAACATTATAAATACTTCACTCTTAATTTTCATTTATAAGATAATTATAATCAAATGAGATTTTGTTTAATTGATCTCGATATGAAGACTATAAATATCAATTATTTATAATTTTCAATTATTAACAATTAGAGATATTAAAAATTAAAATATTATATCGACAAATATGAAAAAATAAATAAGAAATATTCAAAGTAGGGTCCATTCATTAAAAAGATTTATATAGAGTAAACAAAATATTTTTTTTAATGAAGTGGAAAAGTAAATAAAACCCTAGGAAGTACATAATTTAGCAAAGGAAAATTTTTTTTTTCTTATAATTTCGAATTAACATTCAATTATATATAAATCTCCACCTTTACCAACTGACCCACTATAACCTACAAAGAAAAAGTAAAATAATACATAAAATAAAGGGAAATTCCTCATGGTAGCATCAAGTTTTAATGAAATGCCAATGGTAGCACATTTTTAAGAAAATTCCACATGGTAGCATTCAGTTTATGCATTATCTAATTGCCGTAGCATTTTCCGTGAAGTTCTTGTTAAATTCCGTTAAGTTCATCATTTTGTAAGTTTTATTCCACATGGTAGCATCCAGTTTTTGTTTATTTTTTATTTTAACTTTTAATTCACCATTTCAAATGTTTAATTCACCGTTTTATTCATTAACGCTAGAGGTATTCATTCGGGTCATCGGGTTGATTTCGGGTCGGTTCAAAATCGGGTTTTGTGTTCACATTGGTTTTTACATAATTGTAAATCCATTTTTAAGTCGGATCATATCGAGTTCGGTTATAAAGTCGGCTGTCTATCTGGTCATCGGGTCTATTTTGAACACCTTAACGCTCATAAATGTTGAATAATTTTATTGAAAAAAATTATAAATGTTAAATAACTATAAGGAAAAATAAATTTAACATTTAATTCACCATTTTTATGTTTAATTCATCGGTCGAAACAAGTACTCTTTCGAATAAGTACTTGTTTTGATCGAATTTTCGAAAGTGTTATTCCATCAGGATAGTAGCCACGTCCATTGTTTCAAAAAATCGTTATGATGGGTAAAAATGACGTCAAATATCATTTTCGGCTTACGTATCGGAAAATAGGCGTATAAGTACTTGTTTCGACCGGATTTTCAAAAGAGTTACCCCATAAGGGTATTTGTAACGTCCGTTTTTTGAAAAAAAATCGTTACGACAGGTAAAAATGACGTCAAATATCTTTTTCGGTTTACGTATCGAAAAATAGGCGAATAAGTACTTGTTTAGACCCAATTAGATAGTTTCTTATAATTTTTCAATAAAATTATTAAATATTTATGAACGTTAATGAATTAAACGGTGAATTAAACATTAAAATAGTGAATTAAAAGTTAAAATGGTAAATTAACAAAAACTAGATGCTACCATGTGGAAAAAACTTATAAAATGATGAACTTAACGGAATTTAACAAGAACTTAACGGAAAATGCTACGGCAATTAGATAATGAATAAACTAGATGTTACCATGTAGAATTTTCTTAAAAAAGTGCTACCACTAGCATTTCATCAAAACTGAATGCTACCATGTGGAATTTCCCTAAAATAAAACTATAAATAATAATTTATAGAAGTACAAACATGTTATTAATACGTTGATAATAATTACAAGTACTATTAAAAAAATTTAACTACATAAAATAGATAAAAAAAAAAAAAAAAACCTTATGAATTTAGTTAATCAAACTTGGTCTTAATTTACCAATTACCATGATTATGTGATGACTAATAACGTAGACAATATCAAGATGCCGACTACATGAATATGTTCTTTTTGTATAGCTCGATGAGAAATTATAATCAAAGTTTGACACTAAAATTCGTAAATTTTATTTGAAGAAAAAACGAAGGGAATGCAAAACAATTATGCTTGAACAAATATAATTTATCCGTTAAAAATTATGATAATTATTAATAAATAATTTACAAAGTATTCTCAAAATTTTCTACATGAAAAGAAAGTTTAAAAAAAAAAAGCATAACGTTTAGAACTCACTAAAAGTTAAATGTCCATATAATAAATGTTCATCTTTATAATTTGTCATAGTTGAAAAGTCAAAGAGTCATTCATCTTCCCTAAAAAAGAAATGTAAATGATGAGTCTACACGTGTAATTTCTTAAGCTTTCCAAAGTTTCTTTTTTCAAAGAGTTTATGCTTTACTCTATTGGATTTATTTTGGGCCCTTTTCATTCTTATTGTTTATATTTCTGATGGGCCCTTTTAATACCTATTTTCAGCATTTTAACAATGGGCCCTGGGCAGTTGCCCTTCTGGCCTACCCCCAGGGTCGGGCCTGTAGTGGGGATTCATTTGAAGATTTTGATTAGTGATTCACATTAATTCTGCCTAATATCCACCCATTTAAAATCCCCTAATTTATCCAAACTCATCTCCAATTTCTCTAATTTCAATCACTCCACCATATTAATCTCTCATTTGATGTGCTATAGTAGGGATTCATGAGATTGAGGCAGCTATGGAGTCTATCACTCTATAGAAAGTGTTTACTTCATTGAAGAAGTTGTGTGCTAGTCTGCTAGAGTGGCATTTAAGGAAGTGCTAGTTATGTTTGATGGATTGTTGGGAAAGTTGCAGGCCAAGGATAAAGTAGCTTTGCAGTATGCGTAGATATGAAAACTCGACCTAGAAAATAATTGTAATTACCGTAATTAAACGTTTATGATTTAATTTTTTTATACTACCGATATATCATATCGACATCATTTAATATTATTCTAGATCCGCCCCTGATGTAATTTATCTAATTTTAGTATTTAGTAATTTATAATAATTAAATTAGCACAATACCTAATTAATAATTAGTAATACAATATGGCAAGAAACTTATTTAAAGACAATTGTAATAATTTTAGCTAGTCAATCAAGAATACTTATCAAAATATTCCAAATATTCCAGAAAATATAATGATTGATTTATTCATTATTGTGCAAAATTTTAGTTTGTAGATGGGCAAGTTATTTAAAGGCAATATTGGAGAACCGGGTAAATAGTAATTTAAAGATACTTCTCAAAATATTCCAAAAATTATACTGATATATATTTATTATTATTATTGTGCAAAATTTAAGTTTGTAGATGAGCAAGTTATTTCAAGACAATATTAGAGATCTGAGTAATTAGTATTTAATAATATGGCAAGAAACTCATTTGAAGGCAATTGTAATAATTATAGCTAGTCAACCAAGAATACTTCTCAAAATACGCTAGATTCAATTTAATTGTTGACTTGAGAAAAGTGTTTTCGGTGGGAAACGAATCATTGTGAGAGTGGCACGTGTCACATTAAGATCTTGCTTTAGTATAGTTTATGATTTATGATGATTTGATAATAGGAAATTTAAATTTGGTATTCAAATTCAAGAACTGTAAATGACATCTAAACACTTGTAATTTGCAAATTTTAATACTTAACCAATTTTACATTACTATTAAACTTCTATGTAGAATTGATTGAATTACACATTTCCAAATTTAAGATTTGCCAAACATAGTATTTGAGTCAATTCAATATTTGGAAATAAATTCCAAATTGCTAAACATACCATTAACCAAATCATGTTTAGTTTAAATGAAAATTTGAAATAGATAAGCACAATCATAAAAAATAAAAAAAAATAAAAACCCTCAAACAAACAGATTTGCAAACATAAGCACATCAAGATCTAGAGCTGAGGTCTGAATTGCTTCGCAGTTACTAACTGTGAACAAAAGGGAGTGGTAAAAAAAGTCAAGCATCTATTCGTAACAAACAAAAAGAGCTTTTTTCCTGATGGAGTTCACGACAGATTGTGCATCACCTTCAAGAAGTGTATGGTCATATCCCATTTGACAAGCAATCACTAAGGCAAAACATGCAGCAGACAATTTAGATTCTTCCACACCCATATTAGACCTCAATTTCCTTACAGCCGCAACCAGTAATGACCCTTCATGATTTCTAAAGGCTACACTCAGACATCTGTTACAATCAGGACCTACGAACGCATCAAAGTTGGCTTTGATCCATCCCTCAGCTGGTGGACACCAACTATGAGAAGCTGGAGAGAATTGGAGCACGACATTTGACACCTTTTTAGCGTACCTGATCAGTGTTTTCACATAACTAGAGGAAATAATCCGTAACATCTCCTCGTGTGGCTACTGTAATGGTATCAGCTAATGGGTGAGTAAGCCACATTGATTTTGACTGTTTCCACTCGAACAAAGCATGGCATAACGTTTCATGGAATTCATTGCATCTTAAACATAACGGGGATTGAGTCATATGCCTATGGAAACGTACCTCATTGACCGGGACCGAGTTCTTGCTACTGCGTCACAAAAAATGTTTAGTTTTTGAGGCCCATTCAAACTCCACACCCGTTGCCAAAGTTTCTCCCCCACTGTTGGAGAGCTTGACCTATAATCATTCTTTTCACCCAACATGCCAAGCCAATATCCCGATCGAACAATGTAGAGACCAATCTTGCTATGTCCCCAAAAAAGAGTAGCTGTATTGCACCAATTTGAGAGGAGGATAGCAAGAATGGTCTTTGCTGAGGCAAGTTCAAACATTTAATTGATCATGTCATACTTCCAAGCCTTGGCTTCATGAGTAATAAGATCCCTTACTTTGCAATCAACAAAATCTCGATGCAGAGGGATGGGTGATAACGGGTTTTTAACGCGTCGTTTAACGCTAAGAACCTTGGTTAATCAAACACATTTATAAACACCCTAGTTACAACTATAACGTGTATAGAGGTAAGTTTGGGGATCGAACCACAAGGAACAAGGGTAAGCAAGATTGAGTGCTAGGTGTAGAGAATGGTGTGTGTAAGTAGGTGGGTGTTTTGAACTAAACTAGGGAAAGCAATAAACAAGATTAAGATAGCAATAAGAGAAAAACGGGGTTGGTGAGGATTCACCCTAGGTCGATATTATGTTCTCAAACAAAACTAAGTCAAGGGAGATTGAGCGTAGCTCAATCGAGACACTCTAGATGACATGGGGAAGTTGATGACATATAGTCAATACGAACGACCCATAATCGCCCTATGTCTCACAAGGGAGTGGCAGGACAAGATATGTATCGAATATCAATCAATCAAACCACAACAACCTCAACCCTAATCTAGCATATGAACAACATTCACCAAACCTAGGGTTTCACCAAACCAAAACCCCTAAGAAATCTACTCTAGCATGTTTGAAATGAAAACAACTAAGAACAAGTAAGAAAACATGATTGACAGCATTAGGGCAAGAGAGAAATCAACAAAAGTGAAAGGCAAAGCAAGAAAACTAACTATCAACTACTCTAGGAAGCAATAACCAAAGCAAGAACAAGTTTTGAGAGCAATAGAACAAGATTCAAAGCAATAATCAAACTTAAGAAGAACAAAACATTAAATGACATGAATGAAAGGTAAATGAAAGCAATAAAGAGTAAAGGAAAGATAAACTTACATAAACCAAAGTGCTAGAATGAAAGGAATTGAAATTACAATGCTTGAAATGTAAATGAAAGCATAAAAATCTAATTCTAGGGTTTGGAAAAATGAAGAAAAGCAATAAATGTGATGTTTAATAGATTAGAGAGTTTCTATCTACCAAAGCATAGGGTTTACATTGGAAATAAGGGTATTTATAGCCCCTAAAAGTCGTGCCTTAAAAGCCCTAAAAGGTCCCACGAAAATAAGCTACGAAGAAAAACTCAATCGCTGAAGCAGTGCAGATTCGCCCGAATCTACTGAAGGATTCGCCCGAATTGGCCCGATTCGACCGAATCTGGTCCAACTTCGCCCGAATTGATGTGTGCTGAGTTCCTGACTTGGGCCAAGTTTGAAGATTCGACCTGGGTTCGACCTTGCTTCGACCCAGGTTCGACCGAATGCCATTGGATTCGCCCGAATTGGGCTTATTCGCTATTTCCAGAGACTTTGAACGCATGACTTAGGCTGCTGCACATGGCTTCGGGCGAATGGAGGGGAGCTTCGACCGAATGTGGCTTACTTGGCCACTTTAAGACTTCAAAGCATGCTCAAATGATTTCCGATCTTTGCGATACTTTCGGGGATGACCCGAAACACTTGTGGGAGCCTCGAAACGCGTGCCACTTCTTCGAACTTGACGTCTAAGCCTTAAACGAACCCGAATCACCTCGAAACGAGTCCCGATCATCGTGATATCTTCGGGGATGACCCGAAGCACTTGTGAGCGCCTCGAAACACGTGCGTTTTCTCCGACTTTGATGTCTAAGCCTCGAACTCAACCCGAATCACCTCGAAATCTCCCGAAAAAACCTGAAATGATCTATGAACACCATGGAGACAAGATCAAGGTAAAATCGAGTATAAGGAGCATAAAACCAATGTAAAACACTGAGATACGACACCAAAGTAGGGCTATAAATGTGCTCTAAATCGAGCACATCAACACCCCCAAGCTTAGCCTTTGCTAGTCTCTAGCAAAGAAACTAGGTAGGAACAACGTGAAAGCACATGGGCACCCCACAAACAAACTAACTACAAAAGCAAAACAAAAATAGACTATGAAAGCAATAAAACCTAATACTCACTGTCGTAGGAATCACGGTCGCACTTAGCGCGTACGACAAGCCCTTTAAACCTCAAGGTCTCCCAAAAAGGACGAGTTAGGTCTCGTGAGGGTTTTCAGAAGGAGACCCACAAATCCAAAGCAAACAAACATGGTGAGCGGAGAACAAAATAATACAAGCATGTGCATGGGCAAAACTCTTCCCTAGCCATAGGTGTGCAAGTACAATGGTCTCAATAGAGCGCAATACCAAAGAGAACGACAAATTCCACAAGCTTGAGATCACTAGGGCAATCAACAACACAGGCTATGCCACCCACTACCTAAAGAGGTCACAAGTCTACACTCCCCTGGTAATTTCTCAAAAGATGTGAGAAATATGCAATTACGCTCATGTGTTTGATTTTGGTTCGTGTTTCGCTCAAAATCTTCCGACTAAAGATGAGTCGGGAATCAAACACCTAATAGGGGAGAATTATGGGGATTGTGTCTTATCTTACTCCAGTACAGAACAAACTAATCGGACCAAGTCGAACAGGTTAGCACAAAGGGTTGTAATGTTGGCTTAGGGTTAAGGTGGGATACATTTGGGAATGTGGAGCTAAGTAGAGGATAGCAAGTGACCCTAAACAAAACGCCCACAAACATCTCATGATAAACAAGTGAACACTATATTCAATACCCATAAATAACCCAATAAACTAATATAAGCACAATGATCTCTATCATATAACACCAAAAATATGAAATCTCATAAGCACAAGTGTCTCCAAGCTCATCTCCCAATAAAACATCGACCTTCTCACTCACATGAATATGATGTGTATAAAATCTCAATGAAAAATAAGAGAAAGGTCTCCTCAAACATATAATGTGTATGTATAATAATAATGACAGCACGGGAGGGAATACGAGAGAAATAATATGAGCTGGAAATGAAATGAATGGAGTCATGAAAACCAACAACCATAATATCATAACCAAAAACCTACTAATCACTGTAGCACAAAACAGACCCACCATCACTTAAGCTATCCTCTAGGTAAGAAGAGGGACAATTTGGCTCATGTGGAGGCTAAATAATGAGGCTACAAAAGAAAAGGAAAAGGCAAAAACTTGGCTTATCCTAAAGTCAATTTCGTTCAAGGTAGGTTATTTGGCTATGTAGCTCGATTCTAGCGAACGTGTTATCATCCCTGGTCTTAAGAAAATTCGACTATACTGGAGAAGAACCGACACAATACTTAGATCCCCTAACTAGCACTCACAATGAATGGAACTCGCAAGGAGTCCAAGAAGGTTCAATCCTTACGGCTAGTCGAAATGCGCCTCTAAAGGTAGACAACCAAGCCACAAACCAAGCAAACCCCAATTCCCCCAAGCTATGTGGAAAACAGTCGAACTCTAGGTCCCAAAACAGGCACAAGGCTAAGGAAATACGAGTTTGCATAAGGACATGAAATGTGCACAATAGAAGCTTGCATGCTAGACTCACAACTCAACCATTTATTGAAAGCAAGGATAAAACACGACTATACAACCTAAACATGAAACTATACAAGCTAAACAAAACAAAAACTAAACAAACTAAACATGTGAAAAACTAAAAGAAAAACTAAGCGATAGTTACAATAATGCAAATCTTTCGGAATTTTGAAAGCGTAAGCGCATCCTCCCCCAAGCTAGCTCAAGAGCCGTCTCGGCGATGGGGGAGGCGAAAGAAAAACCAAAAGAGCGAAAGATAGGCATTATTGGAACTAAAGGGAACACAAAACAAACATCATATAAACAACATCAAACACCGGGTTATCTCCCGCAAGTACTTTTGTTTAACGTCGTTAAGTTCGACTCAGCTAACCACCAGCTCAAACAAATGAAAAGCTAGGGAAAGAAACCATACCTGACCTAGGAGCGGACTCACTCCTAGCATCGCCATCACCTCGAACGTGGTGACCCAAAACTCTCCACTTTGCAATAGTGGAGGAAGTAAGCAATGTAGAACCGGGGTCACCCGGATGGAATCTCAAATATGGGGCTCCCCCAAGCTTAGGTGGAGCCATCTTCTTCTTTTTGTATTCTTTTTTCTTTCTTTTTCTCACCCGCTTCCTTTTGCGGGGTTGCTTGTCAACACCTTCAACTTCTTCATCATCTTTGGAGTGCACAAGAACAAACTTCTCCTTATCAACATCAACCAACTTCTTCTTCTTCTCATCATCAAAACTCTTCACCTCATCACAAGAGATAGCCAAATCATCACGAATATGGGCATCAAGAACATCAAGCCCTCCCATCTTATCACCTTGAGGATCATCAACCAAATCGAGTGAGAAAAGTTGCTCGACCATGGGCTCTTTTGAAGACTTAGCAAACCCAAAAACCGCTTGCTCATTGGGTACCCTTATAGTGATGGTTTCGGCTTCACAATCGATAAGGGCACCCAAGCTCTTCAAGGCATCTCTCCCAAGTATGAGGGGAGTGTACGGGTCTTCCACCATATCAAGAACTACGAAATCACAAGGGACAACAACGCTCCCCACTTGGATAGGAAGATCCTCAAACTCCCCACAAGGCACTTTGACGCTCCGGTCGGCGAGTTGGATAGATTTCTTTGATGGCTTAAGCTCAAAAGCAAGGTGTCTAGCAATACTCATTGGCATAAGGCTAATAGAGGCCCCCAAATCGGCAAGTACTCCCTTGGGCTTTTTATTCCCAAGGGTAACGGGTAGTACAAAGGGTCCCCTAGCCTTTTCCTTCTTAGCCCAAGTGCCTTGAACAATGGCACTTACTTGCTCCGGTAGATTGACAACTTCACTTTCAAGCTTCTTTTTGTTCCCCAAGAGTGTCTTCAAGTACTTAGCATATCGAGGCATTTGCTCCATTGCCTCTAAGAACGGGATCTTCATTTCCAATCGCTTCATATGCTCAAGAAACTTAAGAAACTTGGCTTGCATTTGCTTCTCCACCACCTTGTATGGGAAAGGAAGGGGTGGGCCACTTAAACGTTCACGAGCACGCCACTCTTGCATTTCTCTCCAATTGTTTTCTTGTTCCAACTTCTCCTTTTCTTACTTCATCTCTCTTCTCAACCTTCTCTTCTTTCTTTTCCTCAAGAATCTCTTCCTTTCCCTCTCCCCCAAGTTCATGCTCAACATTCTCTTGTAAATCACTACCCATAGGAGGACCATCACCCAAATCATCACTCGAAGCTTCAATTGGACCCGGATAGGAAGTACCCGATCTAAGGAAGATCGCCTTGCATGTGTGGTGGTTTGATGGTTGGTTAGGAGGTGGAGGTTGGGTGGATGGGTTAGGTTGAGGGTTGGATGGGAATAGCATAGGTGGAGGTGGTTGGGCTAATTGTCCAAGTTGGGTCTCCAAATTCTTTTGTTGGGTTTGGAGTTGAGCCATTTGAGTGATCAAGGATTGATTGAGTTGGGCTAAGGTGCTCAATTGTGTGGTCATGAAGTCTTGGTTGAGAGTGGGGTTAGGAATTGGTTGGGTGGTTGGGTATGGTTGGTTGGGATTGGGTCGTGGCACTTGTGGGTAAGGCTTGCTTCCATTGGGTCTAGGAAAACTACCACCGGTTTGATTGTAGTTGTTGTAGCCTTGGTTGAAGTTTCCTTGACCATTGTTGGGATTGAAGGGAGGTCGGGAGGCCGGATTGTTGAATAACGTGTATTGAGAGTACCCTTGACCTTGGTTCCCATAACCCATAGCCGCTACACATTCGGGATTGAACCCATTCCCATCAAAGTTCATCGCTTGGGCCCCTTCATAAGCACTTGACCCATAATTTACCGATGCCACATGGTCCGGGCTTCTTCCCCCACAATAAGATGCATCGTGATTAGTACCCCCACAAATACGGCATGAGAATCGCTTGGCTTCATTAGCGGCGGAGACATTGGAGCTTGCTTGGGCTAGCTTAAGCTCGGACAGTTTCTTGTCCATCATGGCTTCAATTTTTGCACCAATTGAATCAAGGTTTGCACCATTCATCACGCCCTTTTGTTGCTTACTCCCCCTTGCACCACCCCAAGTGCTATTCTTGGCAACCTCTTCGATCATACCCTTCACACGGTCGCATGGGATTTTTGAGAGTTGCCCACCAACCGCGGAGTCTAGGAGTGCCTTTGTTGAATCATCAAGCCCATCATAGAAGAAGGTATTCAAATGGTTCTCCCCATATTCATGATGGGGGCAAGCTCGGAGCATACCCTTAAATCTAGTCCAAGCGGCACATAGGCTCTCATCATCCTCTTGAGTGAATGACGCGATCTTTTTGCGCCAATCTTGCGTGCGGTTTGTAGGATAGAACCTTTCGAGGAACGCCGTTCTCAATTGCTCCCAAGTAGTGATGGAGTTGGGCTCTAGACATTTATACCAATCTTTAGCGTCCCCCGCTAGACTAACCGAGAAGAGGCACAACTTGATGTAATCGGGGTGGTTAGGGCATTGAGGTATAAACCTACAATTCTCCATGAATGCCTCCAAGTGTATGAGAGGACATTCGTTTCTTAGCCCGCAAAATGGGTTCTCCTTAACCATCCTTGTGTTTTGTGGGTCTATGCGGAAGTTCGGTGGGGCATTAGGTAGCACCACGGCCTCTTGAAACTCTCTTGAGCCCGGGGTCCCAAATTGCCCAAATAAAGGTTGATTTTCGGCCATTGGAGGAGGTGGGTTGGGCCTAGACGATTGACGTGAAGTAGGAGGAGGAGATCGTCTAGTGACCCTTTGAATCTCAGGATTGTATGGAATAAGTTGCCGCTGTAATCTCCGTGTGTTGTAGCTCATGCAAAAACACTAGAAACCAAGCGTAAGCACTGACAAGCAAGAATTATTTAAACAAAAACTAAATAAAGCAATAAAATGGACTACACAAGCACAAAAGCTAACTATAACGCCTTGCTCCCCGGCAACGGCACCATTTTGATAACGGGTTTTTAACGCGTCGTTTAACGCTAAGAACCTTGGTTAATCAAACACATTTATAAACACCCTAGTTACAACTATAACGTGTATAGAGGTAAGTTTGGGGATCGAACCACAAGGAACAAGGGTAAGCAAGATTGATGCTAGGTGTAGAGAATGGTGTGTGTAAGTAGGTGGGTGTTTTGAACTAAACTAGGGAAAGCAATAAACAAGATTAAGATAACAATAAGAGAAAAACGGGGTTGGTGAGGATTCACCCTAGGTCGATATTATGTTCTCAAACAAAACTAAGTCAAGGGAGATTGAGCGTAGCTCAATCGAGACACTCTAGATGACATGGGAAAGTTGATGACATATAGTCAATACGAACGACCCATAATCGCCCTATGTCTCACAAGGGAGTGGCAGGACAAGATATGTATCGAATATCAATCAATCAAACCACAACAACCTCAACCCTAATCTAGCATATGAACAACATTCACCAAACCTAGGGTTTCACCAAACCAAAACCCCTAAGAAATCTACTCTAGCATGTTTGAAATGAAAACAACTAAGAACAAGTAAGAAAACATGATTGAAAGCATTAGGGCAAGAGAGAAATCAACAAAAGTGAAAGGCAAAGCAAGAAAACTAACTATCAACTACTCTAGGAAGCAATAACCAAAGCAAGAACAAGTTTTGAGAGCAATAGAACAAGATTCAAAGCAATAATCAAACTTAAGAAGAACAAAACATTAAATAACATGAATGAAAGGTAAATGAAAGCAATAAAGAGTAAAGGAAAGATAAACTTACATAAACCAAAGTGCTAGAATGAAAGGAATTGAAATTACAATGCTTGAAATGTAAATGAAAGCATAAAAATCTAATTCTAGGGTTTGGAAAAATGAAGAAAAGCAATAAATGTGATGTTTAATAGATTAGAGAGTTTCTATCTACCAAAGCATAGGGTTTACATTGGAAATAAGGGTATTTATAGCCCCTAAAAGTCGTGCCTTAAAAGCCCTTAAAGGTCCCACGAAAATAAGCTACGAAGAAAAACTCAATCGCTGAAGCAGTGCAGATTCACCCGAATCTACTGAAGGATTCGCCCGAATTGGCCAGATTCGACCGAATCTGGTCCAACTTCGCCCGAATTGATGTGTGCTGAGTTCCTGACTTGGGCCAAGTTTAAAGATTCGACCTGGGTTCGACCTTGCTTCGACCCAGGTTCGACCGAATGCCATTGGATTCGCCCGAATTGGGCTTATTCGCTATAATGATTTCCGATCTTTGCGATACTTTCGGGGATGACCCGAAACACTTGTGGGAGCCTCGAAACGCGTGCCACTTCTTCGACCTTGACGTCTAAGCCTCAAACGAACCCGAATCACCTCGAAACGAGTCCCGATCATCGTGATATCTTCGGGGATGACCCGAAGCACTTGTGAGCGCCTCGAAACACGTGCGTTTTCTCCGAATTTGATGTCTAAGCCTCGAACTCAACCCGAATCACCTCGAAATCTCCCGAAAACACCTGAAATGATCTCTGAACACCATGGAGACAAGATCAAGGTAAAATCGAGTATAAAGAGCATAAAACCAATGTAAAACACTGAGATACGACACCAAAGTAGGGCTATAAATGTGCTCTAAATCGAGCACATCAATGGGTAAGTGAATTTCCCATTCAAAGCGATCCATTTTTTGTTGCAAGCATAAGTAGTCTACTCTAGCCATCATCTATTCTCCAACATAGCCCCTCCATCAGGAGTGACTTTGCCCCCAATATGCTCCTCCACGTGAAACTTAGGTTGTAGCCTTATCTAGCATCAAGAACAACATCATGTTTGAAGTACCTAGCTTTTAAACAGCAAAAAGGAAAGGGTTTAAGCAATTATGAAGCCTCCACATCTATTTCGCCAAGAGAGCTTAGTTGAAACATTTAAGATCTCTAAAACCCATGCAACCCTTTTTTTTGTTGACAAAGACTTGCCCAGCTGTGCCAGTGAACCTTCTTATTGTCACTTGTTAATTGTTTGATGTTTTATTGAATTTATGTTGATTACTTTAATATTGTTATTGAATTTACTAAATAATTCTAATTGAAGTCATTATGTTATTTTATTAGTATATCTCAAAACGTCATTCAATGGAAGAGCATTGGCTTGTGGTCATGAAGTCGAACGGTCTTGATTGGAGCGATTATGATTCTGGTCGTCAATATGTTGCTTGTCAACATTTCCATGATGAAGGATTGGTATGTACTTACTTTCGGTGGGTTGATCCAAAGGGCACCGAATGGCAAAAAGACATCATTATTATGCTCAATAAACAGAATGATGAGTATAAAAACGAAATACATAACTTGACAAGTGAAGAGACCGAAAAAATATTGAAAAAGATTAAGAAGAAATCTTAGGTTGTAATGGTTGTATTCATGAATAAACAATGTATTGTAATCGTTATTAATGAAATTATCTTGAATTTTTGGCATCATTTTCCCTAATTTGTGAATCTTTTTGTTTGATATTATTGCAATAAACATATCATCGTAAGCTATTACAAATCAATGTAAGTTCCAAGCGGGATGATTCATCGCCAAAAGTCCGAGCATTTATAAGTCAAAGCATGTAGACTATAATAAACTACATATATATATATATATATATATATATATATATATATATATATATATATATATATATATATATATATATATATATATATATATATATATATATATATATATATATATATATATATATATATATATATATATATATATATATATATATATATATATATATATATATATATATATATATATATATATATATATATATATATATATAATATATATATATATATATATATATATATATATATATATATATATACTTGTGGAATGGTTTGAATTGGCTCAACATATAGAGTTTCACATCTTTTACTCCTTTTTGTCAATTTAGAAGGAATTTTAAGTTGTGGGTTTTGTGGACCACTTGCTTCTTCCACAACCTTCTCTTTCCCATTGTCCCTAGTTATTCTAAGACTTCTAACTGCTTTAAGTAAGCCATCTTCAACACTTAACTCACCAACCCAAATGAATATAAGATCGCTTCCATGTAAATTATGAAACATCCCAACTAGGCCTGTGCAATGGGCCGGATAAGGGCCGGGTCGGGCTCTAGTAGAACGGGTCAGGCCTTACAAAAAAGATCCGGGCTTTAGACGGGTCGGGCCCATCTAGCCCGGTCCGGCCCAGCCCGGCCCGTTTGTCTTACTTATGCAAAAATAAAATAAAATAAAAAACCCAAATAATAATAATAATAATGATAATAATATTAATATTAATATTAATTGTGATTTTCTATAAAGGAATGTTGTTCACATGAACAATAGAGAGGAAGTTTCAGAGAAAATCAGAATGATATTTCTGGTATATTGCATCAATGAAACACTAGTGGAAAAAAAGCTATTGGCTGCTGCTTATTGGCTGCGGTTGTTAGGAAAACGCAGCCCATATGAGTACTAAAAAAGCTGGAAAAAAGAAAATTACTAAGGGGCTGCGGTTTTTGCCATTGACCGCAGCCCTTAACCCCTTAAAAAATTCATCCAAAAAAAAAAAACTAAAGGGGCTGCGGTTTTATGGATGTCCGCAGCCCTTAATTATTCCAAATTAATAAAGAAAATAAAAAAAAAATTTTAAAGCAAAGGGGCTGCGGTTTTTTATTATGTCCGCAGCCCTTAATGGGCCCAGGCCCAAAACGCCTACCCTAACTTGAAGAAACGGCGCTTGTATATATTTGAAGAAACCCTTATTTTTCCTTCAAGAAACGCCTACCCTAATCTCTCAATCCAAAATAAACGGCGCCCAATCTCAAAAAAAAAAAAAAACTTCTCTCAATAAACTGATTTCTTCCTTCAAATTAAAGCAGCAAACTTAGAAAAATTTGAAGAAATTTCTTCCTAAACTTAGCAAACTGATTTTCTTCCTTCATTGAAAAATTTCTTCCTTCAAGATCTTGCACCTTCATTGAAAAACTTCTTCCTTCAAGATTTCGAAAAATTCGAAGATCCTTCATTGAAAAGGCTGCTGCGATTTCTTCCTTCAAGATCTTCATTGTTCTTCAAGATGTTCTTCATCCTTCAAGATTTCGATTTTTTTATTTTTTTTCTGGGTTCATTATGAGATTTTAATTTTGTAGATCTTGGTTCGTTTATTTGTTTCGTTCGTTTGTAGATCTTGGTGTTCATTTGTAGATCTTTATGATTTCGATCTTGGTGTTCGATTTCGATTTTTTATTTGTTTGTAGATCTTGGTGTTCGATTTCGATTTTTTATTTGTTTCGTTCTTTAGTTTTTCTGGGTTCGTTTGTAGATCTTGGTGTTCTTTCGTTTGTAGATCTTTATGAGATTGTAATTTCATTATGAGATTTTGGTGTTCTTTCGTTTGTAGATCTTGGTGTTCTTTCGTTTGTAGATCTGGGTTCATTATGAGATTGTAATTTCATTCGTTTGTAGATCTTGGTGTTCTTTCATTAAATTGTTTCGTTCTTTCCTTCAAGATGGTTTTCTGGGTTCATTATGAGATTTTAATTTTTTTTTTATTATTTAAATTGACAAAAGGGCTGCGGTTCTTGTATATGTCCGCAGCCCATGGTGTTTTTTTTTTATTTTGAAAAATGATGAAAGGGCTGTGGTTTTAATGTCCGCAGCCCTTAATTATTCTTTGGGCTGCTCCAATAATGGCTGGGGTCGTAAACCGCAGCCCATAGTAGCTAAAAAACCGCAGCCCATAAGGTTTTTTCCACTAGTGAAAGTGTATTACTTACATATCAAGAAGGCTACCTATCTATATATATACAAGGAATAAATATGCTGAAATATTACTGCTAGCAACTAACAAACTCTCAGCAAGTTGTTATAACAAACTTGCTGAGCTGTACAATCTGTTATGACATTGTAACAAACTACTAAACAGATTTTAGGAGATAGGTTTTAGCTTCATTTGATGACATCTTGTGTATGCTGATATGAATTCATTCCCACAGCCTCTTGCTTCTGTGCTGTATAGCTATGATCATTGGAATGGTATGCAACATTAATAAGTTCCATACTATTTGCAAAGTTCGGGAGGACATTCGATCGATGGTATTTTAGAAATCAAGAATACTCCTATAGTCCTATTTGCAAAGTTCAGGAATACCCCTCCATACTATTCTTATAACTTTGAACACTAGCTACTACAAATCATCACTTGTGCCACAGTAGCAGTCGTGGCACAAGTAAGAATTTCCCATGGCTATGATGTCTAGCCACGGGAATTTTAGTTAGAGACTACCGTGGCACAAGTGATCGTGGCTAGATTGTTGCCACGAGAAAATTATGGTTGTGGCTAAAACTCTTTTTCTTGCCACGGTAGATCCCGTGGCTAATTATATTGTTTTGCCACAAGCATAACCTGTGGCTAATTATATTCTGTCACATAAAATGAATTATTGTAAATTATATTCGTCTACCAGGCGCACCACACGTGGCTACAAATCATTTATACACTAGACTCGTAAACAAGGAAATTCAACTAGTAGTATGAATTTAATGTTAACAACAGTAATATTCTTTTCACACAAATGCTTTGGGTAGGATTTGAACACAAGGCCTTCAAGTTGGCATACCAACACTCCAACCACTAGGCCATAAGTTATTTTGTGATAACTTAAATTATGTTATTATACTTATAAAATAACACTCCTACCACTTAGAGTTTTATTATTATTATTATTATTATTATTATTATTATTATTATTATTATTATTATTATTATTATTAACTAGTTGAACAAAATTATTAAAAGTAAGTTAAAAAAATTATAATTAATTGAAAAAAATTAGTTCCAAAATTAAAATTCACTTGGTCAACTAATATTCCTAAATATAACAAAATTAGTCGTACGTTAGAATAATATTACTCATAATAATATATATTACTTATATAATATTTATCAGTTATTAATATATTACGATATTATTAGTTGTATATTACTATATTATTAGTTATACATTTTTTTTCAATTTAAAATTCCGACTTAAAATTGATTTAGTAGCAATTTAGTCGGAAATTACGACTAACGCTTGTCAGTCGGAAAATTAGTTAGAAACTTTCAGTCAGAATTTCCGTGTTTTTGTATAGTAACGGTTAGAGATTGAAAAAAACATTTTTCATGTGTTCTTGAATTTAAGAAGATGATAAGATCAGATTTTCACTTATTAAAAAATTGGAAAAGTCTTGGAATAGGTTAGAAACAACCTTTCTCTGTTTTTTTTTAAAATACTTTAATCTTACCTAAAATTATTGTTTAAGGTCTAGCATGAGTATTAAATTGAATAAGTGTTTATAGAATTTTTTTTTCTTATATTAAATTAAACAACAAGGAAAAATAATGACTTATTTTCTAATAAATATAGAACTAATTAAGTTGAATGAAGATTTTGAAATTTAAATAATTGATAAACTTTTTATTTTTTAAATTTTCTCTTAAAATATACTATCCATGGCAAGATCAAAACTTGCGAATCATTCAAATTCAGATGTCTAATTTATAACGCAATCACACAATATATATTTAATCATGGCCTATAAGTCTTTATTTTCCATCATAAGTATTTACCCGAAACATAATTTGTGGCAAAAAATTTTTGTCAGATAAATATTTTGTTGTGACATAATTTTTGGTGCAACTTTTGTTTGCCACAAAAAAAATTAAATTTCCCGTGGCAAGATTTGTGGCGCAAGTGCTTGTTTGCCACGATATTAATTTACCCGTGGCAAAAGTGTTTGTTTGCCACGGTATATATTTACCCGTGGCGTAACTTGTGGCACAAGTGCATCTTTGCCACGATTATATTTACCCGTGGCAAAAAACTTGGGTATGGTTGTGATATTGTCTTGAAACCTATTTTTCCCGTGGCAAGATCAAAACTTGCCACGGATTTTGAATTCCCGTGGCATAATTAGTGGCACAAGTGATGATTTGGAAGGAATTTAAATCATACAAATTACTGATTCAATTTCGAAGCCAAGAAGGAATTGCAAGTTTTAAGTAGTGGATATCTGTTTTGATTCAATTTCTGCAACAAACCTTTCCTTCGTGAGTTATGCTTTATTCAGCCCAACCCTAAAACCCTTATCCGGCCCATGTTTTTTAATTTTAATAATATCCTTATTCAGCCCAACCCTTATTCAACCCAACCCTTTTAAAACCCTTATAATTAAGGGTTGAATTAGGGCCCCCAACGGGCCCCCGGCCCAATGCACAGGCCTAATCCCAACTAAACATTGTCACTCTTTAAATACCAAGCCTTTTTTTGTGACAATACCAAAATGAAGGGTTTGCAAGCATTAGAGCACCCAATTTCATACATTCATCCTCCCAATCAAGAACTAGGTCCAACAAATTAAGCTTATCAATATCATCAACATGAATGTCTACTGCAAGTCCCCTATATTGAAATCTTAATAGAACTTTATCACACATTTTGAAAAACAAACAACAAGAATTGAGCTACTTTAAAATTTTTAACAGAACTCAATTACACCTTACACAGAAGCAACAAAACCCATAAAAAGGGGTTTCCAACATTAACAATAAGATGGTACTAAATTCAACAATTTTTAACAAATTAACACTACCCACAAATGTAATGAAATCAACACTACCCAGTCAGAGCCGTTCTTGACTAGCTTTGGGCCCTAGGCACAATATAAAAGAAGGGCCCTTGTATAAGTGAAGTTTTGGTTTTTTTTTCTCCAACTATGCATCATATATTTTCCATCACATTTTTCTTTTTGAATAAATATTTTCCATCACGTTAGTGTTAAATAAATATACAAATTTAAGATTATATGATGATAAAGTACTTATGCACAAATTAAATTTTTATAATAAGGAATAACTCAATATAGGCCCCTTTATTAGTTGGGCCCTAGGCGCTTGCACCTCAAAACTACCCTCAGGAACGGCCCTGCTACCTACAAATGGTATTAAATACAACAAGAATTCTTGATTCAACTTCCATTATTTCGTGGGCTTTCCAAATCTCAACAATAACATTGTTACTAAATTCAACACAAGAATATAGATTTTCATATTTCAACAACAAAATTTTCAAATTGCAAGACTAACAGTACACATATCCAAAATTCAACATCAAAATTCGACATTACAACATGACACACACATGGCAGCAACCGCAAAAAATTAGGGGTCAGAATTTTTCAAAGTTTCCAAAATTCAAGAAGAAATTACTAACCTTTCTTGATCTAGAGCTTGATTGTGATCCTTGTAGATTAACACTAGATAGTGCCCGTGCGATGCACGGTTTATTAAATTATCTGATATATTTATATAAAATAAGAAATTAAAATTTTAAAAATAAATTGTACATTAGAGTTATATTTCATTTTACTCTGAACATTTATATACATTACGTACATTATATCATATCATATCTTGGATTGTGCGCAATATAATTATATTTATACTTTTATTTTTTCATATTGAATAAAAGAGCAAACGGTTCGGACCCTGAGTACAATACAAAATTATGAGTTTTTTTAATAAAAAAAATAACATATCAATGTTTGCTTTCAAAAATAACTATTATATTAATTTATAGAGGTATTAAATATTATCACTGTTAATAACACACTTTAAAATCAAATATAGAAATATGTAAAATTATTTTATTAGTTTAAATAACAAAGATAATTTTTTCTCATAAAAAATATAAGTGACTTATATAAAGATAGTCACAACCTAAATCGTATTAGAATTAATCATTGCATTTAAGTAACTAAAAGTAAAAGTAACAAAAAAAATCATAATAAAAGTATATTATGTTTTAACCATCTCAAATTATCCAATACACTAAATAATATTCATTTAATAAATAAAATCGAAAGTATTTTATAAATAATTGAAATAAATGAAATATAATGAAGTATATAGTTTTCAAAAATTACATTACATGGGATTTGACCTAGAAAGTAGAAAAAACAATTAATAAGAACAATAATATACTCAAAATAAGAATATAGTTAACTCAAAGATAATCAATTAATATTGACATCATCATGAAATTTTAGAGGGAAAAGTTTTAATGAGGAAGCGACACGTAAGCGATTTTAAAAGCTGATGATGTCAGCCGTGTTTTGTTTTAGTAATAGTTATAGATCATTGCATTTAAGTAACTAAAAGTAAAAATAACAAAAAAAATCATAATAAAAGTATGTTATGTTTTAACCATCACAAATTATCTAATACACTAAATAATATTCATTTAATAAATAAAATTGAAAGCATTTTATAAATAATTGAAATAATTGAAATAAATGAAATAAATATAATGAAGTATATAGTTTTCAAAAAATACATTAAATGGGATTTGACCTAGAAAGTAGAAAAAACAATTAATAAGAACAATAATATACTAAGAAAATGGTAAGTTAAAGATAATCAATTAATATTGACATCATCATGAAATTTTAGAGGGAAGAGTTTTAATGAGGAAGCGACACGGAAGCGATTTTAAAAGCTGATAATGTCAGCCGTGTTTTGTTTTAGTAATAGTTATAGATAGATTAGGGAATATGAAGTCACTCTTGAGGATTTAGGGTTAGGGTTCTAATGAAATTGGAGGAAATGTTAGATGAGAGAGAGAGATGAATTGGGGTTATTAGTTATTTTCGAATGCAACCACTAGCCATACGAATTAATCCTTTCATCAATGTTTCCTTAACGTTTTTGCTCTAAAAGGGCTACGATGATACATATAACAAACCTCAGAATTACTGCATGGATTTTTAAAATTTTTGGTTAATACGTGAAAATTCCAAAACTTCAGTGTTAGGGCGAGAAGTTTCCAAATAAAAAAAAGGAAAATTTGATTTTAAAGGTTCGAACTTTGCCTCATTTGCTTCTAAAGTTTCGAACTTTCGTTTATCCTAGAAAGGTTCGAACTTTGGGAGCCATCTTCATTTAAAGGTTTTTATGGGTTTTTTTGGTTGATTTTGTATTGATTATGGGTTTTTATGGGTTTTTCTAGGTTGATTCTTGGTTGATTATGGGTTTTTTACCCATAAAAAACCATAATCAATCCAAAATCAACCCAAAAAAACCTTTAAATAAAGATGACCCCAAAAGTTCGAATCTTTCTAAGATAAACGAAAATTCAAATGAAGCAAAGTTCAAACCTTTAAAATCAAATTTTCGTTGAAAAAAAAAAGGTATCACTTGAATTGTGTTCATTGAAAACGAACAAGAAGGCCTTATGGGCTTAACTACAAACCTCGGTATAGATGAGCTCGACCATTGACATACCTAAAAACACCAACCTGAAATAGTCTTTGCCCCAAAGCCGTCTGTAAATCACCATTTGCAAAGAAGACCTTTGATTCTGAGAAAACATGAGTGGCCAAGCAGCAGCAGCACCATTCTGGAGGGCAGCAGGAATGACTTACATAACCTACTCTAACATCTGTGCTAATCTCGTCAGAAATTGTCTCAAAGAGCCTTTCAAATCTGAAGCTCTTGCTCGAGAGAAAGTTCATTATGCCGTTTCCAAATTCGCTGATGGCAAACCGCAGAAACCAAGTATTATTCTTCCCCAATTTGTTTAATTCTATTATCCATTTTCATTTCTCATCATGATTTAATGATATTCAGTAGTATTTTATTTTTAATCGATCATGCCTCTGTAATTTGATTGATAGAAATTTAGGGTTTTCTGGGTTCCGATTTTTTGTCAATTATGGTTTAGATTTTGTTCATTTTAATTAAACTTTGGTGAAAATCGGTCAAATATGATTTAATATTGTTTAGCTGATCAAGTTATTCAGTCTCGTGTTTGGTTTTAGATATCAGATTGATCAGTGGAGAATTGGGAATTGAGATTTTTACTTGTAGTGTTGATTGTATATAACTGTCACCTAAATCGCTTATGTCCGTTAATGGCAACCGGAACTATGCGAATCCTTGGCCATTTTGGGCTAATTTAACAAAATTAGGTGGCATTTCGGGATGGTGAATCAGGTAATACAATGTTTTATTTTGAAAAACGTTTGTTGTTCATGCCCATAAATATTAAAGGAAAATTTGGATAATTGACTAGAGAATGGAAGTGCATTGTATAGCATAAGAACTTTTGAAGGGGACTAAGGGGTTTGTGATTTGTTTTGATTAAGAAAGATAAATTTTCGCACAAATTTCTTCTTTTTTCGTTTTTGATTGTGGCAATTTGCAAATTATGCTGTGTTTTCTGGGATTTATCAATAAAAATATAGGAAAGCATTGCCTGAACATAGGGAGTTTTCAGTGGCCTAAATTTTATAGTTGATTGTTGATTTAAAAAGATAAAACAGTATGGTGCTTTTTTTATAAGCTATGTCATTTAGAAGGATACAGAATCTTTAATTGGGCTGATAAATTTTTGGATAGGCTCGGGCAATGATTTTTTTGATAGTGGTCTCACCCAGTCCTTCTTTTCCCTCAAATGCCTACCTTGTAATAGAAAAAAAAATTCTCATATAAAATCTGTTTTAGACTCTATGTTTGGAGTCAACTAGAGTTGAAGCTGCAGGTTTGAATGAAAGCATGGCGACATTGGGTTTTTTTCATTGGATGGGCATGCTGTTAAACAGTTTTTAAGTTTCAGCAGATCTTGGATAAGACCGTCTTAGAATAAGACGCGGCCCAATATGGAGCCCATAAGTTTTTTTTCATTTCTCTGGGCATTTTTCAATTTTACTCTTAAAGGTATCAATTTTGACCTTAAAGGTATCAAATTCAACGTAAAGTGGTACTTAAATATATCAATTAAAGTAAAAACCTTCAATTTGAACCTATAAGTGATCAACTTTAACGTTAAAGTGATCAATTTCTACCTAATATAATTGACATTGATAAGTATGAAATTGTATATTGCTATGTAGTTCATTTATTTTGTTTATAATTGATATAGTTAACATCATAACAAAAATAAGATAAGTTCATAATTGATGTATATTTGGTAATAATTGACACTGATAAGTAATGAATTGTATGTTATTGAAATTGTTACTTTAATTGATATGTTTAAGTACTTTACGTTGAAATTGATATCTTTAAGGTCAAAACTGATACCTTTAAGGTCCAAATTGAAAATGAAAAAACCCAAAAAATTGAAATCTGGAGCGCGTGTGGTGCACGCGCCTGAGAATGGGCCGGCCCAATTATAGTCTTAGAATAAGACGGTCTTATGCAAGTTTTTGTGTTTAAGTTTAGTCATATTTGCAGTTTCTGTTAGAACTCTACAAATATAGGGGTCTTTTAGAATTTGGGAGGTATTTTCTTATTGGAACTTTGTCTTTTGGACTTAAAGTACATCTTTATTTGTTTGTGGCTTTGTGCTTAGATAAAGATTCAATATTTCACCAATCACCATACGATATTCTTCATTTGGTAAATTTTGTGAGGTCTTTACTTTGATTTTACACACTAAATATTGTTATGGGTTTGTTGGGCTAATATTTAACTCGTGTTTCTTGTCACTGTTAGTACCTTTCTATCCCTTATTATTTGATATCTTCACTTGACTTTTAAAAGCTTTTTTGGATCCGTGATGCAAACATAAGGGACTTGGGATTATGTAGCTAATTGGTTATTGATCAATGATACGCAGCTTACTTAGAAACTGCTATTATGCCACCATATAGTTCATAGTTACATGGAATGTGGAACGTGGCTACGTTCTGCGATCCAGGAACGTTCGTACCCAATCACCACGAAACGCGACCCTAATCACTCAAGGTGACGTCCAGGTGTGAAAGACTTTTTAAGAAGTATTTTGGCCTTCATTTTCAAATCAAAGAATAAAGGAGGGAGGAAAAAACAAAATGAAACTTAGAAAACCAATAACATTCCACATAAAACAATTTCTTAAAGGATAAAATCATTTTAATTTAATTTTGTTTTGAAATATATTTACTATACATAAAGTATCTCGTACCCAATTGTTCCCAAGTCAATCAAGGTTGTGTTCCTTGTTCCCGTTCCCGTTCCCGTTCCCCATTCCCACCGAATGTCATTCCAGGTAACAATGATTTAGTTTATAATGGCAAGGGGCCAATGAAGTGGTATATGTTCAAGGCTGCTGCCTTTAATAAGGGATGACGGAGAGAGTGAATCTGTGGTGGTTGAGTCCTTGAGGGAAGACTTATGTTGTTGACGGTTATTTAAAACTTAACATCCATATCACTCTTATAAGTTCAAATCAGTCTTGCCCTGTAGAATATTGAAGAATAGCTATATTTACCCTAGTGTGAATTGTGAAATCTAAATCATGTCTAGTTCACTTATAAGTGACTTGTTAATGCATTCCCGTTTCTTATTTGGGGTCGATTTAAAACAACCACTATGTTATTACAAGGATAGGGTTGTGTACATTCAACATCTTTAACTTCTCTTATATGGAAGCCACTTGGTATGCTAATGAAAAGTTGTAGTTCTGTATTCTAATGCTTTTGAACTTAATTGATTTCGTCATTGATGCCACGCGTGTCATAATTCATCGCTAGTTGATTATTCTTGTATAGACTGCACTGTTGGCTTACATATATTGCTTGTCACTAATTGCTGTTCTTTTGTCTGACAGCGATCCGATCTGATACTGAACAAGATTAAATAGGCCTGCTATGACCGACCTTGTGAGAATTGCTTCATGTTAATGTTCTTAAAAGGTCACTGATTCGGTTTTTGTAAGTGTTAGACTTGAAGGTTGTAATGCCGGAAAACACTGAAAATTGTTGCATTGTGGCCTTCGAGTGTTATAAAATAATAATGCAATTTCAATCATCTTGAGAATAGACAAGTCATATTGCTGTTTTCTTAATCCAGAATGGTCTTTGTTCCCTACTCTGTATGATTATCATTGATCGCAGTTTCACGCTCTGTTTCTGTTTTATGAAGCATGCTTCATGAATTAGGATTATACTATATATGTCGATTCAATGCATGCTTGGATTTACCACATACGTTTATGCCATGCCATGATCTAAAAGCAAAAATTTATAATCATTCACCGTGATTTGTAAATCAATACAAAACTGTTTATGCCATGACAATATAAAATTAATCAAAATAAAAAAGATATATAATATAACAAAATTCTCACCATGTTGAATCCGACCACATAAAGGTGATTTATTAACCTTATAAATAACTGTTATTTACTAACATCTATCAAAATTGTTGACAATTTTACATAGATTTAGTATCATTACAGATTGTTTTGCTGATATATTGATAAAATCAATAATTTTTGATAGACTTCTATTTGTTATCAGTAACAATAATTGAATAATCTTTTCTAATCATAGGTGGATGTAGGAGCTTGATGCTTACCATCTTCTCTTGCTCTTACAGTAATGCCTCTAGTTCATTCTATTAGTTTCATTTAGTTTTTTCACTTATCAAGTTAATATTATAACTCTTAATATTTCTTAGTGTTCTAAATCAAAAACTATAAAAAGTTTATATTAATAATCCTTGTATTTCCCTTAAAGAAAATCCTTGTATTGAAACGAATTAAACAAGATTTTATATGACAGGCAAAAAAGGATATTTTATGGGGAAGTGGACACATTGTGTGAATGAAAAATAAATTAGTTAAAGGTGTGACCGCAAATAAAAAAACTTCTAAAAGCAAAATATAGCAAACACATATAAGAGAATAAAATTAAAATATAGAAATCACATGTGCTACAAAACATTACTTATTCACACAAAAATGTCTCTCCTCTCCGCACGGAGAAAATATGTCTCATCTTCGGAAAAGGTCATCCATAGGGGTGTTAATTAACGACTATCCAGCATTTGGGGTATCCTGAAACTCAGTACCTGGTTAGTTGGGTATATTTTTAACGGCCTGTATTCCGGCCCAATTAATGTGGGTATCGGAATAAGTTAGGTCGGAACAGCGTATACCCGATTTTTGGTTTTGAGTTTTTAGGCTGATTTCATTGTTAATTTATATTGCAGTTTTTGTAATTAAAATTTGGGCAGAATTTTGACAGCCAAAATGTTGAGAATTTAGTAGTAGTATAATTTGGGCAAAATTTTTAGTTGTAAAACTAGTATTCTACTAATAATCAAAATTCAAACATATATAGGTGCTTCTTGAGAGACCGTCTAAAGTATAAAGTATAGACGTCTCTCAAGATCACAACCCGTATCTCATTTTTCAGTAAGTCTCATGGGAGACAGTCTATTCTATAGTCGGAATCCATGAAGCCCAGCCCAAAATATAACATAGTATATTTGGGGTTATAATAAATTATTTGGGGTTATAATAACTTATATTTGGGGTTATAGAATAGTATATTCGAGGTTATAATACCTTACATTTAGGATTATAACATAATATAATTGATATTATAATAAAAAAAATCAGTTAAGGGAAATAGGCTGGCCCAATTTTGTGGTCTATCCTATAGACCCTCTCTTGTGAGATTTTGTGCTCACTTTTAACTTACAAAACCACAAATTAGTTTTTTTTAATCTATAAATTGGGCTAGCCCAAAATTTGAGAAATAACTATATGACATAAATTATTTGGAATAAATTTTAACAATAAAACTAACATGTCGATTAGAATGTTGTTTTAGAATAATTTTATATTGACTTAAGTGACAAATAAAATTAATCAACCTGCTATTTACTTTATTCATCTATAAATTAACTACTTAAATTTATTACACATTAAAAAATGTCATATCACCATATTTTAACAATTATTATTTATTTGGCATGTTTAGCATTCCATATAATATATTTATAATTATTACATATTTTTAAAAATTATATTCATTTATATCATTATACTAAGAATTCCGTGCATTGTATAGGGTTTTATACTAATATAATATAAAATTTGAGCTTAAAAACTAACCCGACCTGAACGTAACCCGAAATAAGTGGGTTTGGATTGCGACTTTGAACCAATTAATTAAATGGGTTAGCCCGACCTGATCTGTTTATTAAATAGGTTAAAACATTGTATAACCCATTTAATTAAATGTGTTAAATTCGAGTTAAAGCAATAAGTATAAGCTAAACTTAGTTCATTCAATATTTTCTTATTTTTCATAGTAAATACAAAATAAACAAAAAAAACATAAAGTTAAAATTAAAGAATAAAAACTTAGATTTAATCAACGTCAAAAGCGAAAACAAAAAAATTATAAACGGGTTAAATGCGTCGAAATCAGGTCAACCATCTGTTGCAGGTCGGGTCAAGGTTGCGATGCACAACTTTAATATAAATTTTAACATATTTGTATAAACAAAATAATAAAAAATTTGCGGCTATATGTTTTAACTATCTCAAAATATCCTATACTCATTTAATAAATACATAATAAAGATTCTATTAAAAAGCTTTACAAAAATTATACTCCCTCTGTTCTTTTAAGTTTGTCCACATTACTATAACGGGCAGTTTCATAAGTTTGTCCTATTTAGAATACTTTCCTATTTTGGAAAGTTTTTATCTTCTATATTCTCTCTTTCTCCCTCATTTAATACTCATTTCTCTCTCATAATACCAATACAATTATTAATTCACAACACTATTTTAATAAAATAATACCCACTATCTACAAAGATTCCACCTTTCTTAATAAAATAATACCCACTATCTACAAAGATTCCACCTTTCTATAAATTTGTGTGAAATCTTCAAATAGGACAATCAAAAAAGAACGGAGGGAGTAATATACTTCTATTCTATGACTTCCTAATATATTAAATGATGTGACATAAAAAGTAAAAAATCAATTAATTCGGATAATATTAGTCATACTTAAAATTTAGTAAAGTCAAAGATATTAATATTAGTCATTATAACAATTATAACAATGACATCATCTTTAAGTTTTGGAGGGAAGTTTTTTTAGAGTGACACGTAAGCAATTTTGATAAGTGATGACATCAGTAATGTATTGTTTTAGTAATAGTTATAGATTATAGATACTTATAAAAGTTAATAAAGTCAAAGATATTAATATTAGTCATTATAACAATGACATCATGTTTAAGTTTTGGAGGAAAAATTTTTATTAAGAGAGTGACACGTAAACAATTTTGATAAATAATGACATAAATAGTGTTTTGTTTTAGTAATAGTTATAAAATAGATTAGTGTATTTTATTGATGATAGGAAGAGAAGGTGCAAGAGCTAGAAAGTAAAAGTAGAAGCAAAGACGAAAATGGAGAAAATTTGAAATGAATAAGATTATTTATCAAAAAAAAGCATACAATAAGATTATAATCAAACTTATTCCAAATATAAGCGCCTAATACCCCAGAGCACAGGTTTGGGTTAGTTCGCAGCTATTAAGTGCGAATAGAAGCAAGCTGGTAAAAAAAATTAAGTGGTTGTTCGCACTTAGTAAATGCGAACAGGTCAAACATGGTCAAAATGATGATTTTAAGACAAGAGGCTGTTAGCAGCCTGTTCCAGTTTTTCAAGCTGTTTGCACTTACTAAGTGCGAACAGCCCAAACCTCAGGTTTGGGAATTACACGCTTAGTTTTGAAATAAGGTTGATTATGATTTTATTGTATGCTCTTTTTGATAAATAATCTTATTCATTTCAAATTGGATAAGAAAATATCCAAATGAAACAAGAAAGGAAGCTTCCTCCAAGCTTTATAAATGTCTAATCGTTAACAAAGGACTACTAAGGAAACTTCCTCTGTAAGACCGCTAGGGACACTTCAGGAAAGGGAGAAATAGTTATAGTATTACCCCTTTTTAACGACTTTCTTATGTTTTTAGTTTTCACCTTCCGTTATGAATTTTATTATTTGTCTATTTATTCTCTAAAATTTTATCTCTTTTTTCGTCTTATTTAGAGCAAAGGACTAGCTATTTTTTTTTATATTATCATTATTATTACCTCTTTCACAGAGACAAATTAGTACCCTATCACAGAGGCAGAGTTCAATTAATAAATTCTTTAAGGACCCATTATAATTTTTAAAGATTGTGATGTTTTTCTAATAAATTTGTATTTTAAACATTTACATATACTATGTGACCCCTACTTTTTTAGGCCTTATACGATCAAATAAATTAAACATGCTCAAAATTTCGATGCGACCTAATTAGAAATGATAAATACCATACCCACTAATGTTTCAATCTACTCCTAATTTCTAAGTAATAGCTATGTCAAATAAAATGTATAAAATAACATTTTACTTAAAATAATATTTTCATAATATTTTTTAAAAATAAAATAAATATATAAATTTGGACATTCTACACTTAAAATTTAATTATAGAAATCAAACAAATACATGTCTCATATTGTAATACTACGAGACAAAGAAATTACTATATATACATAATACATTATACACAAACCTATCTTCCTTCCATTATGTAAAAAACAAAAACATACCAAAAAGAAATGAAGAACTCATCTTATATCCTCCAATATTCTCTTGTCTTCATATTTTCTCTACTTGTTCCTCATCAATGTGCCGCCCCTAACGAAAATCTCTCGGCTGATACAATCAGCAAAACATGCGAGCAATGTGCCCGAAAAGGTTCATCCAGTTTAACCTACGACTTTTGTTATACTTCACTCGACGTAGTTCCCCTTAGCCATGTTGCCGATCCTGCAGGCCTAGGACTCATCGCACTGGAATTAGCTCTAGAGAACACGACAACCACAGCATCGACCATAAGCAGTATCCTAAACAAAAATGACTCGAGTCCTCGTTGTGATGGGTGTCTAAAGTTATGCTTTGAGCTATATCTCGATATAAGCGTAAAACTAGAAGAGAGTATCAGAGACTTTGTGTATGGAAAGAATTATGATGTTGTGTACTTGTGGGTTAGTGAAATAATGCAAGAAACTCATGTATGTGAAGCTGGGTTTAAGGAGCAGGGAGTTGAATCTCCTCTAACAAAGGAGAATCACAACTTAAGTCAATTGTGTAGTATTGTTTTGTGTATAATGGACTTGATTAGACCAGATCTTAGATCATGGTTCTGATTCAGTTTCGGTTAGGTGCTACTAACAGCATTTGATCTTGTGCGATTGCGTTGTAGCCTCATGGAGGCGATATATAACGAATGATGCTTTTCGAATGCACGAGATGCTTTGTTTTTTGAACTCTTGTTGTTCTATAATGAATTTATGAGCTATAGCAAGTATCGGAAAAGAAATCGATGCAAAACTCAACTGAACTATAACGACTTGGTCTCAACAATGGAAAAAAATGATATGAAAACATTGATGAAACACCGGTAATGCCATCGTTAGTTCGATATGTACAAAGAAATATTGGTGAGACACCAGTTTGTGATTCAAAAAATGAGGACACACAACACTATAGAACATTACACCTTTTAACAATATCCATCTACAGTGTAGACTCTACACACCCCCCCCCCCCTCCAAAAAAAGAAACATGTTTGAGCTTCACTTGCTTCAATTTCCTATTTATCTTTGGCTTCATACTGGTACCCGTTTTCCACGGTATCTATCGATCAACTGTACATCAAAGAAACAGGCAACATAAGTTCAAATGGTACATATTTGTACAAAATTTATTGACAATAGTCATGTAGTAACTTAAATTCAAATTTGAATGTGAATGTGAATGCGAATGCTCCAATGTTGATGGTAACTCCGTAAGCTATGACATGAAATAGCTAGAAGTTGTCGATTTTCATATGCTATATGATAATTTGATGACTTGATGGAGGGATTGATCAGACTTATTGAAACGAAATGAAATGTATTTATATAGGAATAGATAACCAACTGAAATGCATGAAGATTAGGGCCAAAAGGTTCAAACTTTATCCTTAAAACACCCAGGAATAGAGGTATGGAGACTCTTATTCTAAAACAATGAACTAGGAATGAAATGAAATAGAAAATGAATGCAATAATAAACAAGACATAAAATTACGAGGTTTCCCCAACTTGGGCTACGTCCGCTGTGGTAGTTAGCTTTAGTTACGAGTAGTGAAAGAAAACAATGGAGTTCTTCAAGAACTCTTACAATTAAGTATTATACTAGAAGAGAGTGAAAAAGGTAAACTATTGTGTTTAGGTCGTACGTCTTAGGCTTAGAATAGGATTGTTAGGGCAAGGATGATAAAACTATTTATAGTAGGATGTCATATGCCAATGATTAGGCTCAAAAACCCCAATAGAGAATAGAAAATTCCAGCCGCAAAGTTTGTCACAACACAAAACTGACCCCTAACAGATGAAGTGCTTTTTCGAGCACCTCATCAGGCCAATTACAGACTTCTCCATAGTTGGTGCATTGTTCAAGGCACATTGCACACTGATCTTGCCTTGTTCGAGCACTATCACTAGGCAACATATATGAATGCTCATGGCTTCACTCTTAATCATCATACACACACCTCCTATGCACTCATACACCAACATGCATCATCATGGTGCACTCAAGTCACCAAACTCCAACACCAAGTTATCCCCTCCTTTTGCTCCTTGAGCGGCATCTCCACGCGACAAAAACATATTTCTTCATGAACGTTAGGTTCATGACATTAAATTTTCAACATAAATAAAAAAAAAACAATATCTCCATGTAGATTGTGTTGCAATGACATACAGTTTACCTTGTTGCAGTCACCAGCAGTCAAATTATTACCTTTATGTTCCCCATACCTTCCAAAACATATCACTCCTTAATTGTAGACACCTTAAACTTGCTTTTGACAATAGGTTGTATAAAAATGGCTCGTAGAAGTGAACAATATGTTCAGTTCACACGGAGCCTTCACCACATCCCAGAAAAAAGTACTCTCTATCTCTATGTTCCTATTTGATGTTCCCATAAGGAATGTTCACGGGAATTATGAAAAGTTTGAATCTTTTAAATGGTGGAGATATTATTTTACTGAATAATAAAGTTAATGGAGAAAAAATGGGGACCATAAAGCATTAGAAAAATATAAAATTAGTGGAAAAAATATAGGGACCATGACCATTGAAAACGTTAAAATCAGAGTGGCTAAGTAAGGCTAATTGTATCCAAAAATTATCATATAAATTGAAAGATTTTTAGGAGAGCAACAAATGCAACTGCCTAATATGGAAAATGTGAGAATGAAATAGAAATGGAGGGAGCAGTTCATTGAATTATGAGAATCTTTATCAAGTCCGATTATGTGATTTATGTCACATGAAACATAAAGAAGTTATGTTGAACCTTTGTAGTAGTAGCAAGTAGAAACAATAAAAGTCATGAAAGAGGTTTCTTATGTCTTGAAACAAGTAGCAAATCTGCCATGTCAATCTCACACCTACTTAGTTTCTTCTGGGCACTTTATAGGCTGTATCCTGTAGGAAGGTACGCACTCCCAAAGTGTTATGAGAATGCCAATCTATGGCACCCAGCCAGTTAATCATTATTAACCTTGGTGTTCCAAGAGGTAACAAAGAGGTAACGTAGATACACTTGCTGTAGGCTGTGAACGTGTTATCTGGGTGACTAACAAAGCAGACATAACAAAGCTTCTATATTACATCATTTCACATTTCCCAAAATCCACTAAAGCATCTGTAGCAATATTATGATTCTTTCAAGTCCAATCAGTTTACTTATTTGATCTCACTTTCACAGAACACCATGTTGCAAGTTGAAGACTTGGATTTAATGATCCATTCGTCATTCTTCAAATAATGGTTTCTAATTTTCCAGAAGTGATCAAACAATATTCGTTCGTACTTACGTATGAATTCGAGAGAGAAATATTTTCATAAATCAATATATCTATAGTATAACACAACAAAATTGAGTTATTTTGGCCAAAGCCTCAAAACTACCAAGCAGAGACAAAGTTAGATCACATACCGATCTGAACAGTGGATGCTGAAACACCCAACTCAACACAGGTATTTTCTGTAGAAACACTGCAACAGTAGGCCAGAAGCCACTGCAAAAACAAAAGAAAGAAGAAGAAAACATATCAGTGATTATTGAAGCACTAAAACAAATTATACAGTCATTGCGTAAACAGACCTGAAGAGTACAACGAATCCATATAATTCCAATAACATGCCAATGATTGGCCAGCCAACAACAACCAAGAAGAAGCCAGCCCCAAACGATATTGTTCCCTAAATAAACATGATTCAGTAGCATGTAGTCAGATGCAGAAAACTAGAAGAGGAACAGGACAGAAGGGGAAATGCCATATCAAACCTTAAAATTTTGAGGTTTCGTGAAAAACCCAAGAGTGGATTTTAGCCCAATGGTCAATGCTACACCAGACAGGAAGAGGATCTGCAGCACATATTTTGAACACGCCGGTATTAAACAAGCTAAAGGTTGGTAATTAAAAAAACATAACAAAAGCTAGAGATTAAAATTGAGATTATTAGAAACTTACATTTCCCATGGCAAGCAACCCCTTGTCAAACAATAACATGATTCCCAAGAAGGTAAAGAAAATGCCAAATCCAGTCAACCCCAGTCCAATCTCTGTTCATGTTGTAAAATTGACAATAGTCAGATTTTTCAACACTCATTATTCATCCACAAGAAGCTTATGTTCGATACATAGGCAGAAGAAATCATGATCCAACTACAGCATTTATGAACAAGAGACATGCTTGAATACTAAAGACAGTGGACAATGTAGAAGCAATGTTCCTCCTCTCAGTCAAAAAAATATGAAACGGAAATTCATTTACGCAAGCAGCATTCGAAACAAAATTACAAAAAAATCAGAAGGCTACAAAAAATTATTCAAGTAGACCACAATGTGATAAAGAAGGGATGTTTCACCAAGACTATGACAGCTAAGGAGTACAAAACTCGAGATAGCAACACGGATAGGAAAGGCAACAAAATATGAATCATCCTGATTATTCCAAAAAGAAAACACCATGACTCACTCTCCCCTTTAACCAAGAGATAAATTAACAATTCTATTCCCACTACCCACATCAATGATCAATCTAACAATCAATTTCTCATAACTACTAAAAACTAAAAAATGATATGAAGATAAAAGCATTGGTGATATAAATACACTAAAAAAAAAATTCATGCAGAAAATATACAACATAAATAGAGAAGGCAAACTCCATACTACCAAAAAAAACAAAAATCTACCAAGTCCATGTTCTAACTGCCATACACGCATATTGCTCATCAAAATCTAAAATACCAATCTAAGGCACGATCCACAGCATCAAAGCTAGAACCAGAAACCGACCAAACCCTTATTCAACAAGGCTAAGTTGAAAACCATGACAAAACGCAATCGCCTCATCTATGTTCAACTTATCGCCACGCTGCTAACAATAACAAGCTGCTATCAATTCCCATGAAATTACAGCTTCAAAATCATATGTAGTTCTAACACAATCTAGGATCTAATCCGGCGTAGCAGGCTAGCAACGCCCTTTCCTCTGGCTCTTTTTACACCAAGTCTCCCAAGTCATATTATCCTAAATGTTAATCAAAAATAAACAAGCCTACCTAAGAGCATGATTATGCATAGTTCAACTTATTCGACTTGCGGATCCAAACCAGTCCAAATGCTAGTGAATCCATAAATGTTATCAAAGGAATCCATAAAAAGCCAATCAATTTGACAATTTACAAGGAAGTGAATAGCAACCCCACTACCCAGATTTAGTGAATCCACATTTACAGCAACATCCCAAATCACATCAGCATGAATTCAGTACAATAGTGAAAATTGACTCAACTAAGCAATTAATAAGATCACTTAACAGGAAAATAAGAACTAATGCAGAGCATTATCTAAATCTGGAAACAATACTTTATTAAGGGGATACCTAAAAAGAAATACCCACTTACTTTTTCTGTCATCCATCTCAAAAGACACCATCTTTGTCAACTCAAATGATCAAATCTGCGAAACCCAGTTACAATAATACATGAAATTAGGAAAGTTACTACAGAACAAAAGATTTAAAAATCTAAAACAAACTTCGATAAAAGGTACAAATGATTAAGATAATTGAGTTTAAAAATTCAAGAAAAACAAAGATCAAAACAGAAATGAACTACAAATTGAAGATAGGATAAGTCAATTGAGGTAAAATTGAAGTGCAAGAAAGCTTACAGAAATTGAATAATAGCTATAAATGGAAGATGAAGAAGACTTGAAACGAGATGAATTGTAATGTAAAAAGGGTGTAAGAGAGTAGGAAATGATGAGGTTTGTGAAGGAAGAAATAGTGAATAGTGATGCGTTGTATGAAAGGTAACAACTGGGGATCTCCACGTTATTTGGCCAATGAAATTAAACACAAGTCGTAATAATACCAACATCTCACCACCTCTTTATAATTAACTATTCCTAATTAGCATGCAATTTAGTGCACCTATCTACCCTCCAAGGGCGGTAAAAATTAAGGCTAAAGTAATATGTACATGGAAATTAATGGATATGAGTAAGGGATAAGGTAAAGGAACTGCATTACACATGATCTTGATGGATGATGAGGTAAATTATTTTGTTATTTAACAAAAGGAATTATGTAAGTTATCAACCATTTTAAAAGGTTTACTCTCACTAATTACTGTTATAATTTTGTAATATTCAATGTCTCGTATATTTTTTTCAATAGCAGAGTACTACAATTCAAGCCTCCATTGATTACTACAATTACGAAATTTATGGATCTCAAATAGAGTAGGGAAAATCATATTCCTTGAAAAACATTAAAATCTACAAAAACAAGAGTGATTATAAGGTTTCAGAATATGAATATAAAATTTATTTCGCAAATTATACTTCCTTAAAAGTATGTCACGATTCAGTAGCACCACCTAGTGAGATAAAATTTATGCATTTTGATAAAATTTTAGCAGATGAATGTAACCCTAGAGGAATAGAGGAGTGACGAATTGAAGAGAAAAATGAAATTGTATTTATTTAAACTGAAAAAAAAAATTAACCGTTGACCTACTTGCCAATGCCACTAGTGAGCTATTAGGAGAAGGTGAAAGGTTGAGAAAGCAGAATTATTGATGCTCATCGAAAATGAAATTGCCAATATTGAAGGAGTTTTGAGTGTGTGGCTGGCAAAATAATGATGGGAAGGTAAAAGGTTTCTAGGCTTTAGGTTCTAGGTTTTAGTTTACTGAGAAAATAAAGATGAAAGTCGCGTTTCTTTACCCAATTTTAGGCTCTAGATTTTTCGAATTTTTGGGGCCCAAGATTAATTTCGGGCCTTATTTCTTGATTTTCAAAATGCGGCCCTGGGCGGTAGCCCTATGGGCCCACCCTTATGGCCAACCCTGCATCTAATATACTGAATCTACTAATAAATTCCATGGAATTACGATTTGTTGTTTGGTTTATGATTCAATTCAATAACGTTTAAATTTAACTATAGTTATCGGTTGTATGTTAATTGAAAAACAGGTGCTCTCTTGAGAGACCGTCTTTTGTAAAGTCGACTCCCAAAAGCTCAAGTCAAATTTATATTTAAAGTTGTAATAATATATATCTAGAATTGGACTGGGCTTTTGGTTTGGGTTAGTATTTTCACGAAAAATTGAAAAAAATGAGACTTTTTGCAAACTTAAGTAAAAAATGAGAATTGTTGCAAACTTTATCCCAAAATAAGCGTCTTTGTCTCCAAAGATAGGCTTGGTGTAAACACGCTGTTATGAACAGCGAGTTAAGATAAATGCCAAGAGTAAAGTGCAAAAACGCTGTTAGTAACAGCGAGTCAATCAATTTATGGTCAAACCAGGTCAAGCATGAACTCGCTATTAGTCTCGCTGTTACGCTGTTAGTCTCGCTGTTACTAACAGCGTTTTTGACCTTCCTGTTTTCCCATTACTAACTGCTTAGTTTAACAGAACCAGATCTATACCATGTAATGAAAACCATATCCCTGAAGATTGATTGCAATTAAAACTAATCAGAAAAACCCAAATTCAAAAATGAAGAAATATACCCACTATGAGGAGTCCGAAGCTCTCTATCAGGCGGAGTAAGGGTATAAACAGGATTAATGGCACCATTTTCGTTCTTCTCTTCCATTGAAGAAGAATCTGCAGAAGACCCAATTCCAGCCATTGAAGAATAAGTAGAGAAAAGCCGTTTACTAGTAGTTTGAGTTGTTAGATTAAAGGGTGAAATGAGGAAGAAAGGTGCCGTGTTATCACGCTATTAGTAACAGCGAAATTACTTTTGACCAGTCAACACTAAACTCGTTGTTACTAACAGCGATTATACCCTTGACTGGAAAACTCAAGCACTCTCATACCTCATTGTTAGTAACAACGTCTATATACCAAAGCTAGGTTAGGATACCTACACGCTTATTTTTTGATAAAGTTTTGAATGAAGCTTAATTTTTGACTTGTTATTAAATAATCTTATTAATTTTTTTTTTTTTTCAAATTTTCGCATTTTCACATCGATTTTCATTTGAATAGCTAGTCTTTTCCTATCTACTAGTTTTACTCCAACGAGTCATTGATGCTTGGAAGTTGAAAGTCATTTTGGGGAGTAAGCCTGGTGGTCTCTCTCCTCCTACACGAGAGCGACAACTTGCCCACACTCCATTCCTTCAATTCTCCACTCTTCAAATCTTTCTGTAGGATCTGCTCAATTTAATCAACTTCCGCAATCGTCTCAATCAAATTTCCCCCAAATTTGCGAAGTTACGCCATTGTTGATTCAAAGTATCTTCAAAACAACTTAAAATGGCACCAGTTTCTGCTCTCGCTAAATACAAGCTCGTCTTTTTAGGGGATCAATCAGTTGGTAAAACCAGTATCATTACTCGTTTCATGTATGATAAATTCGATAATACTTATCAGGTGATTGAATCTCCTCTTTTCATTTAATACTTTAAATCAGAGCACAAATTTTAATGATTTGAGTGATTTTTTTGGTGTAACACTTTTTTATGGATCTCAATCATTTCTTTGATTTTTAGTTGTTTGTTAATTTGAGGGTACGTGATTTCCGGTGTTTAATTGTGTGATTATCGTTTTTGATACGATGATCGGCATTTGCTGACTTTCAATATTGGTTTTAATTTGTTATAAAAATAGTGTAATTGGCGAAAAAATTGTTTTGACATTATGGTTTGAATCTTAAGTAGATCTGTACTTACTACGGAAACTTGTTTTATTAATTAGGAAAATTGCAACAGGAACACTCTATTGAGCGATTGTTTGCTTTGTATATCTGGTGATTGTACATTTGTGATGTTATTTCATTTTGTTATTTTCATGTTTCGGAACACACTAAGTAAGTGTATTGCCACTTGAAATTGGTAAACTTGGGCTGGCAACATGAGGGTAAAGCTAAAACAAAACTTATTACGAGTCCTTGTTTATGCGAAAGGAGTGTTGAGAGAAGTAAACAAATGATGGAGCTGCCTAATGATTTACAAGTAAATCGAAAATTTGCTGGGAGTATGTTGTATTAAAAGTCAAAGGAGAAGTGTTCTTTTCTTCCATAGTCAAGGATCCGGTTGATGCAAGTCATTGTGAGGTATATGTCATTGTCAACCATGAAATCCACCAATTGAACAGGGTAGTGAGTTTGAGAAGGATTTGCATACTATGATATTCACTACAAACCCATATATTTAATGACAAAAACTGAAGGGACAAATCTAGTGATTGAACTTCTTGCTTTTAGGTTTTAATTGTGCGTTAATGATCATTGATTTTAGTATTGGGGAAACAGGAAAGGACTCACATGGAATGTGAGCGTATGCCATGAACATATCTCATGGTTGTATGCCTTTGTGGTAATTGTTTCCGTTAGTTGACTGCTTATTTTTAGAGGTGTACCGAGGCGCATCGAGGTGCAAAAGATGTTTTTTTCCAAATCGCAAAGAGTAAGGAGGAAGGCGCATGCTTTTTGTATGAGAGGTGTAAACTCACGAAAAAGCCCCTTATCAATTTTAAAACATGTTTAATAGTTAAAACAATATGAAATTCATATAATAATAAGAACATATAAGTAAGATAATTACTACTTTAGCACATAAAGTAATATGATAGTCAATATTATAGTCTTGAGTTAATAAAAGAAATAAAAACAAAAACAAAAACGAAGGTAAAGAAAGTAAACAATGGTTCTTGATAGTATGCTTGAAATATTTTGTGGCACACTTAAACAAACCTAAAAAATCTAAATCAGAATCATCGTCCGTAAGCATCTTCACCATCTCTTATATAGTTCTTCATCAATCCTAATTTCCTCTTTTTCCTAATCCTCATCCATTAAAACAAATAAAAAAGCAACAATAGAGATGATATAAAGTAACAACCTTTTTCTTTTTTATAAAATAAATCAAAACAAAGAGGAGAACATAGAGGAGAGACCGAAAGATAAAAAGCAAGAAAGAAAAAGAAACCGAAAATAGCAAGAAAGCAAGAAAAAAGAAGGGAGAAGAAATTACCTAGGTGGTGAGGACGTTGACCAGAAGATGTCGACACTTCAAGGTAAAGCAAGAACCTTTGCTATCTTGTTTCTACTCCACAATGGAGTTAGGCCTTTAGGGAATAAAACAGGGTACATTTTGCTTCCAATACAACAAACAACTAAGATTTGAGGGTTGTTTCAATAATATCAAGAAAATACATGTAGTTTCAAAAATCAAAATTGGCATACGTGATGCGTGATCGCCTTTTGGCGCCCGTGCACAGGCACACCCAAGGAGAGCGCCGCAGGTGCAACATAGGTTGGATCTCGATGTAGAAAGGATAAACATTGACCCAAGTTTTTTGATATAGCCTTCTAATTGTTCTACTTGTTGACTCTCGATCTAGAACGGATACAAGTTGAGTGATTTGATTTAGAATTGTAATTTGTAAATTTTATTCAAGAATTTGTATAATATGTGAAAGTCTCTAACTTAATAGCTTTGAATAGCTTTGGTACATCATAATAATGGAAACCAAACCAGACGATGATTATTATGGGTTTAAAAATTGCATATCAAATTAGTTTAATTCAAAAGTCATATGACACACGTACAAGCAATTGTTAACTCAAATCAACCAAAAATTTAGTAACAATTAGTGTCTTTATGGACAAGGTTGAATCTACTTAATCATTAGGAAGGCAGTTAAGCAGTTGTATGGACTAATTAAAACAAAATTTACAATAAATCTAAATTTGGTAGAGTTAAGCTAAAAAACAATTTGGGAATTAACATGTATGCTTCCTAAGTTGAATTGTGATAAATATGCTCTTTTGTCCCTCCCATAGCTTGCTGTCAAAGGGATAGCCAACCAAATAAATTTGTAGTTTGTTTGTTGGGAGAATAAGATATAAAAAATGAAATGTGTGGAAGATTAATGGTATTAGAAGAGAGCATAGTGTGGACGATAATTAATGAAAGTGGTGAAGACTTTTCTGTAAAAGAAAATGCAACATAATGAGTGCGACTGAACAACACATAAATGTAGCAAGCTCAAAAAGACAAAGGAGTAGATTAAAGAACTACTCTCCTTTTTTTTCTCGTAATATTAGCTATTCGCTATTCACACCTTTTCAAAGAAATTGTGTACGACGATTTAAATGATGATATTCAAGGGAACTTTTTGCTATAGTAGAGGAAAATTGATTATAAGGTTTAGGATTTTTAGGGGATCAAACCAGAAAGTTGCAAGATAGAAAAGATTAGGGTGAAATGAAGTCATTGCTAGTCTTGGACTAGTTTTAAAGTTAGAAAAGGTAGATACTGTTCAGGAGCGTTTGCAAAGTGATTCTACTAGATGAGCATATGCAAGCTTGTGTGAGTGACTTAGTTTTAAAAGGCATGAGGCGCCTTAAAAAATAAGGGTCCCCTAGAGTCTAGGCTCTAGGTGCTAAGCATATGCCTAGCTATTGGGAAAACAATATTTGGTGACCACACCCAATGGGTTTCTTTTGAGCCTTAGACCATAAGGCATTGTAAGGTGGTATGAAGTGCTCACCTTAAGTAATTATTTCCCCTAGCTCTAGCAACGCGTCAAGCTGATCGGCCACCTAAGGTGCTTGCTTCACGCGTCCCTAGGCTTTATTTTTAATGTTAAAGTTGTATGACCAATTCAGCTGCTCATAAATTATAATATAAATGACATTTTGTGATTTGGACACAATATAGTTTCAATTCTTGCTCAGGAAGTTGCACCTTTATTGTTTACATGGATCAATCACAGGATGCATGAATTCCGCACACGCCTTTTTCCTACAAAGGTTTATATAAATGATAGTCCAAATCTATGCTTGGTACTTCCATCAAGTTTTGTAATCAAGCTTGAAAATGTAATATTGATTAGTCACTAGAATCTGGTCCTTTCAAATGGTTGAATGATGGACCCGAGTGTATTATTCATTCATGGTATGTAGTTTAATTCATTATTTCAAGATAATTGTTTGTTGAACCTTGTGTTCCAAGGAAAATGTTTATTGAAACTGATGTGCCTATTTGTAGCTATTATTATTTAGTTGAAACTTGTATTATGTTTGTCAGTCATGGCAGTGGTTTTTTTGCTACTATCATCGTCATTGCCAAACTCCAAGAATTAACATGTCAGGAATAAAGCATTTTAGACATTTTGATTTCGTGTGAGTTTTGGCAGAACTTTATGATCTGTAGATTAGTTGCATTGGTCAATTTTTTGTACTGGCATTACAAGTCAATTGAATGCTATATTGCCATGCCATATTCCCTGCTAAGTTCATGTATTATTTATTGTTTATCATTTTGTAACCCCCTTTTTTTCTCCTGTTGGCAGTATTTAGACTTATGTGTCTCTTCTGATATTTCTCAGGCTACTATTGGTATTGATTTTCTCTCAAAGACTATGTATCTAGAAGATCGTACTGTTCGTCTACAGTTGTGGTAAGATCAAGCCTGGATGTTGATGCATACCGTCTTATCCTTTTTGGGGTGGGAGGGCTGTTTTACTGAAGCCATCTTGATTTTTTTTTATTTTTATCTTGATTTTACGCCATGGTTATCATACTTGGGCAATTTTCAAATATGAGATAACCATTGTTGTCATTCACACAGACGAAAGAGAAGTTGATCTCTCTTCGAATGCCAAATTAGGAGGTGATATACAGTTCCCAGGATAATTTATAGTTTGGCTTTCCATTTTGCCTACATGCCTTGTGGTTTGTGGAGTATTTCTTCATTATAGGTTATGCGTTAGCATCCACTATTTAACTGATTACTAATGAGGCAATGCTCTAATGTGTACAGGGATACTGCTGGGCAAGAGAGATTCAGAAGTCTTATACCAAGCTACATAAGGGATTCATCAGTGGCGGTTATTGTATATGATGTTGCAAGTAATCTTTGGTCTAATTAACCGAAATTCAATGTGCCAATGAGCAAACTTCTTACTGTTATGTCATGGTCCAAGGTTAATCGCAAATAATGAGCTTATTTACATTTTCTCCTCGTGGTTTTAACAGGTAGACAATCCTTCCTTAACACCGCTAAATGGATTGAAGAAGTCCGCACTGAGAGGGGTAGTGACGTTATAATTGTCCTTGTTGGAAACAAAACTGATCTTGTGGATAAAAGGTAATATGATGAAAGATTGCTTACATTTGTTGAACAAATCCCTTTGTTGATATGTCTTGTGCTTTAAGAAGGGAATTTATGTAGAAGGAATTCGATCCCATGTGTGGCATGGTGGATGGACCCTCCTCCCAACATATATTGATAACAATTTTTATCAACTGTATGTGCTATTTGTGAATCTGGAATTTTTTTAATCATAATTACCATTGCTGTTTCTTCACTTCTATTTGTTTCCGCTTCATAGGCAAGTGTCCATAGAGGAAGGTGAAGCTAAAGCTCGTGATCTCAATGTCATGTTCATTGAAACTAGTGCCAAAGCTGGTTTCAACATAAAGGTAAATCCTTGGATCACTTACAAGGTTACAACATAAACTTTAATGAGATTTTCATTTGCTTGCTTCTGTCACCTTATTATTGGGCTAGGTGAAGATTTTGGTTGATGTCGAGCTTTAATTTTTGAAAATGTATGGACGTAGTTTAGTTTAGTTTAGCTTTAGAATATTTGCATTTGAATCCTGTATATGTGATCAGAAGGGTCTTCCAAAAGTATTATCATGGCAGTTTGAAATTTTACTTGCAGTTTTAGGCAAAATATTGATTTTCTTATGAACTCAGGTACTCTAGTGATGTGTTATACTTTGGCTCTAAGTTGCCCCCTTTCTCGCTCATGTCTAATGTTAAATTTTTTCTTCATGTCACTCCTATCTAAGTTTTCTTTCTTCCAATTTTTCTTAATATTAGCTTAACTCATCTCAGGTTTCACACGTCAAATTGGAAGTGCCTGTTGTTTGTAGAAATTGTTACACGCGATCATTTAAACTACAAGCAAAAATGGGATCATTCTTTTTGTTTTTTGTTTCCGGTCCCGACTTTTTGCTAATGATCCTCTTAATATATATTTTGCTCTTGGAGAACCCATTAAATTGATACCCATAACTCGCTGTTCTGTTATACACTGCTGAAGCTGATAGGATCTGTATACCTTGTTACTCCGTTGTATCTCCTCCTATGACAGCTGAGCTGCCAGCTCTCTCTCTCTTTTTTTTTTTTTTTTTTTGGGTTGTGAGAAATAAGAGAAAGAACAAAGGGTTTACCTCTTTTCTTTCTGCAAATAAAATGAATTCGTAATGTGACATAGATTGACATGGATTTTGCAGGCATTGTTCAGGAAAATTGCTGCCGCGCTACCTGGTATGGAAACACTCTCTTCAACAAAACAGGAGGACATGGTTGATGTAAGTCTGAAGTCCACATCGAGCGCACCTCAGCAGCAACAGGCTAGTGGATGTGCTTGTTGACCCTGCATCCTCTTGCTCCCTGGGAATCACATTTTACTTAATCATGTGTACTTTTTTGTACGTGTGGCCTCGCATTCTAGTGAGATTTTGCTTTTCCTTTTTCTTAAGTAATCATAGTTATAATGTGGTGGTTTTTCTGCTAGAGCTAGAGGTTGTTCTCCCGAAATTTAAGGGACTGAAGAAATTTATGTCATTTTGTCTGAATTTCGATGGGTGATGTATGTCATATGTGAAATATGATTTGTCAGCTTCCTTTGTCCGAATTGCATCCCCCTTGGGGAAGAGCTATGAAGCATATAAAGCTAATGCTTTCCGGTTTAAAACACATTGTGAAATAGTAGTATTTTTTTTTTTTGAATATTTGTGAAATAGTTTATTTGTTTATTACATAACATGTACTCCTTTTGTCCATTTAAATTTTCTCTTCAGAGGAAAGAACTCGAATATGGCCACATGCTACTTTTTTCGCTAAAAAATTAAATATCAATTTCTATGTATTTGGTTCTCTAATGTTGTACATGGTTACCAGATACGTATGGCACTAATGTTATCATAATATACTAAAGTGGCTTTGGGAATAAGACAATGTAATTTAATAGGTAAGTTGCGAAGCTAGCATGATTCAAAAATAATATTAGCAACTCCTTTGTATTTAACATCACACTAGAGCGGGATAAAGTAGCTTGTCATTTTGAGGACCAAGAAAAACTCGTAGCCTGAGGTCGAATGTGAGTGTATGGCATTCTACCCAAATTGTATAGTATATGAGAAAAGCGTAGTAGTGGAGCAAGAATATAATAAAGTATGCCCCAAATATATGTAAGTATACAACATATGAGGAGCTATGGGATTGACATAAAGTGATATACTTGTTGGACAATATAAGAGATATCAGTTGTTGTAATAGCGAGATACTATAAGGAAGAGAGTATGATCTTCAAAGGGTGAAGAGGAGGATACACTAAGCTTAGGTTTAATTTCGACTGGAGTAGGGCATGATTTACATGAAGACGTTTTGGCACGATTAAGAATTTCTTTGTCATATTTTTTCTTTGGAAAGAAATAACCTAATAATGTAATGTGTGACGTCGATAGTTAGGGCTGAGCAAAACTATCTGATGATCCGATTATCCGATGATTCGATCTCATATTCGATTTGATTTTTTAGGATATCCGATTCGAAGTTACAATTCGGATCAAATATCCGATTCGAAAATTCGGATATCGGATACAAATTCGGATATCAATATTTGTAGATTCGAATATCCGAATATCCGACATTTTTTCAATTGTCGGATATCGGATATCCGAAATTATTTCGGATAGTCGGATATCAGATCTCAGATATCCGCATATTATAGGTAGCTTCGGATATCCGTTATTCATAAGAAAAAAATATATTTTTATAAATAAATTATTTTGACTAAATTCGGATACCGGATATCAGATATTTCGAATATCCGACTGGAAATTTTGAATTTTTTCTCATAGGCATCGGATATCGGATATCTCGAATATCCGATTCGAATATTGTCGGATACCGGATATCGGATATCCGAGTCGGATCGAATCGGATATCGAATATCAGATATACCAGTTTTCGGATATCGGATATCCGATCCGACTGCCTGTTTCGGATCGGATATCCGATTTTGCTCACCCCTATCGATAGTGAGTAAAAAACGAGGGTATATCCAAGTCTTTCATAGAAATTTGACACTAAGAACATTGATGATGGGTTTTAGAAGAGTTGATGAAGAAGCTAGTAGGATTAGGGATGGCAATGGGTCGGACTCGGCTTGAATTATACACACTCTGACTTTGCTCCGGATAGTAGTCGGAGGTTTTTTTCAGTCCACCTCCACTCGGAGTCGGATTATGCATACTCCAAGTTTGCCCCACCTCGGACTCTCGGACCTCCAACGGAGTCGGATTATCATCAAACAGTATTGTTGATTTTGTACTAATGATTTTAAAGCATACCAAATTAACCAAATATATTATTCAAATACAATTTATCAAAAAAAAATGTACTTTGAATTCAAGTTTAACTAGAGAAATAGTCCTGCTATTACAATTTAACAAAATATTCTCGCATTTTGATTTGGCGTATTTTGTTTCTATTGATCTGATTTGTCGTATTCTGATTGATTAATCTAAATAAAAATACCAAGTAGTTTTTGAAAATCGAAAACTACAAATAGTATTGAGGAGAGCTAGAAAGTGTCACGTCTAGTGTTTTAAAAGAAAACTAAATATTGGTGTAAAAGTCAAATTCAAAGTCGGGGTCCTTCAGGGTCGGAGTGTCGGATTTTTGTTAAGGTCCAACTCTCGCTCCTCCTTCAATTCATGAGTACCAGACTCTGTTTAATGACCTTCAACAAGCCTCTACTTTCCTTGAAAGTGCATCCCTAAGACTTTAACAACCTTCCAGTAGCATTGAAAGTGTAGGGTTCGGGTGGGAACAGTTGTTGCTATTCCTGAGGTTCACATATTTTCTCACTACAATAAACTTAGCCTTTTGCGACATTGGATTTAGTGGCATTAACAAAATGCCACTAATTCATATTTTTAGTGTAATAATTATTGGTTTTTAATTTAAGTTCCACCATAAAATGATTTAGCGACAATTAATTTGGTCTTTAGTGGCAAATGTAATTGTCACTGGCATTTGTGAGAAATGTCACTAGATCCTATGTCGCTAAAAGCTTTAGTGTGAATTTTTAATGTGCTGCTAAAGGCTCTAATAAATGTCACTAAATCTTCTATATACACTATAAGAAATTTGTAATAACGACATTTAAATTAAATATCGTCAAATATATCCCACTAAAAGCAAATTATTTTGTAGTGTCTTTTGGAAGATCTATTTTAATTTTTGGAATCCATCTTCTTCTACCTCCAATTGAGCCTAAGGTAGCCATAATTTACCCATGCGAAAATCATTGTTCAAATATCCAAATTATGAGCATTTGGTGCACCACACAGGAACCCAATCATATTGAACTGCCTAGGCAATGAGTTCGTTATTTTAATTCGAATAAAAGATCAGTTTATCAGGGAAGCCCTTTGTCACATTTATGTCAACTAAAACCCTAACATGCATCATTCGGGTTTTGTTAATTGTGGCATTGTCTATTTTCAATACTGTTCCTAGGTATCCTGCAATGTTTTTCAGAGCCTCCTCATACCAATACATTAAGTCCAACTTAAGCAATTTAACCCATACGGATATTGTGGTTAGACTAAACTTCTCATAAGAGATTTTGGGGTACCAAGGCTTGACTATGAAAGGTTTTTTGTCAAATAAAATCCCATTCATTTTACATGCGGTTTCTTGGTTTTTTGTCAACTTAAGCAGTTCACCATTCCTATTTTGTCTATTCCATAATCCTTCTAAATTCTCTGAGCAAATCCCTCAATAACTTGAAGGGGTGGATATACACTCGATACATAACATGCAACATTTTCCCAATATGTAATCTCATTTTGTACATTAGATTTTTGAAACTTCCCTATTTTTCTTGAGACAGAGGGTATACTTGAATATATAATTAACAACCTTTGATGCGTGCCTTATACGACTATGTAAGCATTTTGTAATGAAGAATAGTATCAACTAAAATAATAGTCCATTTGATCCAGATCAATGCACGCTAGCTAAAGCACTAAAAGAAGAAAGCAAAAATTATGCTGCTTTTCCTTTTTATTTTTCTCAATCAGTCTTTTATTATGGACTATCAAACCTATAAAACCGAACTTGAAAAACCTTTTCACAAATAAAGCATAATATTTAATTGAATCTTATACCTTAACATTATTAATATGATATTGTTAATCTATTTTGTCTAATCTTATTAGTCTATAAACGCACGTTATTCTCTAGCAAGCAACGTCCATAAATTAATTAGACAATTTATATTTTTACATTAATCATATACGTATTTAATATCATCATCATCATCATCATCATCATCATCATCATCATCATCATGCCCAATATCCCGCTTAGAGCAGGGTCTGGGTGAGGTAAGTTGACAAACAATCCATACTCGAACTCCTTTTAAGGGAGGACTAGAGGAAAGTGGTCTATTGATCACCCCATGAAAAAAAGAGCCCTGCATTATAGGAGACATGAGTGATGATGACAATAGTGTCTCAAGACAAAGCTAACCAAAGGTTACAGAGGATCATAAAAACTAAAAAGGTTAAGAAGAAAAAAGGAAGAAAAACAAGATGAACTTAAAGGTTGGGGGAAAGGCTTATTAGCGGTCCAAAACATGGATTTGGCGTCTCCAACTATTCCTATCCCTTGTCAGGTTCGCGGAGAGGCACATCTCACTCAAGTCGTTCTTAATTTTCTCTACCCACGTTTTCTTAAGTCTTCCTCGACTTCTCTTACCCTCCACTATGATGGTTTCTATCCTTCTAACAGGGGAGTCAACTGTCTTTCTTTGCACATGTCCAAACCATCTTAACCTATTTTCACGCATTTTAGAGGATAGAGGGGCAACACCTAGTTTCTCTCTAAACTCCTTGTTCTAGATTCTATCCATTTTTGTGTTACCGCACATCTATCTCAGCATCCGCATTTCTGCTACTTCCATCTTTGTTCATGAATCTTTTTGACGGGCCAACACTCTATCCCATACAACAAAGCTGGTCTAATGGCCACTTTATAGAATTTCCCTTTTAGTCTAACTGGGACCTTTCTATCACATAGCACTCCAGTGGGTGCTCGCCACTTAAACTAAGCCGCTTGTATACGATGTGTTACATCTCTTTCAATATCTGCATTACTCTAGATAACAGAACCTATGTACTTGAACTTATTTGTGCTTGTAACCACGTCTTCTCCAATGTCACCTCAGGGTCATCCTGTTGCTCATTACCACTAAAGTTGCATCTTAGATATTCTATTTTTGTACGACTTATGCGCAAATCTTTGGCTTCTAAAACTCGCTTCCATTCTTCTAATTTTGCATTTGCCTCTTTATTAGTTTTTGCAACCAACACTATATAGTCCGCAAAAAGCATGCACCATGGAACAATTTCCCAGATAGACTTTGAGATCTCATCTAAGATGATTGCGAAAAGGAAGGGGCTCAATGCCGATCCTTGATGCAAGCTTACTCCAACTAGCACTAGTGGAAAAAATGATATTGGCTGCTGCTTATTGGCTGCGGTTCTTTGGAAAACGCAGCCCATATGAGTAATAAAAAAGCGGGAAAAAAAAAAACAATAATGGGCTGCGGTTTTTAAGGATGACCGCAGCCCTTAACCCCTTGAAAATTTAATAAAGAAAAATTTTAAAAAAAAAACTAATGGGGCTGCGGTTTTTCCACTTGTCCGCAGCCCTTAACACTTTGAAAAAAAAAACAAAACCGCAGCCCATACCCCTAAAATGACCGCAGCCCTTAAGCTTTTTTCCACTAGTGTAGGAAAGATTTTGTATTCCCGACAGGGGTTTGTATATTAGTTACTGCTCCATTGTACATATCTCTTATTGCTTCAATATGGCTCCGCGTGGCCTCTAGGCTCTCTCAGATCATATATCTTGGTATCCTATCATACGCCTTCTCCAAGTCAAGCACTATATAGGTACTTTTTCTTTTCCCTATATTTTTCCATTAGTCTTCTTAACACATGTATAACTTCAATGGTTGATCTCCATGGCATGAAGCCGAATTGGTTTTCCCTAATAACCAACTCTTCTCTGATTCTCCTCTCTATCACCATTTCCCATAATTTCATTGTGTGGCTAAGAAGTTTGATCCCTCTATAATTTCCACACACTTGTGCATCACCTTTGTTTTTGTATATTGGGACAAGTGCAAGGTTGTCAGGATCGGGATTCTACGTAGGATCGCTGACGGGGTAGGATCGAAATCGGTAAAATCGGATCGTAGGATCGTGTGATCCTACAAATATGCATTAATATGCTTTAGATAACAGATTTTCTATTGCATTTGTTCTGTTTTTTAGTTTTAAGGTTTAAATTTATACTTATTTGACTTCAATTAATAAGTTTTGTAAAAGAATACCTTTCATAATCATTTTTAAGATGCGAATCAAGAAAACTTGAATTTTAGTCATATTAATATAATTTTTTAGACATATACATCTATATACATAAGTAAAATCTAGACTAAATAAAGTTTTTTTACGATTGAAACTGCTCTTATAGGATCGGATCGTAAGATCGTAGGATCGTAGAAACGTGTTATGATCCTACTACTTAAATCTTGGAGCTTTGTAGGATCGTACGATTCTACCAACATTGGGATCCTACCTACGATCCGGATCGGTTGCCTTATTTTGGATCGTAGGATCGTAGAATCGTGGATCAGGATCGAGATTCTGATAACCATGGACAAGTGTATTACTCCTCCATTCTTCGGGCATTTTATGTATTCTCCATATAACATTGAAGAGGCTTGTAAGCCATTGGATGCCTTCTTCCCCTAAGCATCTCCAAACTTCAATCGAGATGTTGTCTGGGTCGATTGCCTTTGCTCGCCCCATTTCTTTGAGGATTGTTTTAACTTTCATTTGTGGTTATATGCCTCTGCTTTATTTATATCCATATTGGCTTTGGGCTATTATCTAAGATGAGCAATCAAAATAATCTCTCTCCTTTCTCTCCTTTTTTATCTCAAATAAACCTAGCCTCCATTGTTTACCTTGGGCTATTATCTACCTTATGGTTGATGGTAAGCACTCAATCTCTTTATTTTTATTGTTTTCATTTTTGGTTACAAATAAAGTCCATTCACTCTATATAATAGGATTATTCTATCCATTTATTGGATTTAATCTACACATATATTGGATTTTAAAGTATCTCATGGTGAGAGTTTGAAGTCTTGTTATCGATTCAATGTTAAAAAGGTATATGACATCATCGTTGGTGTTAGTTTGGCTAATTCAGTCATTAATATCAAACTTATCTCTTTATTGATGATCATGACTATTTCTGTATAAAGATATTCTACGTGGTAACCCTGAGGTTTTGGGTTTTCCACGTGGTAACCAAAACTTTTAAAAAATCCACGTGGTAACTCTGAGGTTTACCAGATTGTTCCACCGTGACCATTTTGCACATAAAAACGTTAGCAAACATTACCGTGACCATTTTGCACATAAATAATCTAAAGGGGAGATTATTCACAACGGATGAGTAAATAGTTGGATTATTAATATTAATTTCTTTTATTCATGGAATGATAGTAAAATACAAATTAAATGTAATTGATGAATACTCTAAAAACAAATGGGAGGACATGTATGGTGTGTTTGGATTGAAGGAAATGAAGAGAAAGGAAGGGAAGGGATTTGGAGGGAGCATGTATCCCTTGTTTGGATAACAAATTGGGAGGGAAGAGATTTGGAGGGGAGGGATTTAGAAGGAAAAGTTTGACAAATTTTGTTAAGAAGACAATCTCTCCTAAAGAGGAAAGATTTGGAAGAAAAACATTTTCCTTCCTTTTCTCTTCCCTGATACCAATTTGTTAGAGTTTGACTCAAATAAACCAAGAAAAAAATTCAAGAAAGATAAAAAAAAAAACAGAAAATTCAAAACAATGAAGAACACAATAAATTTGGAAAGTGGAGAAAATCCTAATATCAATGTGATATTAGACTATAAAACTCCACTCTTAACAATTTAATGAATATTATTGCTTCTTAGAGTGCTGATTACAATCTATTTCATTCACTACAACATAATTTGCTTTTATTAGGATATATTTAGCAATATTTAAATTAAATGTCGGTATTTCAAATTTCTTACAGTGTATATAGAGGATTTAGTGACATTAATTATACCCTTTAGCAGCATATTAAAAAGTCGCACTAAAGCTTTTAGCAACATAAGATCTAGTGACATTTCTCATAAATGCCACTATAGACTATAGTGACAATTACATATGTAACTAAAGACCAAATAAAGTGTCGCTAGGGATGATCATGGCGTGAGTCTGAAGCGGGTCCAGCTAGACCCGGACCTGGACCCTTTTAATTTTTTGAGATCCATACCCGGATTCGGACCCTAAGGGTCTAAAATTTTCAGACCCAGACCCTCTGAATCTGATGGGTCTAGAGTCCTTCATGGGTCTAAAAAAATCTCTTTGACTTGTCAAATTTAAACCATTTGAAAGTCATTATATTTTTCGTATATTTGTAAGAGAGTTATTATCGTACTTTATAGATATTTAATACTAATTTAACATCTAAAGTCACATAACGATATCCATATACGCTTAAATTCTATTATAAATATTAGTTCGAGTTCATGAAATAAGGGTAATTAGGTTAGCACTTAGTAAGTAGCATATAGATATTATTTATATATATTATGATTATATGAAAAGAAAATAAGTGTTGGGGGCAAAATTCATACGTAGAAGACAAATATAAATGGACAATTCAATATTTATAAGGGTCCGAGGGGCGGGTCCACTGTCCGGATCTCGGACCCGGACTCGGACCCGTCAATTATTTTTTAGATGCAGATCCGACCCGGATCCGATGAGTCTCAAAAAATAAGACCCAGACCTTTAAAAATGGGGCGGGTCTTGGGCGAGTCCAACAGGGTCCTGGACCCGTGACCATCCCTAAGTTTCGCTAAATCATTTTACAGTAGAACTTAGAATAAAAACCAATAATTATTACACTAAAAATTTGAATTTGTGGCATCTTTTAAATGTCACTAAATCTAATGTCGCTAAAAGTTAAATTTGTTGTAGTGATTCTATATAAGAACCCCCCCTTTAGAATTGTTCAAGATGAGAGAAGAGAACGAAACCCCAAAACCTCCCACTAAAAAATCTTAAGTATTTGAATGTGGCTCTCAATTCAATTCCCAATCGCTATACACAAATGATCTTACATTCTTCATGTACAAGCATATACAATAGTCTTATATAGGCTTTGGAACCAGAAGAAAAGATACAAGGGAGCCCACAATACCTCATTCTTACATTCTTGATTGAGAGGGAGTGTATCTCAAGATATCTCGTAAATCTTATGTTTATTGTTCTTTTGTGTTGTGCTTAGCTTTTGGTAGTTCTTTGTGATTTTCTTTGTTTATTGTTCTCACCAAACATTTTAATGCATTAACAAAACAAATATCTCACGATATGGAGCTATCGAGGTTTAAATTTACAGTGAATAGGCAACGTGTGATGTTATATGGAGCCCTAGTCCGACTTGACATTAAGGTCAAGCGAGACCATAAAAACCAACGCTTTGGGAAACTTAGAACTAGGTGCCCAAGATTTTATGTTCTATGCTATATTTAACATTAACCATTACATTCCGCTTATAAAAATATGATCAGAGAAGGGAAGAAAAGCGACAACTCATACAAACAATATTTTATGGATTAAACCCAGAAGTCAATATTATCCTACAACAAAAAAAGTTGAACAATAAAGTATTCTTAAAATCAACACACAAAAATATATTGAACATCATTTTACATATAGTATTATATATATATATTTTTACATAATCAATATGCATATGGTAAACTTTTCAGATGAAAAGTCAAATATTTCTCAATGTAATATATGCCCTATAATGGCTAATACATAACACAAGATAGTCTATTAAGTATTAACACATTTCAGTGCTACCATCTAGCTGAACAACATCGTTATCATACTTTTTCTTGTCCTTTAAATCTTCAATATTATCCAAGTAATTTTGATAGATATAAGAAACAAATCCCCATAAAGCAAGAAGCAAAGATATTATTTTCACCCCATTCATCTTATCATGAAAGAATATAACGGCAAAAACTGGAACCAAAGGCAAGCCCAAGGTAACAATCACATTAGAAAATAGTGAAGATACTTCAAAAATAAGACCTAACATTCCTATTGCAGAAACTTGCCAACATATAGTAGAGGAGACTAATATCATTATGTACCACTCTTTCCCCAATTTATAGTTATTCATCTCTGCCTTCAAAGTTGTCCAATCTCCGCTACCAAATAGCCCTACTACACATGCGCAACTTCCCACAAACGATTGATAAAGTTGCATATTCAATACAGTGCTAAAGCTTTGATCCTTTATAATTTTCTCGAAAGAGAATTGTGTCAAGGACATCAATAAAGATAATGTCGCAGATGCACCAATAGTGAAAAACACCCCTAACAAAAATTTCCCCTTAGCGGCTTCATTATCATCGTTATCAGCATTAATGGCTAAGAGACACGCTGAGATTGTTAGGATCACAATTGAGTTAATGACTAGGATAGTGAATTTTTGGGCGTTTATAAAGAAGGAGGTGACTGCGTTAAATGCAAGTAGAGTCGCGCTCAATAATGAGTACGTAGAAACGGGTAAGTATTGTAGTCCAAAACTATACATCAAGTTAGCTCCAGTTAAAAGAAGACCGAAAACGATGTAAATACCAGTAAGTTTTATGTGAGACGAACTTGGATTAGGACTTAGACTAGAAGTACTTGTAATTTGGAAGAAGAATTTGAATGGAATGAGGATAGGAAAGCCGACTGTAAAAACAAAAGTGGCTAACCATTTGCTATTTCCACCTTTGGAAAAATAAAGTCTTCCTAAGAGAATACCAATGGTTTGACCAACAAGAACAAATAGGATATAAGTGATGATTCGTACCCATTTTTTGTAGTTATTTTTGAGTTGTCTCAATTGGAATTTGTCTTCATTATGGTTGTTTATTGAAGAATTATCCTTGTCCTTTGCAATTGTTTGCCCTACATACATTAATAAAAAAAAAAGTTGGATAATAGCTAATATTACCTTTTAAGAACCTTTTAACAATCTATCTATCTATCTATCTATCTATAAATAATCTATAATCTATAATAAATAATACTAAAACAAAAACCATCTTAGGACAAGTGTCAACTTTTGGTGAATTTAGTTCCCGCTCAAAATCTAGAGTATTGAATAGGTTAGGAGCCTTGACTATTGACTTGCCATTACATTTAATGATTACGAATAAAATCTCTACAATCAAGGAATTAATTAGTATACATTTATTTACAAATTTTGTTGTATTCTTTATATCTTCATTTTTGAAAAAAAAATTCACCATAGCTTTTTCTCACAAAAATTATCTATTATTTTTCTTTTTTAGATCTAAATATTGGGTTTTTTTGGTTCGTAATTATCTATCTCTTTAAATTTTTTGGGTTTAGCTGATTTGAACAAAAGAGGAAACAATTTCAGTAAATGTGCCATGCAAGGCCTTTTAATCTTTTTTTTTTTATCTATTTATATCTATTATTGATTTTTGATTTTATATTTTCTTCTATGTATGTGAATGATTTATTTAGGAACATGGATTTTGATTGCTAATTTTGTTATTTTTGTGCTTGATCTTTTTCTAATTTAGCAAATTTGTTAAAGTTGATACAACAAATCAAGAAAGGAGACACTACTACTTGCAAGAGATATGAGACCTCTCCAAATAACTTTTTTTAAATTCAAAATAAACTTTTTCATTTAAATTAGAAATTTTGAGATATTCTTAAATACTGTATTTTTTCTTATATATTTTACAATTTATGAGTGAGTTCTTTAACACAAATTTCAATGTTTTTTATTTTTTTATAAAATTTTAAGTGAGTGTATCTCATATGAATATTGGTTGCATTAAGGAAAATAAATACTTAATATTTTATATAGTAAAGGTGTAGAATTAAATTAGTTAACAAATAAGCTAAGCTTATCATTCTTTTGTGTGTATTACTGAATTTGATGAGACTAATCATGTAGAAATTTAAGTTTGAATTTTATTGACTACTTACTTTGTATTTATTAAATAATTAAATTTAGGTTAAGAATATGAATTTATTACTTAAATTTGATTTATTTATTAGAGTGATTATTTTATGTATTTCATATTTTTTTAATTATTGGTGGTTTATTTTTTTTTCTTTGCTTGAGTTGTTAAAAATCAAATTTTTATTCAATTTGACGCGAAACAAGTGAGGTCTAGAAAAAAGAGATATCTACATAGGAGCAACAAAGATTGATAAAAACTAACAATAACAATATGTCATATCTTCTGATTATTAATTTCCTCACATCAATTTAAAATCTTTATGGGTACGTATTAAGGTATGATTAACCATATGTAGCTGTTTCACGGGTGAAAAATAGACAAAACTTAACATGTTAATATGTGATGAAATAATATTCATCTAAAGGGATGGTTCAATATTTATCATCAATAAAATTCGCTATAAGTGTATTCGTTTTAACAAAGGTTATATATTGTGTAACTTCACTTCCCGTTGTGATATATTATGGTACACAAATTTATATAGCAAATGTTGCATACGAATAAATATTATTTTGTTTTATTTGTGTCTATTAACATTTTCTTTATATAATTATATAAATGTATATGTTAAATATAATAAAATATTAAATAACTTGTGCTTAGCACGAGCAATCACCTAGTTGTAACTATTTTAGTAGATGACAGTCGATTGCATTGATAAAATTTAATTACCTAATTAAGAATATGACATTTTTTTATTCAAAACTGAGGTAAAAATAGATAAAGTATCTGTACGATTTATTCTGTACGATTTATTATAGTACCTAGCTAAGAATTTAATACGTTCAATTGAATGAAAAAACTTATATAATGGTAATGATTTCAAAAAAACATTAATTTTTTTTTAGAATCATATATTTGGTAAATTTGATAACGATAATATATATTTGCATTATTATTTGAGATTATATTGTATATATATATATATATTTCATACTAACAAATTCGTACATTGTACGAATTTTTACACTAATTACTTAATAAATAAAAATTTTGGGGAAATTTTATAATGGTTACACCTTCTATAGTCAACCACAACAATAATGAAATCTCAATATTCAATATTCAAGATAAAGTTCGAGCCATTTGATTTTTTTATTAATTATGAATAAAATAAAAAAAATTGTGAATGACTTTTAAGTTTAATTTTGGCATAAATTAGTAAATGGAGTATTTTTTAGTTATCATTAAAAATCACAAACTTAAGGTTAAGATTTTATATTTTTTATTTAATTAAATTTATTATAATGGTTGGCTTTAAATCTTAATTTATACTCTAACTTTAAATTCTTATTTAACATGACATGTCACATGTTGTAAGGAGAAGTGTTACTTATTAATATATGCTGTACAAATCAATCAAACTTAAGTGAAGATAGCACAGCCATATATATGATAGTTTTAATGAGCAATGAACAAAGCTTAGCTTAAATATATAAAAAGTCATTTACAATTCACTCTAAGTCAAATATATTAAAAATAAGTATACTTCATTTTATATATCATTAACATTGTTTGAAAAAAAAAATAGATTTTGAGTTTTCTAATATCCTAAATTTTAAAGTCAAAGATCAAATAAAATGGAAAATAGAGTAGCAATGAATGATAGTAGTATAGTAAAAATATACAAAATATTATTCTTTCCCTTCCATTTAATCTGTATTATTTTCTAATTTGCTCTGTCCTATTTAATTTGCATTATTTCTATTTTTGTATATAATAGTCCATCACTTTCTTCAATCTCATCCATATAGTTTTACTCTTTTTTGTTTAATCTACACAATTTATTCTTTGTCTTTATTTATAACCACTTTGTTTAAAACTTATTCACTTAGTCTTTGATGGAATTTAAAGAAAAAATAATTATATGGTAATGATCATAGTTGGAGAAATATACTTTTCCTTGGAAAGTGAGATTAATACAATGCAATTTTCAAGAAGATAATGATAGTGGAATTTTCATTTTACAATAATAGTTATAGAGATATAGATAGATAATGATGATTGAGAATGGCAAACAAGTCTTATTGACTATGAATTGTTTTCATATTACTTTTCTTATATCCGTTTTTCACATGTTTTTCTAAAATAAAATTATAAATTTTTGTTCTTAATTTTGGCTACTGTTTCTCATCGATATATAAGAAAAATTATATTTCGTACAATCTTGTTAAATTCATCTCAATTTATACTTTATAAATATCATTTTTTTAGAATTCTTTAAACTCACAATTAAAATTATTAGATTTTAAAGTTTTCACTTGGAATCTGGGAAAAGAAAAAGGAATGAACATTTGAAAACAGATCGATTATTAATTTGTAGATTTCTTATTTTGAGTGTTAAGGAACCAACTCAACCAACTCAATATAAGACGGTTTTATTATAAGACGTGATTCTTATATGAGTTTAGTAGATTTCTTATTTTGAGTGTTAAGGAACCAACTCAACCAAAAACTTAAGCTAATGGTTGAGGCTCCAAGATATGTTATATACTTCCTCCTCACATGAGAGCCCTTTGGGCTAGAAGTGTGGATATAACACACGCCCTTCTCATACCTGGTGCTAAATATTCCACTTTTAAGTGAGGGGTGATTGAGACTCGCATCTGTGACCTCTTGTCACACTGGCTTCTGATACCATATTAAGGAACCAACTCAACCAAAAGTTTAAGCTAATAGTTGACACCCCAAGATATGTTATATACTCTAACATTGAGATCGCTTAACTGGACATGGTCTCTCTAATAGCTATATTTAAAAGAGAAAGAAGGAAAAAAAAAAAAGGCATAATGAAAAAGCTAGTTTAGTTAAAATGAGAGTGGAGTAGCATACCTATGGTTTGTTGTTCCAGTTGAGGAGTAGCAGAAGATTGAGCATCCATGATATGAGTCATGAAAAGATATCAAATTCAATTTTACCAATTATAATTATATGATTGAGGGAAGGCTGTGGCCTCTGGCTATGAATGATCCACTAGAAGTTGTCAACTTATTAATGGCATTATATTGAAGTCTAAGACTTGTCAAAACATTAATATATGATGCTTTAACTCTACAAGATATTATCCCTATTATTTGGGGAAGTACCAACATGAAATTTTAGGAGAAATATTTCATTTAATTGTTTGGAAAATAACTCACGTGTGATAATTGTAAACTATTAAGTCTGGTTTTTGGCATATACAGGGAACTCAACCACTTAAGACCCTAAATAATAAGAGGTCTTAACTATTAAATGGTGTTTTCAGATTCGGTTCTGAACAACACTTTCTAATTGATTTGTATATAATTTTTTTTATTTCAATTAAAGAATATAATGTTATAATAATTTTGTCTAAATTATTTTTCTTGAATTGGAAAATTTTTTATCTGTTAATATAATGAAGGGTCTTATTTTAAAAGAAATCGTAAAAGTAAATAGGGCTTCCAAAATCTTTGGTGGCAACTCTAAATTATTGTCTTGAACACTTGCATGCTATTGCCAATTGATCAGGATTCTACTCTAGTTTTTGTTCAATAATTAATCAAATATGGTTGGCTGTCGAAAATTTAATGTCCTTTTCGTCAAGGAAAAAAAGGCACACCTACATATATAACACCACCTCTTCACGTTTATATATGATATAAGATTAGAAGTAATCCTAAATTATCAATCATGGTTGTGCTATTGTTAATTTAAAATATATTAATAATTTGTTTTTAATAACTTTCTTTATATTTGCGAAGGCCTCAGTAAAAATTGACAAATTGTACGAAGCCTTCGCCCTTGTGCAATTTTAAAAATTATAATATTTCTCTAATAATTTTGTCTCTTTAAACAACTAACATATACTAAGTAATTTGATATTGAGCGAGGCCTCTAGCTTTTCGGCGCCCTGTGCGGTCGAATATGTTGAACACGCTCAGATATTCCAATTGTCACTAAATTAAACTTATTTAAGTGAAGCTCCTTTTTTTTGTTTTAGTAACTACCACTTGTTATTAACATAAACTTTTTTCTACTTATAAAATAGGAAAAATTACCGTGAATAATACAACCTTTCACTGAATTTCCTACAATAATACCAACTTTTAATTAACCATGAGTAATACATAGTTTAAGGGGTGTTTCCCTCTAACATCCAAACAAGTTGCCTAACCTAATATTGTAGGTAATTTGATTTTAAAATAAAGATAAATAAATAAATAAAATCACTCCCCTAACCCCAATACCCACTGTCACCCCATCCCCTTCGTTATTTACGGTAATTTTTCCTATAAAATAAAAGTGAAATAATAAATTTAGAGAAAAATTATCGGGAATAATCTCATCTATTAATATTTACGAATAATCCGAACTATCGATTATTTATGAATAATCCAACCTTTTCAATTTTTTTGCTCGTGGCACCCCCTAATGAAAAGTAACCGGTTGTTGTAGGGTCAACCTATAGTCGTTGCAGTTTGTCTTCTCCAGTCCTTTTAATGTCTTCATTCTCCTTTCTTTCTATGTCTTCTCCTTCATCAACCCTAACTTTCTTCATTATTATTCTTTTTGTTCTTCACCTAATTTCTTCCATTTTGTTCTTCAACCTTCTTCACCTACTTCTATCTCCACACCAACAGTCTGAGCAGACCCTAATTTTGGTAAGAATTGCAGATGCAAATGGTGGAATGGGGAAGATTTCGAAAATGGAGATGAGGGAAAAAATAGCAGGCAAGAAAATTGATGATGAATTGAGAAGAATTTGAAGATGGAATGAGATAGGTGTAGATTGAAGATGGTGAGAGAAGTTTAAATGTCATTGAAAATGGAACAAAGGAGATGAAGGGGGATATATCAAAGGCAACCTGCAGTAGCCGGTAACACATTACTAGGGGGTGCCACAAGCAAATAAAGTGAAAAGGTGGGATCATTTATAAATAATCGATAATAGGGATTATTCACAGCGGTTCGTCAATAAATAGAATTATTCCTGATAATTTTTCCTAAATTTAGAGGCAATAAAATGAGTCTAGTAAATAGACTTTAAAAAATTATACTTCCAAAACTATCTAAAAATGAACATACATATAAAAATTAAAATTGTGCTAAATACAAAATTTAAAAATGATCTAACTAGTCGGTCGTTTCCAGCTGTCAAGTAACACATACAAGTTGTTTTGATGGTTTGAAGGTCGAACCTCTAAATCTCTAATCATAAGATTAATAGTTCTAAGTTTTGACAAAATAAAAGTAATACTTTATATGTTTGTTTTATTTTGGATTACTTTCATTTTTATTTATGTTACTGATTTTATAATTTGTTGGCAATCATTTAATCTTTTTTTAATCTTATTTACAAACTTATATATTTAAACTACTTATTTATATCTTTTACTTGTTTTATCTCATTTTACAGCCTAATTTCTCTTTTTACTAAATTAAATCCATTTTACACTTAGTATAAAATGAGATAGACAGAGAGTATAGACTTAGATAGCCAAAATATAATAGTGATAAAATAAAGCAAATTGATTTTTCCTCTCATGAGTTGATATTAAATTAATTTCTTGCATCAATTATTATTCATAAAATGAAAACATGTCCATTTCTTTCTCTATCACTTGGTTGAAATCATTTAATTCTCAACTACTTCATTCTTAATAGCAATAAAGGGCCCATTATATACACAATGCTACAAAGAATCTTATTTTAAGCCGAACCTAACCTAAATTAGTCATGTGTAACTTGCTATGTTAATTTTCCAAAAAGTTGTCAATTAATTATGATAAACAAAATTGAAAATTAATGAGTCAATCCATTTATACATTTAAAGCAAAAAATAGTTCACATCAACAACCCTAAAACTTGATGAGTTGTAAAATTTTAGTGCTCACCTGAATTAGGAGTAAATATTTAAAGGGATAAAAAAATGTCAAATTAAAGAAACAAAGGTAATTAAAAATGAAATAAAATAATTTAAATAATTGTAAAAGATGTAGAATGAGAATAAACTAAAAACGATGAATAAAAAAGAAGAACGATTTTCCTCATTTGGAGGAAAAGATTTCCCCCATCCTCCCCTAGGATAAATTTCAACCCTAAAATGAGGAGACTAATTGTTATTTTTATTTATTTTCTTTACTTTCTAACCAATTTTTTCACTTCTCTAATAGTCGAATTCCTTTAATTTTGTGACCTTTTCTTGCTGTTATCAAAGACAAAATTTCCATAAGTGGAAGTAGAACCATAACACAAGTCTAAGATTTTACAATTTAACAATCTGATTCTACTAATTTTTATGAATTTTTTTAATTTTTCTTATGTACCATCTTTTACTAATCTCTTTCACATATACACATAAATTTCAAATTTTTCATCATGAAAACTTTTAATAAAACAAATTTCTTAATCTGTACGAAGATTTAAACTAAGTATTAATAAAGTGAGATTAAGGCATGATCTTTCATTACCCTAAGGGAGTTACAAACTCCTCCAAGACTCCTCATAGGGCCGGCCAAGACCTGTCATTTACCTTCTATTTTATTTTTTTAATTTTAAAAATAAAAGATGGATTAAGGAAAAAGTTTGGGCCCAAAATCATTCTAATTGTCTAAAGGGATTGAAATCTCATCACCAAGCCCAATAATAAATAAAAATATGTTTATGTAGAAATAATATTACTAGTAAATTATTAAATATATCGGAGAAAAATATCGGGGTGTTACAGTTTTAATATATTTAAGTTTATTTGTAGAATCGTATGATTCTACGATTCGATACTACTGATTAATTTTACCTCATTAAACGATTTTAAGTAGAATCGCGATTTTAACAATTTGTCTGTCAGAGGCAGAAGAAGGGGATTTTGTTAGGGCATTAATTGCACCATCAAAAAGCAACACGTCATCAGTTGTAGCACTCAAGCAAGTTGGTATTTTTTTGGATTTCTTTCGACGTTTGCTGATGGAGTTTTTGGGGCATTCCATACAGCCCAATGATAGGCTATAAATACTCCAAGATACACCAAATGCGCAAGGTCAAAAGTTCTCTACAAAGAAAGGCAAAAGACCTATTTAATAATTAAAACAACTGATCTTCAAAAGACAATTGGAAATCTTCAAAACATTAATTGAATTCACTAAATTCAACAAATTAAGTCTCAAGTTAAAAAGAGCTCTAAGGTATAATCCACCTTATAGCCATTGTGCCTTTGGAAGGACTTGTTAAGTAATCCATCATATAGCTGTGCCTACTAATCTTTGCGAATTGTGTAGATTACTAGACATTTAAAGAGTAGTCTTATTGCAAGATTTGGCAAGATAACAAGAACATAGTTCCATAATAGTTAGAACTCTTGCTTAAGGATAATTATTGGACTAATTTAGACTTAGTTTTTAATTAATTATGTCTAGTACAAACACAGGAACACTCCTATATATTGAGGTAATTATTTTTGAAATCAATTGTTCTATTATTTCTCTTTACCGTAGCTTCATTTTAATTTGTTTAGATATTAACTAGTATAAAACCCGTGCAATGCACAACTTTCTTAGTATGAAATATATATAAATATAATTTTCAAAAACATGTAATAATAAATATATTATATACTAAAGATGAAGTAATTCATATCTTCATAAAAAATGAAGTAATACAGAATAATTGTTAAAATAGGATAATATGACATTTTTTAATAAATTTAAACAGTCTATAGATGAGTAAAATAAAGTACATGTTGATTAATTTTATGTGTCACTTAAGCCAATATCAACAAATAAAATTCTTTCATCTAGTGTGGCTCCAAAAGAATGACACCTGTGATTTTTCAGTCTTTTTGTTATTTTGTATGATGATTAGTTAAAAGATTCCTATAACTAAATCAATCTAAATCTTAATAAATTATTTAATATCATCTAAATATTTCTTACTTTATTTTGTTATTAATTCCTCTAATAGTAATTTATTGAAAGATATATGATTAATATTATATTCTCTAATCTATAATTTTCAATTTTTATTTGGCAAATAAGATTTTCATTCAACCAAAAATTTGTGAACAACAAAAAAAATACCTATCAAGCTTATTTGCATCATTTTGAAAATAAGGTCCATCTTATGTAAAGGGTTTCTTAGTCCCATTCTTTATGGAAAATTTGAAATGAATAAGCAAAAAAATAAAAAAAATTTTAAAAATAAAAATATTTTGAAACATATTCCCAAGATAAGCAGTTTTGCTCCTGAGCTGAGGTTTGGTACCTGTTCGCTGTTAGTAACAGCGAACAAATAAGGTGGGTCAAAAAAGTCAAGATATGGTGGAGAAATTTTTTTTAAAAAAAAAAAAAAATTATAATGTGTGTTCGCTGTTATTAACAGCGAACAAACATCACCCAAACTGGTAAAAGCATATTCTCCAAAAAGGCTTTTCTTCTCTCCTCCATTACCACCACCACCACGGATTATCTTCTCCAAGAAAACCAAATTGGAAATTACCCATACCATCTTACCTTTACCCAAATCATAAGTCATGATATTATTTTTAAATCTCATCAAATCTTTTTTATTTCAATTTTGAACAAATCAAATCATAAATAATGTTGAAAATTGGAAATTACCATATATGAGATGGGTTTTCAAGGGCTCTGTTTTCCTCTCTTTCAATTTCAGTTCTCATCTTCCACAATACCCATATTTGTCAAAATTTTCAGATTTTTTTCTCTTATTTTTTTGATTTTAATCATATATGAGATGGGTTTTCAAGGGCTCTGTTGATGGAATCAAAATTTGACTTTCTAGAAGAATTGTGTAAGTATTTTAGATTTCTGGGTTGATTTAGTTTATTAGATTATTCATTGAAATTGTTGAGGTAAGATATATTTATTATGTTCATATTTCATTTGGGATTAACTTTTGAGATTGCAAATAGCTTCAATGAAAGAATGTGCTTTTATCAGTTTGGGTGATGAATGATGTTTGTTCGCTGTTAATAACAGCGAACACACATTATAATTTTTTTTTTTTTTAAAAAAAATTTCTCCACCATAGCTTGACTTTTTTGACCCACCTTATTTGTTCGCTGTTACTAACAGCGAACAGGTACCAAACCTCAGCTCTGGACCAAAACTGCTTATCTTGGGAATATGTTTCAAAATGTTTCTATTTTTCAAATTTTTTTTATTTTTTTGCTTATTCATTTCAAATTTTCTTCTTTATGTGCATTGACTTAGAAAGGATCCAGATCCAAACCCAAAAAATAGGCAAAAACATTTATAGAAGTTGTACATCAAAACAAAAAGGCCTATACGTTAGCTAGTAGACAAAAAGGCTAGCTACAATGTAGAGCTGTTCATGGGCGGGCGGGCGCGGGTAGCGGGGCGGGTAGTTGCTACAAAATCTACCCGCGGGCAGAAAAATTCAAATGCCCGCCCGCGATTGCGGGCATATTTTTTTGTCGCTACCCGCCCATTTTTGAAGCGGGCGGGTGCCGCGGGCGCCGCGGGTATTTTCTCATAAATACCAAAAATACAATACAAAATATAAAATTAAGTTTTAATAATAATTAAAATACAATACATAGTCCAAAATACTACAACTACATAAAACGTCTCAAAATAATCAAATTCCATATATATTAAAATACTTAAAAGTCTCAAAATAATCAAATTACATATATATTAAAATACTTAATATTAATATATTACTTTTCATAAAAAAAAATATTAATATATTAAAATAAGCGGGCGGGCGGGTATACCCGCGGGTATTTTTTTTATTGTCGCTACCCGCCCATTTATCTTGGCGGGCGGGTATTACCCGCCCAAACTTTAAATTTTTTTTAAAAATGCTACCCGCACCCGCCCGTTTTTCGAGCCGGGTGGGCCGGGCCTGGCGGGTAGCCCGCCCATGAACAGCTCTACTACAATGAATAAAGCAATGAGAGATTAGCATGGCCAAAATCATTCATAATTTATTGTTTTCATTCTCTTAGTCATTTTATAGATTAAAGTATTTACATTGTTAAAATAATTTCTATAACTATATCAATAACTTTCACAAGTGTAATATTTATTGATTGCCAAATCTTTAATTGATATAGACCGACAAACTATTTAATTCTGTTAGTTTAAAAGCTCGAATAGAAAAATTACATATGTCAAGTGCTCTAGATATTTGAGATTTGGCTTTTTATAGCTTTTTAATAGATGTTATGATTATGATTATGATTATGATTATGATATGATATAAAATTGAAATAATTTGTATAACTAAATCAGTCTAAATCTTAAAAAAATTATTTAATGTCATTTAAGTATTTCTTACTTTATTTTGTTTTTTAAATTACTCTAGTAGTAATTTATCAAATGATACTCCCTCCGTTCCTTTTTATTTGTCCACTTTACCTTTTGCACGCATTTTTTTAGCAAATTTTAAGCCTTAATATCGCTAAGTAACGCATCATAAAAAATTATAAAAATTACATATTAAAAAGCTAATGATAAGATACTTGTTTGAGGGGGAGGTATCATAAGATACCTCATATATTGTGTGTTCTTGTCTCTTGATTTATTGCTCAGTTTTTCCTTACTTTTCTACTCTTCTTCCACATTGTTTCTTCACCATTTGAGGCTCCAAGACCTCCTCTTTCAAAATCTTTAATTGATGTAGACTGATATTTAATTCAACTAGTTTAAATTTAATTACACATGACAAATGCTCTAGAAATTTAACACTTTGCTTTTCGCATCTTTTTTAATAAATGATATAATATAATTATTAAGATCTAGTTTGATATTTTTGGCAGAAAAAGAGTGGTTAGCATCAAGACATGAGTAGGTGAAGAGGAACTTTTTTTTTATAAACTTATTTTTTAAATTATTTGGAAAAATAAGTGCATCTCCAAACTATTTGGAAAAATAAGATTCTTCAGAAAAATGCATTTAAGGACACCGAGTTTGTACCCTATTGGGCTTAGAACTGGGTTTTGCTGTCCATGAAAACCGTTGCTTGGAGCGGCGCTTTACTATTAATAATAGTGTTTTAGAAACTTTCAACTAGAAGATTATTTTCATATTAAATGATATTAATTGTATAGTGGTTAGTGAATGATAGGAGTTTGCAAGAGACCAAGATTCGAATCTTGCTACTACACTATAGAATTCATTTTGAAAAAAAAAAAACAAAAAATTGAAAATGGTTGAAAATGCTGCTCCAGCAGCGATTTTTGTTGATAGTAAAACGCTGCTCCAAGCAGCGATTTCATGGATGGCAAAAACCAGTTCTAAGCCCAATGAAGTACAAAAATATATTTTTAACAATATTTTTCTGTGAAACTTATTTTTCCAAATAATTTGGGATGCACTTATTTTTTTCAAATAATTTAAAAAATAAGTTAATAAATTAAAAAAGGTTCGGTGAAAAGCCTATTTTGACTGATTTCTAGAAGTCTCCCTAAGATTAATGTGTTTCAAAGCTGTTGTTATGATACTATACAACTGATGGGATTGATACAATTACTCATTTTAGTGTTTATCTTTTTCAATTAATGTTTGTAAGATCGTGACTTGTCAGATTTGATGTTTGTGGTTTTCTATAATTTTGGTGGTGTTGTATATAATCATTTACTAATTCAGAAACTACCTTATTCTATTTATAATCATCATCATACATTTACTAATTCAGAATCTACCTTGACACGTGGCGGCTTTAGAATGAGAGTTGAGAAATTCCTATGATTCGCCACGTGTCACTTTGCTTAATTATTCCTCAATTAAATAGTGTTTTCTTATTTTCTCAATTATTATGAATATATATAATGCATATTAATAATCAATTAATAAATATTGCCTAATAGTAACTGTTAATATAAAAATTTAGAACGAAAATCGTGCATAGCACGGGTATAACCCTAGTTATTATTATTAATAACAAAACACTGTTGACATTATATTATATTCCCTCCGATTCACTTGTGTTGTCCCATTTTTTTATTTGGCAAATTCATATCAATTGTCTCATTTTCTTTTTTGTCTATCTTTTTTTACCTAAATACCCCCACTTTTCTAGTTCCCAGTACCCCACTTACAATTAATTTAATCAAATTAAAACCCCACTTTTCCAATTCCCAATACCCAACTACCACATTTACAATTAATTTAATCAATTAAAATACCCCACCATTCCACTCTTAAAAACCTTGCCCAATCAAATAGGACAACACAAGTGAATTGGAGGGAGTATGAAATTACTTATGTGTCACTTCTTAATAAAAGCAATTTTTATATGTCATAGTTATGACTAATGTTTGGAAAAAACTATGAACACTCGGTTGGTAGACTACCTAGGTGACATGGCGTGGACGTGGGAGCACATATTTATGATTTTCCTATAATAATTCCAAATTACTTATGTGTCACTTCTTAATAAAAAATGATGTGTATAAATTAAATATAGACATTTTTTTTGAAAAAAATTACCAAGAATAATCCAAATTATTTATGATTTTCCTATAATAATTCCACCTATTGATTAACCATAAATAATCTCAACTTTAAGGGGTATTTTCCTAGAACCCTGGTGACCGGATGACTTGCTATATTTATTTTTTTTTAAAAAAAAGATAAATTAAAATAAAAAGTCAAAAAAAATGTTAAAAAAATATTCATAAAAATTGTGATTTTTTTTTATTATTTAGAATCTTTTATGTAAATTTTCAAAAATATTTTCTAATTTTAAATTAATATTTAATTTATTTTTTTTGGAGAATTACCTATTAGAGCAGGTCATCGGGTTACCCAAGTTTACCCCAGGAAAATACCCCTCAAACTTAGGATTATTCATGATTAATCAATAGGTGAAATTATTGTAGGAAAATCACGAATAGTTTGTATTATTCTAGATTTTTTTTTGGAGAGACATTATTTACTTATGATAATTAATTTGGTGAATTTAATAAGCCAATAATTCAGACTTCAAACTCCTTATTCAATATATATTTAGATTATTAGTTTTGTTATTATGTCTTTATTTTTTTAGTGATTAGAGAACCCACCTTTACCACCATCTTCACCATTACCCCATCCCAAATGGCCAAATCTTCTCATATTCACATGTGAAGCCGTGAAGCTATAGAATAAATCTTAGTCTACTTTAGAGTTGTTTATGGGCGGGCTACCCATCAGGCTCGACCCATCCGGCTCGAAAACAGACGGGTATGGATAACGTTTTTCAAATAAATTTAAATTTTGGCCGGGTAATACCCGCCCGGTATGATAAATAGGTGGGTAGCGACACCAAAAAAATACCCGCGTGCATACCCCCGCTTAGTTTAATATATTACTCCCTCCGTCCCTTTTATTGTGTCCACTTTAGTTTTTGGTTACTATTCACTAATCACTCTTAATTTGTATTTTGTTCTTAATCTATAAGTTAAAATATAGTCATGTGGGATCTTATTTTGTTCGTCTCAATGCAAAGATTATTAATATCAAATTTTTATAATTTTTAATTATACACAATTAAAGATATTAAAGATTAAAATGTTGCCTCGGCATGTGTGAAAAATGTAAAGTGGACAAAACTAATGGGACGGAGGGAGTATTTATTAAATAATTAATTTTATTAATTATTAAACTAGTATTACTAGTACTACATGACCCATACCCAATTTTATTAACACAAAATCTTGGCCGAGACGGTCTCATTATGAGACGGGAGATGGGCCGGCCCAATGATAGGCGCGTGTGTTGCACACGCTCACTTTACCCTTCATATTTCGTTTTTTTTTTTTTTGTTTTTTTTCATTTTTCTGGAAAAATTTCAATTTGGACCTTAAAGGTATCAATTTTGACCTTAAAGATATCAATTTTGCTTTTGCTTTGCTCAGTTTTGCATTCAAGTTTAGAATATTAATATTGAATTACATTAATGTAGTTCATACAAAGTGTAATCAATTTTTCCATTAAATTGTTCAGTTTCATTATTAAATTGTTCAATTCTTCATTGCGCAAGATTTTAAGCATAATTCATGTTATTCAATGCTGTTGATGCTTGTGAATTTTCTGCTCCATCTTCAATTTCATTACTATCCTTTTCAATTATCTTATTAACTTCATCAATTGTTGCATTGTACAGTGTTTGTACTACCTTTCCTTGCTTCTTCATTGCTTTGTGACTTTAAGACGAGATTGTAAAACTTACGTCCCATGCTTCGTCTCCATGTAAGTGTGGAAATTCTGGGGGGTTCCAAGCCTGTAGGTGGGCAGTGGTTACTATAAAGTGTATCCCATATAATGTAGTTCATACAGGTATTCAGTTTTTATAGTATTCAGTTTCATTGTTAATTTATTCAATTTTCATTTTATACTATTTAGTTTCATGATTAATAGTTCATACAAGTATTAAGGTTTTATAGTATTCAGTTTTATTGTTAATTTATTCAATTCTCATTTTATAGTATTCATTTTCATGATTAATGTATTTCATACAGGTATGATTAAATTGAAATTGATATCTTTAAGTTCAAAACTAATGCCTTTATGATTAGAATTTAAAAATGCCCAGAAGATGGAATCAAAGAGAGAAAGTTGGGTTGGGTCTCGTCTCAGAATGAGACGGTCTCGGCCAAGACTGGCTGTTTTATTAATTAGTAGCTATACCCATTTTTAGTTTATTACTCTTGTACTAGCCCTAGGGTTTGTTTCTTTTAAACTCTAAATTTCTAATTCTGACGTATACATTAACCTTCAAAGTACTCAACCAATCGACAATCAAAGTTCAAACAAGTAGTCGACTCCATCGTCTAAATTCAATATTCATGTAATTTGAGTATTTTGAAACTTTATTTATATTTAGAGTATTTTAGACAATGTATTGTATTTTAATTGTGACTAAAACTTAACTTTATAATATGATTTTTATTTTAAATTTTTATATAATAAATACCCACCTACCCGCGGGTCCCGCCCGCTTTAAAAATGGGCGGGTAGCGACAAAAAAATATGCCCGCAAATGCGGACGAGCTTTTAAATATTTGATCTCGCGGGTACAATTTTTAGGTCCTACCCGGTCCGCTACCCGCCCAAGCCCACCCATGAACAGCTTTAGTCTACTTTCAATCCATAAATAATTAAATCGAATATAATTAAGAGACTAAATTTTACATATTCATAATAGTTGAAATAACCAGGGATAAGTTGGTTCAAATGGGTGTCCTTTATGTTAACGTTTGCCCTATGTGCAATGCTGCACCCGAGTTTTTTTATCATATCTTTTTTCAATGTGCTTTCAGTATACATTGTTTGCAATTTATGGAGCAGTGGCTAGCTATTCGAATCCCTCATGGTTGACTTGTTTTCAAGAAATGAAAGGGTCCTAAATTTCGTAGATCCCTGATCCTCACCAATATCTGCAGGCTGCAGCCTTACCTATATGGTCTGGCGAACCCGGAATGAAGCTATTTGGATAATGAGTATATTGTTGTTGTTGTCACTAAAAGGATCTTCCAGAGAGTGAGGTGTCAAACTTGGTTTAAGAGACTCTGCCAAGTCTAATTTTCTTGTTTTGTTCCATGAGGTGTTTTCTTCTCCTTTATGCACGCAAAGAGTGAAGTAGTTCAATATTTCAATATTTCCTAGAATGTGTGGGTTCCACTTTCATATTGATGCAACTTGTAAAAAGGAGTTAGTTACCCTGGGCTCTATATTTGTACCTATTTGAGTCTGATCAATGAAATATTTTTCTTGTTCAAAATAATAAAAAAAAAAAAAAATTAATAATAATAATAATAATAATAATAATAATAATAATAATAATAATAATAATAATAATAATAATAATAATAATAATAATATGTTATTTGAGCATTATATTGTCTATTTGTAACTGTTGTGCCTATTTTAACTGCTTTTCTCCCTTTTGGTAGATACTTAGGTAGCTTATGCTTGTAATCCCGCCGCTTGTGGCGTTTTTTTTGAGATATTCCAGGTTCTTCCTTGCACATGAAGAGTGAGGTTGAGAAACCTTTCCTAGAAGGTGGGCTCTTCTTTCACACTAATGCAATTGTAGGGAGACCCTCGGCTATCTGGGTATCGCTACCCCTTATGTAAATGTTTTGTTTAGTGTTGAATAGAAAATCGTTTGACAAAATAATAATAATAATAATAATAATAATAATAATAATAATAATAATAATAATAATAATAATGATAATAATAATAATAATAATAATAATAATAATAATAATAATAATAATAATAATAATAATAATAAAGAAATAGAGAATTGAAACTTGACAACAATGCATATGAAACGGCTGATATTACTTAGGAGAAATAAAATAATAAATGGCTGTGATGATTTTCAGACTACATAGCTTAAGGTTGCAGTTTCATTTTCCTGCATCAATATTTAGACCTTTCATATTCCCTATTTTCTATTATAAATATCTATTTCATGGCAAGCCAATACTCATCAAATACTACTATTACCTTCTTAAATTGAATTAGTTTTTAATTCCTTTTATAATATATGGTTGCAATCACATTTTACCTGTTTCACAATTGTTAGTTAATTGTGATACAACTTCTCTATTATCATCAGATGTGTTTCGGACAATAGTGTTGCTATGAATTAAATATCTTCCTGGTACTGAAAATCTTTTTGGTGTAGCTTTTGATGATGACCACACGTTGCGTGTTGCAATACTTTCCTTTGCACAAAATAATTTTCCAAACCATCATAAGTAGAAACAGTTTACATGTTTATCATATCTAAAAATAAAACTAACTTGTGTACCATTTGTAATGTCATTTAAAGGTCTTCGACTTATAGTTGGCGACAATTTGATAATATTTGATGATGGTGAAGGTGTCATAAATAAAATAATAATTATTACTTATAAAGATCTCAAAATATAATAAATTGTAAAACACATAACAAAATCAAACAAATACCCTTCTCATTTTAAAATCTTTCTTATTTGATCCTACAGTTATATATATATATATATATATATATATATATATATATATATATATATATATATATATATATATATATATATATATATATATATATATATATATATATATATATATATATATATATATATATATATATATATATATATATATATATTCCTTAAATAACCTTGAGTTATTTCCTTAAATGTTTTTTTACTTTTCTCTCTCCTCTAATATTGATTTTCTTTTTAAACTTATAATCCTAGCAAAATAATTTTTTTCATCCATAGATAATTCCTACATTATAAATAAATAATTGCTGACATGTAAGAGTAATTATATTATAAAAATTATCCTAATTAATTAATTAACTTTAAGGTTTCAATGTTTTTTTTTCTTTTTATAGTTTTTATTGAACACTTTAACATTATAAATGATCACTTTTTGCTTATTAGTGTTCATTGATTTCAAATTAATATATCTTCTCATAAGTGATTTCGGGGATATAAAATAGAAATATTTGTTTAGTGTTTTAACTTGCTTTGCTCAGTAAAATATCAAAGCACTAAATCATGTTAAAAAAATATAGTTGAGTGGATACTGGATAGTTTGGTTTACATGCTATGTTATTATTCCACTAAGTATTGTATGAAAACGGTTCATTGTTAACAAATACATATATCAGTATATTTATTTATTTAGTCTCTTTAAAATTCTAAGTGATTACTGTAAGGTTAATGTTGAGTATTGTAAGACTTACTTTAAGATTATAATTGATCATTTTAAAATTGTAAGTGATTACTTTAAATTTATAATTAATCACTTTAGAACTTTAAGTGTACATTCAATTAGTCCAATAAAAATTATCTCACCATGACTATATCATTTGAATTTTTTTTTAATTTTCGATACACAACTATATTTTATTTTGATTGTGTACATTTTCTATTTTTTTAGCATGGGCTAAATGAAGTATGGAAAACTTGGCCCATCGTATAATAGACCCAATGAAAACCCTATCTCTCTCTCTCTAAATTTGGGATATCTCAATCAAATTCAAATCTTCGTCTCTATGCCAGCCGTTTTTGTCTTTAAATTTCTTATTCTATGGTTTTGTCTTTAATTTGATTCTAATCGGTTAATTGAATCCAATTTCTTGTAAAATCCAAATTTTTGCTCAATGTTTTATAATCTGATTGAAGGTGCACTCTGTATAACCTGATTTTAGTTTCTAATCCCATCTTATCATCAACTTAGTTTTCTTATTTTTAAACAATTATACAGAGATCAAGATTTGGAAAGTTCATCACCATTAATTAGTATTCTTAATTCTACTATGTGGATTGCTTTGCTTATCAAGAAACTGAAAAACTTTTGAAGATATTTTTGATCCAGAAAATCATATGTAAGTTCACTTTTATCTTAATTCTACATGTGACACATTAAGATATTGTTTTAGTATAGTTTATGATTCTACAATTTATTTTGGTAAATTTATTTGAATTTCTTCTAATTAGAGTTAAGTTAATTCAACAATCTGTATGAATAAGTATCTATGTTTGTTTGTGTCAAAAAAAAGTATCTTTGTTGGTTGGAATACCAAACTATGCAGCATGAATAGATGTTGGTAAGTTTGGAAACATTAATTTACAAGAATTTCCTGTCTTTACAATGCTAATTACAATAAAAAATTGGTGAGTCATGAGATGTTTTGCTCCATTGATGTTGCTTGTTTTGTTGTCATCATCATCAACCCAATATCCCGCTCGAAGATAGGGTCTGGGTGAGGGAAGATGGCGGACAGTTCATATCTGTACTTCTTTGAGAGTGAGTACTAGTGGAAAGTAGTTAATTTTACCCCATAGGTGAGAGCCTACACAGAGAGGATTGCGATTAACGTTGTTGCCTCAAGATTAAAACTACCTGCAGAAAACAACATTAGCCAAAACAAGGGATGTGATAATATAATAGACTCGTTGGGCAAAAAGCACAAAAGGACAGGTAATTAAACATGACATTAGGACAAGAAAGAAACTATCAATAGTCTAGAGTGTGAATTTGACATCTCCAACTATTCCTAAATTAGAGCTGATCAATTAGAGCTGATTTGAATTATACTACTAAATTTAAGGAATCAGAACGATGCAAGCATCAAAACATGTCTTTTAGTTTTGAGATGCTTAAAACTTTATCAGATTGTGGTTTTGTGTAATTTACATCAAACATTCCTTTCATTTGTAAAGTTTCATCAATTGTTTCATATCGAGGTTGAATATTATGCTTCATAGAATTATACCTTTAGGATTGCACCTCTTTTGAGCAGATTAATATAAATAAAGTGATTGTACGTAACCCATGCTTTCCTTATTAATATTTATTATTTTGGGAGTAATTCTTTTTCAAATTTTCTAGCTGGATTGTATTGAATGGGGTTTGGATAACGGGAGGCCTAAAATTAGTTTTGCTGTTAGGCATCTTTCCCATTTTATTTTTGTGTTTCACCCCTAGGATGATGATGTTGTTTCATAGCGAGAAAGTTATGCATTTTCATGACCTCTTAGGCATTTGATTAGAATTATTTGAGCTGTGTTTTAGAATCGAATCTCTATCACTAGGGATGAAATGGAAAACTTTCAACGACGACTAGTCAAATTTATGATTCTCAGCGGCGAGCTTTCAAGTGTACATAGATTGCTGATTTGTGGACAAGTTATGTGTCATTTTGTTAGTGATTTGAGAATCTTAGAGAAGCTGCATTTTTGTTGACCTAATTTTCGACCACCATTTGTATGAAGTCTTTGAAGCCTGAATATGTTGAACTTTTTTGTTTTGTTCTTTGGTTCCTTATATTCAAGAGTAATGGGAAACAATCTAGAAAATGAAATGCGAGTCAAGAAAGAGAATTTGGTTAATTTGTTTTGGTCATCATCTATTAAGGTGTTTAGTTACTAAAAGAACATAATGCCTCTCTTCGTCATCTTACTTTCATCTTTGTTTTCCTATGATTCTATGAGTCTCATTTCAACTACTATATCATTCTTATTTTTTTTCCTTAAATACCATCCTTCCTCCATTTTCTTCAGTCGTGTTTCGTGTATGTACACCCCTCCAATTAAGACCATTGTCGTCAACTTTAACTATCAACAATGCTATACTGTTTGAATCTGAATGGTCTTGTAGAGGTTAATTTTTACAATGGACTTTTGGAGCCTATGGTTATCCTTTACTCTCTTATTGTTAATTTTTTTGTTTGTATGCTTATGATGGCAATAAGCAGACTCTGATAAATAGGGACTTCTATCTTATGGATCAAGAGAAGAGGGTATTGCCTCATGGAAATGGGAAACAGATGTAGTGTGTTTCATATCCGATGCTTAGTAAATTTGTTACTTCGGGATCCAACTTTTTTCCCAAAATGAACTCAAACGTTCAGGAGAGTTGTATACTTTTGATGATGGAGGAAGTATATTGGCTTGACCATTTAAGTATATATTAATAATTGGATAGACCTGTTTCATGACAAAGCTCTAGGAAAACCTTTGTTGCCTTTTGAGTGGTCTTTATTCAAAGATTCAAGTGGAAGTATAGCTATTTTCCTTGCAAACAAGCAGAAACATTTTGATGATGAATATATGTAACTCACAAATTTTTGTGAGAGACGGTCTCTTTGGGAGACCAACTCTGATTGGGTCGGCCCATGAAGGAAAATATAGAGTAAGAGTAAGCATTAAACTCTAATGGACTGGGCCTGAGAGGTGTCTCTCAAAAAGACGGTCTCTCAGGAGACTTGCTGGTAACTCATTTGATATTTTAGAAGTCCGTATCAAGTTGAGAATTTGTGTATTGTGTTGTGTCACATAGTATTTGCATGTATGGCATATCCTTCAGGATGTCTAGAAAATGCTTGCTAACATATTAAAATATATCTGCTCGTGGAGCTTCACCAGGATATTGACAATAGGTTAACCTTTCTCCTACTTATAGACTTAACCTATTTCCTTTTTTGTCTATTTATATTTTATTACTGCATTTTGCTACATAATTTGAAACTTTTTTGCTATTTTTTTGTAATTTCATGGATGGTTGATCTGTCTTGTGTCCCTTTTAATTCGGTTTTGTTTTTGGGTCCCTTTTAGCAGATCTCTGCAAGCATTAGCTCTGCATTAGTCAACCATCCGGTTCTAGAATTATGTTAGACAGCAAGGAAAACCCAACTTTGAACAAGTCAACAGGTTTGCCTCGGAAGCGATTCTATCGAGCTCGAGCCCATAGTAATCCATTAAGTGATTCTCACTTCCCTGTTCCACTTTCACCTCATCATGTTGATTATTCCCTTCATTATCCTCAAATTTTTACTTCACCTGACCGATCCGGAGATGCAAGAAAGATCGATTTTGCCGACATAGGATGTGGCTTTGGAGGGCTTCTCATCAGCCTTGCAACTTTGTTTCCTGAAAAGTTAATGATTGGTATGGAGATAAGAGATAAAGTGACAGAATATGTAAAGGAACGGATTTTGGGCTTAAGAACAACAAATCCTGGTCAATACCAGAATATCTCTGTGGTACGGACTAACTCCATGAAGTATATTCCAAACTATTTTGAGAAGGGTCAACTATCAAAGATGTTTTTCTTGTTTCCGGATCCACACTTCAAAGAGAAGAATCATCGTCGTAGAGTTATAAGCCCATTCTTGCTAGATGAATATGCTTATGTTCTTCGAGAAGGCGGAATTATTTACACTATCACTGATGTTGAAGAGCTGGGGGTGTGGATGAAGACATGTCTTGAGAATCATCCCATGTTTGACGCTATTCCAAACGAAGAACTTGAAGCCGATCCAGTTGTAAAACTATTAGAATCTGCAACTGAGGAAGGGCAGAAAGTCGCTAGGAATGGGGGGCAGACCTTCCGAGCAGTATTCAGACGGATTGCTTTGTCCGTTTAGTATGCAACTTCAAATGCTTTCTTTAATTTTTCACAGAATATAAAGGTTCTAACTTTGATAATGCTTTCCCGAGGAATGATCCATTGTTGATACATTGTTACCGACAAGCGTTTATCTAAATTTGTCTAGGTTTATGTAGAGGACTTCATATCGTTGAGATTAAGATTTTGAGATTTGCTGTTGTAGGAATGATCCAATTTTGATACATGAAATCTAGTGTTGTTATCGAGCTCCAACCAGGTTGTTACTAAACTTCACCAGATATTTTAGGGGATGTGTATTCACGATCTACGACTTGTAATTTGTATCACTTCCATTACTGTTAGAGCAAAACCTCAATTGTCGGATTAAGAACACAAAAGTTACATATTACAACTGCTTAACCAACTCGAGTCGTGCTTAATCAGTTGTGTGATCGATTGTCTATTTTCATTAGATTTTCATAGTTGAACACATGACATGTTCCTTGATAGCTTGGTTACTCATAAGTCATACTCAACAACATGATCCACTACCGTCTTTTGAAACTGTAAAATTAAAATTAGCCTTGCAAGAAATAACTATCTTCATGGTAATGCCACTAATGATGAAGCCTCAACTTTTTATCTTCATAGGGATGGTTAAGGGTCTGATTTGGGGCGTGTCGAAACGCACTCGAACCCAAACCTATTAATTTTTTGTGAATTTATACCCGGCATTTAATTCTTATAGGGTTTTAAAATTGTGGACCCAGGTGGATTTAGGGTCTTAAATGGGTCTTAAATAGATATTGATTTAAGTATTCATACTACATTTTACAGGTTTCATTAGTACTCTATGAATTGTATATAAGTTTTATGTTTTTTTTGGAAATATTTAAAGTCTAAATTGAGTTTAAATAAATTTAGATTTAGGTTTAGAATGAATAAAATTTACTCTAATTTGTACAATGGACTCTAAACCCAGTTTTAGACTGAATCTTTTTTTGGATTCGAACTGGAATCCGGATCCATAGGTGCTCAAAAAATTGAACACAGATCTTAAAAAGGAGCGAGTCTAAGCGAGTCCAATATGGTCTTGAAGCCATGAGCATCACTAGCACTCATTCATGATGATATTGACCAAATTCTACATATTCAACAAAAATCCAACAAATACTCCCACAATCAATTAACCGTTTACAATCAACCACACTCCTAGGTTAAGTAAGGGGCCGGATCTAGACCGAGTCTAAATAGATTCGGATCCATATCCATTTTCATTAGTAAGACCAAGTATCAGATTCGAGATCAAAATGGGTCCAACTTTCATTGGCATGTTTGATTTGAAGTTTGTATCGTGTTGAGATTGCAATAGAACTATTTTCTTTGACTAATGATAATACTCCTTCCGTCCCATTAGTTTTGTCCAGTTTTCCATTTTGGGTTATACCACTTTAAATGTCCACTTTCCTTTTTTGGCAAATAATTAATTTCTTAATCTACCTATCCCCTATGTTAAATTACTAAAATACCCTTACTTAACCTTATTTACTCCCATTAATTACACCCCCTAACCCTTAATCTTTCCTTCCATTTTCTCATTATAACCCACTCTTTCCCATTCCTGAACCCTAACCCTAAAACACTCGACATTTCTTGAACCTTCTTGTGTGTTCATCTTCATCTGTGTTCATCTTCATCTGTGTTCATCTTCAACTCTGTTCATCTTCAACTCTGTTCATCTTCATCTCTCTTCATCTTCATCTCTGTTCAATCGTTTCTCTCTCTACGAACTAAAAACCCTAGATCTGTCCTTTCTCTTTCTATGAACTGAAAACCCTAGATCTGCGTATTTTTTGTAATGGCCTCTCCAAAATCTTGTCTTTCATGGGAACAATCATCAGAGGAGAACATTTTACTTGGAACTCCTAACAAATAAGTTTAGGAGGCTATTCCTTCACAAGATTTTGGAGGCCTTTTGGGATCTAGGGTTCTCTATGAGGACAAAATATTTAACTGAGAGATTTTTAACCTCTTAAAAAAAAACGATGATTTTTTTAAGCCAACTTGTTCTATTTCATGGATTTCAAATGTTTAGCATTAAACAAAATACATGGTTGATGTTTACATTCTAAACATTTTGTTTGAACAAAAGTAATCCCAAAAGTTCCAAAAAGTTTGATAGGTTCATGTAAGGTGCATGTTTGTGTTGTTTGTTGTTGTCCTGTTGCTACTGTTGTCCTTCTGCTACTATGTCTTCTATTTCTTCATCTTCTGCTATTGTATCATTTGCTGTTTGTGGATCATCTGCTGCTGTTGTTGTTGCTACCTGTGTTGATGTTGATGCTGATGTACCATTACTTAATGATGTGTGATGAAAAGAGCTGTGATCTTTTATGCCCAAGTAGAACAGTAGTACATCAAATACATCTTTGTCTACTTTTGTATCTAAATAACGTAGTGTGTCAAAAATTAAATCCCCATTGACACTTAAATATTCAGGTAATAAACCTTCCTTTGCTAGCCTTGTCTTGTTCATATGGGGAATGTTATAGTCTATACCTCCCAATTTCTTGAGTACTTCTATTTTACATGCTTGTAATGTAACCCAAACAAATCTCAAGGTGTTTGGTGTTAGTGCATCATATGCATTTTGCACTACTGTGACCAAGTCTTTGTAATTGTATGCTGAGTGTTGGTGTTGTAGGGATTGTATTGATCTGAAAAACCCCAAATTCAAGACATTTAAGTCTGGAGAATTTGGGGGCTGTTGTACCAAATGGAAATCAAAGCCATCAATATTTGCTGCCTCTCTAAATTCAGTGTCATCATCTGTGATATGGGGTTTTGCATTGTCTTGTTGGATGTATATAACCTTGCTTGCTCCTTGTGGCCATTTTGCTCTTATAGTTGGCAATATTTGTTGAATAATCATATCTCTTGTGTGCTGTTTTGTTATGGATTGAATGGGCTTTGTCTCCAATTCACCCCTTCTTCTGTTTTTTGAAGATCTTTGTGCTGGTACTTGCATTGTAAAAGGAAAAATTCCTATTTTTCCATCAAAAATCAGATAACCATCACTTGAATAAATGGGTTTTGCCACAGCACACATGAACATGATTTTGGGAATAAACCGTTTTGATTGTATCTCTCTATGTGGTTCTTGTTCTTGTGGTGTGAGATAGTAATTTTGTGTTGTTCTTGTTAGATAAAATAACTTCTCATCTATATGAACCACATTAGACATGTCACTAAATGCAAATGTATTTCCATCTTCCTTAACTGCAATGCTACATAAACAGAAAATTAACCTGTCAAGTTTGTTTTGATCGTTCAATAATGGCTTTATTGCATTTGTGTGCCTTCGTATGATGTTCCTCTCCTTCCATCTCCACACAGTGCTCTTACTGACATTCATTGCTCTAGCCACTGCATATATGCTTGTTTTTTGAGCCTTTGGTATGCTTTTGTACCTTTCCTCATCAAATGGAATTGGAGGTCTGCATCTCTTTCCTGCATTTAGTGTGTTGACCTTAATGGGGAACTGATTTTGCTCCTTTTGCTGTTTGATTTTGGCCCACAACCTTGATATTGTCTTCTTGCTGACACTGTATTTTGTTGCTAATTCCCCGATAATTCCATAAGCTGGCTTGCCTTTTTCCGTTAATGACATTAGTAAATGTTGCATAATTTGATTTCTTGCTGAGATGTCTAGCTGTTTTGTTTTGGCCATTTTCACTTTGTTTTGTGGGTTGTATCATAAATGCTGTTTCTGTTTTGCTTTGATCATAAATGCTGTTTGTCTATATATACTTGATGAATTAAGTGGGTGAAATTTGTTTTGTGGTTTTTGTTTTGGCGCCTAAGATAAAAATTAAGAGGGTGAAATTAAGTGGGTGAAATTTGATTTGTTTTTTGTTTTGGCGCCCCTGTTCCTGTAATGATGTTGATGAATGATTTCTGATTTTGGTTTCTTGTTTTGATTTCTGATTTTGGCTTAAAATTTTTCATCAGTTTTTTTTTTTTTTTTTATTTTTTTATTTTGGGGTTATATGTAGCTGCTGATTTTCATTTACAAACTAAAATGCATACTCCTTTTATTTTTATAATCTGAAGTCAATGAGAGATTTAATATCCGCATGCGCATGTGGCGAGACGAGTGTTCGTTAGCGGAAGCCGTACAAAAGACGTTGAAGAAATCAAAATTCAGAAAAAATGAAGCTTTTATGTATTTATTTCTGTATTTTTTTTTTGGGTAATCGGTTATGTATTGTAAATTATGGAACCTTTTAATTATATGTAATTTATTTTGGATATTTAATTTAATGTTTTTTTTTTAATAAAAATTTCAATTTTTTAAAATTCCCTCCAAAAATACAAAAAGGGCGGGAATCATTATAAATTAATCAAAAACACTAATTCTCACTTAATACCCACTTTTGGCTTGGGTCCCACCATTCCTTATTTTGCGTGCCCAAAGTAAAGTGGACACAATAAAAGGGAGGGAGGGAGTAATATATAATTACACAATTTATCATCCAAAATATCATTATATACCACAAAATTGTCCTAAAAATACCCAATAAACAAATACAACTTGGTTTACACATAATTTATATTAAAAAATTTCAATCTTTAATAACGGTTCATCAAATTACTCTACACATAGACATTGTCTAGAGTCATTT
>JAAKBH010000557.1:110000-204353 GCA_019776075.1 Amaranthus palmeri
AAGAGGGTCAGCCACCACTGCTTCACAGTCATCATCGGGCTCTTTTGTCGAGCTATGTATCACCAATGCTGCACTTTCGCAGCTCTCCCCCGTTATAATAGAATGCTCTTTCAAATTTGTAGATCCCTCCCTATCCACAGTAGAAGAGACGGGGGAGACGTTCTCAGTGTAACCTTTCAAATGGTGTTGACGAGCATCTTTGTGTTTCTCATCATAGTTGCAGCCCATGACTTTTTCACCACCATGCTCTTTAACCGAATTCACCCGAAGCTTAGGACTATTGTATTGTGTCTTGTGAACAGCCTTTGGGTATTTAGCTAAGGAGACCTTTAGCTCACAATTGTTAATCAACATACCGTGTAAATACTTAATGGCATCAAGAGCATCATCTTCCCATTTGAACCTAACAAAACCAAAGGCAAGATTGAAGTTCTTCCTCGGTTTTCTTGAAATGTAAACGTCAACCACAAGCCCGACACTTGAGAAGAAACCATGGACCCAATCTCGTGACGTTCCAAACGGTAAAGAATCCACAAAAAGGGTAGTTGATGCGTGAGAATGACACGGTAGCTCCCGATGCACCCACCGCCGAGAGGGGTGGGCAAACCATCGATGGCAACCGGCACTTGTTGGAGGAGGCCTTGGAAAGGGGTGATATTCAGAACCACCTTGGGAAGGAGGCAGCCGTCTGTTCGACTCCACCGCCCAGCCTTTCCAGTTTCTTGAAAAGTAACCGTTTGGATTTTTGAATTTTGAAGAGAAACCCCACCCGTATGGATTTTTGAATTTTGAAGAGAATCCCCACCCTCTCTCACTAAACTTTCATATATATATATATATATATATATATATATATATATATATTCAAATAATAGATTTTTAGAAATACTTAACCTAATCAGTCATAAAATGCAACTCATAAGGAAAAGGTCCAAAGGAATATATATATATATATATATATATATATATATATATATATATATATATATATATATATATATATATATATATATATATATATATATATATATATATATATATATATATATATATATATATATATATATATATTCAAATAATAGATTTTTAGAAATACTTAACCTAATCAGTCATAAAATGCAACTCATAAGGAAAAGGTCCAAAGGATAACGAAAGTTTAGAGTTTAGAAGTTCAAATACAAAAATAGTTAAACTTAGGATAAGAATCCATGTAGATCGTCATCGTCTAACCATATGAAGTATATTTTCATCCACAGGATGTTTTGAGCATGTTCAACATGTTCGACCGCACAGGGCCCCGGAAAATTGGGGCCTCAATATTAAATTACGTAGTATATATGTAGTGTCACAAAATTGTTAAAAAAATATCAGCTTTTTAATTTATGTTTGGTATCAAACATTAGTTTCGATCTGAACTCGGACCAAACCGGAAGGAAACCGAGTTAGACCGGGCTCGAACCGGATGGAACCTATCTGGTCCATGGTCTTAGCATATTCAAAATTCTTGTCTCTAAGTTTCGGTTGGGGTTTGAACTGGGGAACACCAAATTCATACTCATGCCTACAACAACCAAGGAAGATGCAATGTGAAACCCGTAAAATTAACTTGTTAGTCATCGCTATTTATTTGTTACATCCCAGCTTCATTACAACACATGTATTTATAGTGCAAATCATCATATCATATCATATCATATCATACAATCTAATAAAAAGAATGTAAAATTCCACATGGCATTCTCATAGTGAATTGCCATATGAAACAAATCTTACCTAAGTTAACATTTACTTATTCCTTAATATATGAGTAATATATCACAAGTAGATATTTATTTTAATTTAAATTTTCTTGGAATATTATAATCTTAAAAACTACATAAGATTTCCAATTAAAGCTTCTTAGAATATATATTTATTTTTTAATGTTGAAAATTTGCTAATTAATAAAGTTTCTTCATTAAAATTTGAATTTCAAAAATATTCATCAAGAAATAAAAAATCATACAATCTAATAAAAAGAATGTAAAATTCCACATGGCATTCTCATAGTGAATTGCCATATGAAACAAATCTTACCTAAGTTAACATCTACTTATTCCTTAATATATGAGTAATATATCACAAGTAGATATTTATTTTAATTTTAATTTTCTTGGAATATTATATTCTTAAAAACTACATAAGATTTCCAATTAAAGCTTCTTAGAATATATATTTATTTTTTAATGTTGAAAATTTGCTAATTAATAAAGTTTCTTCATTAAAATTTGAATTTCTAAAATATTTCATCAAGAAATAAAAAATACATGATAATCAAAATTATTTTGAAAATGACAAAGAATTTTTAAGATAATGTTGTTGGAAAATTACTCGGATTTACCTTAACAAATAAGAGATTTGTTATTGGGTCCACTAGCCCCAAATTTATGGCTAAGTCAAATGGCCCAATCAACTCAATCAACGTCTTGGCTCAACCCACCTACGGGTGAAATTACTATAATACCCCTGGGACAACCAACCAGGTCATTTATTGCTCTATAAATACCCGCATTTATTATCATTTATGGGACGCTTTTTCTCTCTCTACGTTTACTCTCTATCTCTCTAACATTCATTAACGGCTTCACTTACCGACCACTGACTTGAGCGTCGGAGGGGCTTTCTGGGAATCAGCCCCCGGACAAGTAACTGTTCGTTTTGCAGGTACTCTGCCTGTAATCAAGTATTCGGACCTTTCAAACTATCGAAGATTCCACCTTCCAGTTAGGGAGACTTGACTCGATTTCTACGCAGAAACATTTGGCGCCGTCTGTGGGAAGAGAGACAAGCACCTTCCTTTTCACTCACTTTTTCACAATCAAAAGCCAAGAACTCCAAAAGAAACACAAGAGCCAACACAAGGCAATCACAACACCATTCAGCCAATTGCGTCCACGACCAAGATCCGAATGTTAATGTTCAGCCACCTGACTTCATTACAAGGCAGGACTTGGACGCCTTCGCTGCAACAATTACCACCTGTTTTCAAGAGTCGATCCAACAAGCTGTGAGGACTCTGCCAGCAATCCTTCAGCCCCAACAAAACATCCTCCATTCTGCTCATCGTTAGGCGGAGCAAATTCTACTTCAAAGGGACGCCCCTAACTTCTGGGTAAAGGATATTGCTGAGAATTAAGAGTCGCCCCGACATCAATATGTTCATGAACAAGTTAACCCTCAGGTTTTGGGAAGTCGACAAGTGTTGAACTTGGCCTCTCATCCTAGCCGGATTTCGCGAGGTCAAGTTCGGCAGGAGAAGACACGCTAGGATCCTAACCGAATACTTAAGCAATCTGGAAGCTCGAGATTTGATGCCCGAGAAATTATCAACAAAAGAAAGCAAGAACAAGATGCAAAAACATATCTTAATTCTCGAAGAGCGGGGAAGGGGCCAATAGATGAATCTTATCACAACCCTCTTTACGAAGAAGAGTATGGAAAGTATGACCACGGGAGGAGAGATGACCCTCACTCAGCCCCTGCCATCTTCAAAACACCTCTCTCTGCCAGGATACTATATGTTCCTAATCGGAACAAAGTAAAGGTACCCGCTGTTAAGCCGTTCGACGGATCTGATGACCCAGCCGAATACATTGCATCTTACCATGCCCATATGGCAGTAAGTACTACTTGTGAGTTGTGAGGCAATGCTATGCAAGTTTTTCCCTACTACCTTATCAGGGCTGGCACTAAATTGGTACACGTCCCTACCACGTGGGAGTGTAGATAGTTTCGCCGCTCTTGAAACTTTATTCCTTGATCACTTTGTCGCCTCCAAAAGGCAGAAGAAATCCAATCTACACTTGATGTCTGTAATACAGAAGGGGGAGGAGTCTGTCACCTCCTATATTCAAAGATTTCATGAGGAAGTTTTATCTATTCCCGGGGCCACTAATGCAACCACGATCCCTGCCCTAATCAATGGTGTGAAAACACCCAAGTTAAAATGGAAGTTACTAGAACATGATATCATCACGTATTCAGAGGCCATGGACATTGTCCAGTGATTCATTTGGGCATCAGACATATGCACGCCCCTAGATTCAAAAAAGAAAAGAGACAAGTCTGCGAGATTTAGGGCTCATTAGCCCAAGTGTCCTTGGGGCTTATTAACCCCTCACTTAGGAGCCGGACACCTTACGAGGAGGTTGGCTCAACATATTCGGCACCCGCCTAACTCGGCAGGTATATGATCTGTTCGACCCCTTCCATGGATGGACTCCAATGGGGTCCGAACTAAGTTTCAAACTTGGGGCTCACATACCCAAGTGTCCTTGGGGCTTATTAGCCCCTCACTCAGAAGCCGGACACCTAAGGAGGAGGTTGGCTCACTCTATTCGGCACTTGCCTTACTCAACAGGAATATATCCTATTCGGCCCCTTCCATGGATGGACTCCATAGAGGTCTGAATTATGTTTCAAACTTGGGGCTTATTAGACCAAGTGTCTTTTGGACTCGTTAGCCATCAACAAGGGTGCCCCTATTCGGCCCTTGATGGTATTCGGACACCTTAGTGTCAAGGGGGAAGGCCTTACTCGACCTCTGATAGTATTCGGACACCTAAGTGTCAAGGGGGAAGGCCCTAATCGGCCCCTAACGGTATTCGGACACCTAAGTGTCAAGTGGATGGCCCTATTCGGCCTCTAATGGTATTCAGACACCTAAGTGTCAAGGGGGAAGGCCTTACTCGACCCCTGATAGTATTCGGACACCTAAGTGTCAAGGGGGAAGGCCTTAATCAGCCCCTGACGATATTCGAACACCTAAGTGTCAAGTGGAAGGCCTCATTCGGCCTCTGATGGTATTCAGACACCTATATGTCAAGGGGGAAGACCTTACTCGGCCCCTGATATTATTAGGACACCTAAGTGTCAAGGGGGAAGGCCCTAATCGGCCCTTGACGGTATTTGGACACCTAAGTGTCAAGGGGGAAGGCCTTACTCGACCTCTGATGGTATTCAGACACCTAAGTGTCAAGGGGGAAGGCCCTAATTGGCCCCTGACGGTATCCGGAACCTATGTATCAAGTGGATGGCCCTATTCGGCCTCTAATGGTATTCAGACACCTAAGTGTCAAGGGGGAAGGCCTTACTCGACCCCTGATAGTATTCGGACAACTAAGTGTCAAGGGGGAAGGCCCTAATCGGCCCCTGACGATATTCAGACACCTAAGTGTCAAGTGGAAGGCCCCATTCGGCCTCTGATGGTATTCAGACACCTAAGTGTCAAGGGGGAAGGCCTTACTCGGCCCCTGATAGTATTCGGACACCTAAGTGTCAAGGGGGAAGGCCCTAATCGGCCCCTGACAGTATTCGGACACCTAAGTGTCAAGTGGATAGCCCTATTCGGCCCTTGATGGTATTCGGACACCTAAGTGTTAAGGGGGAAGGATCTAATTGGCCCCTGACAGTATTCAGACACCTAAGTGTCAAGGGGAAGGCCCTATTCGGCCAATGTGGTATTCGGACACCCCAAGGGAAAGGGGTGCACCTATTCTGCCATATCATATTCTGTCACTTTAAGAATGTATTCGGACACCCCAAGGGAAGGGAGTGCACCTATTCTGCCATATCCTATTCTGCCACTTGGAGAATCTCTTGGACACCCTAAGGGAAGTGAGTGCACCTATTCCGCCATATCCTATTATGCCACTTGGAGAATGTATTTGGACACCCCAAGGGAAGGGGTTGCACCTATTCTGCCATATCCTATTCTGCCACTTGGAGAATGTATTCGGACACCCCAAGGGAAGGGGTGCACCTATTCTACCATATCATATTCTGCCACTTTGAGAATGTATTCGGACCCCTCGGGAGGGGAGGGTGCCTCTATTCGGCCTTGCATGTATTTGGACCCCTCAAGAAGGGAGGGTGCCTCTATTTGGCCGTGCACGTATTCGGACACCTCAGGAAGGGAGGGTGCCTCTATTCGGCCTTGCAAGTATTCGGACCCCTCAGGAAGGGAGGGTGCCTCTATTCGACCTTGCACGTATTCGGACCCCTCAGGAAGGGAAGGTGCCTCTATTCGGCCTTGCACGTATTCGGACCTCTCAGGAAGGGAGATTGCCTCTATTCGGCCTTGCACGTATTCGGACCCCTTAGGAAGGGAAGGTGCCCCTATTCGGCCTGGTATGTATTCGACCCCTCAGGAAGGGAGGGTGCCCCTATTCGGCCTTGCATGTATTCGGACCCCTCAGGAAGGGAGGGTAACCTATTCGGCCCATATTGTAATCGGACACCTCAAAGGTAGGGGATGTCCCTATTCGTCCAATCATGTGTTCGACCCCTAACTGGTACTCGTAATCTAACTCAAGGCAACCACTCAATTACACAATTAAGTCATCCAAAAGGCTCCATTTTTTCGATCTTTGGTTTCTTCCGCACAAAGCCCGCCAACCAGGGGCGGACCCACTTTGAGACAAGGGGGTACAGCTGTACCCCCACTTTGAAAAAAAAAATCAGAAAAAAAAAATAAAAAAAAATAAAAAAAATTAAGAAACCCTATTCTGAATTCTCCAGTCTCTCTCTCTCTCGCGCCTCACGCCTCACGCCTGTCCCTTCTCATCACTCTCGCATTGGCTATGGCTGTTCGATCTTCTCTTTCATCTGAAATCAAAGGTTAGTTTTTCAATTCTCATTTTCATCATTTCTTCATTTTTTTTTTGATTTTTTTGTTTCATTGTTGAATTTAGTTAAGTGTTATAATTTTGATTTTTACAGTTCCAAGTATCGGCGCATTTCAATATTCCGATTGTTCGTTCAAGAATTTGACCGCGGTTGTTAATTTTTCATCTCGGCGCGCTGCTTCAGCCGTTAAGCCGTTACGAGCCGCGGCCGAGTCACGTCGGAATGACTCGGTGAGTCCACTCGCTGCCACCGCCATTGCCGCTCCTAAAACTGGTATTTCTCTTTCTGTTTGAGACAAGATTGTTGGAAATTATGTTTATTAGGTAATTTGATGATGAAATTGATTTGTGATTAATTTACAGAAGAAGATGTTAAAGAGGAAGTGAGAATTGTGGAAGAAGAAGACTTTCAACAGTTGGCAAAGGAGCTCGAGAATGCTTCTCCTCTTGAAATTATGGATAAAGCTCTTGCGAAATTCGGAAATGATATCGCCATTGCTTTTAGGTATATTTTTTTCTAATTATTTTTCTTTTTCATGATTCTTGATTTGGGATGTTTACTCAGATTAAACTAGCAGTATTGTTTGATACCTTTTAAACTAAGAGTACATCTGTTTGGTAAGAATTTGTAGGAGTACTAATTTAGAATGCTCGATTAATTAAAATGATTATAGGGACTGGGCACTAGAATGCTCGATTTTGAAATTGGGTGTTGAGAAGCATTTGATTGGGAAGCTGTGATTGTAACATTTTTAAATTAGGGACTGGGCACTAGAGTATTCAATATTGGCAAATTTTTTTAGGTTTAGACGATCTGTTTGTAACATTTCAATGGAATTTTACTTGGTTCTTTTTAGTGTGAATAGTTAGCTTTCTATAACTGTGAATGGGGAGAGTTTAATGAAACACTATTCTTGCACAATAAATTGATAATGGTATCATGTATTTAAATTAATTAGAATTGATGTATTTAAATAAATTGATAAATTGAAAATTAGAATTGACAATTAATTCATGTATTTAAATTAATTAGGAAATGTCAAGTAATTCAAGTTCAAAGAAGTCCAGTTCAAAAAAAAAAAAAAAAAAAAGTTCAAAGAAGTCAATTGCGGGGGATAAACAACCCAATCTTCGTGAATTTTTGTTTAAAAGAATGAAATCTCAAGGAACATTTTTTTAAAATTTATCCGATTACATGAATGATATGACGTTCGTGTTTTGTACCCCCAGTTTGAAATTCCTGGGTCCGCCACTGCCGCCAACGCTCGCGCTAAGACGCCCTCTGTGCGTGCATGGGGCTAATATTATTGGGTCCACTAGCCCCAAATTTATGGCTATGTCAAATGGCCCAATCAACTCAGTCAACGTCTTGGCTCAACCCACCTACGGGTGAAATTACTGAAATACCCCTGGGACAACCAACCAGGTCATTTATTGCTCTATAAATACCCGCATTTATTATCATTTATGGGACGCTTTTTCTCTCTCTACGTTTACTCTCTATCTCTCTAGCATTCATTAACCGCTTCACTTACCGACCACTGACTTGAGCGTCGGAGGGGCTTTCGTGAACCAGCCCCCGGACAAGTAACTCTGTTCGTTTTGCAGGTACTCTGCTTGTAATCAAGTATTCGGACCTTTCAAACTATCGAAGATTCCACCTTCCAGTCAGGGAGACTTGACTCGATTTCTACGCAGAAACAAGATTATTTCATTTCACTATATATTCTATAATTCTTATCAATTTTATAAGAAATATTATAATATTATGTTAATAATATATATTTGTATATTTAAAATTTATGTTTATATATACTTTTAAACTGATAATATCGTGTATGCACGAGTTTCTATACTAGTATGTGTAATATATGAAAGAAAAAAAAGAATAAAATGGACACAATATAATTGGCCTTCAAAAAAATTTTGGGCTATTATAATTTTATTCTTCGTGAAAATCAAAGACTAGTACACTGAAAATCCAGATCACAAAAATAATGATTCTGCACAACTCAAGCTTAATGACGGCGAAAACCATATGTGGTAGCTATCTTAGCACACCTCAAACCCTTAATTGTTGGTAAAAAAAAAAAATAAAGGAACTTCTCGGTATTCCGCACAAGGCAGGGTTCGAGCGGGGGTCTTCTTTTTTCTTGAAAGATGCGAACAAATCATACCCGTACTCCCAAGGAGAGAGTAACGAGAGATGCGCGCGGTCAAAAACCCCCAATTGATACCTGCGTCTAGTAAGGGTTGAACACTAAACCTTCTGCTCCAAACCTTCTTAATTGTTGGGATAACAATAATTAAGGGAGTGAAAAAATAAGGGAAAATCTAGCTAATTGAAAATTTCGCCCCCATTATTAAACATAATAATGAGGCTTAAACGTCTTCTTATGCCACTATTTCATCGACTTCCGTGTGGAAAACAAAACTTGGGAATGTCGTTGTGATATCCCTGCATATGCATCAATTTTTTAGTCAATAAAGATAACACGAATTTTCGGTATTGTAAAAATAAAATTGTTGTTGTAGATGCATATGCGGAAACTGTCGTGGTATTGCTAAAAATTTTTATAAAAAATCAATAGCATAAATTATGGCAAATGAGGTGTGAATTTTGAAAAAAAATCATATAAGAAAAATTTTAAACACTTAATTTCATATTTGTTGTTGAACTAAAATTATTATGCAATAACGTCATAGTTATTATAATTGTAGAATATGTGGTACTTTTAGTGTATAATTAATTAACTTTTAAATTAATTATTTGGAAAAAATTATCTAGAATAATCCAAACTATTCACGGTTTTCCTACAATAATCCCACCTATTGATTAACCACGAACAATCCTAATTTTGAGGGGCATTTTCCTAGAGTAAACACGGTGATCAGATGACTTGGTATAGCAAGTTTTATTTTTTAAAAAAAAGATAAATTAAAATAAAATGTCGAAAAAATGTTAAAAAATGTTCATAAAATACTTATGATTTTTTTATTTTTTTATGTAAATTTTCAAAAATGTTTTTTAATTTAAATTAATATTTAATTTATATTTTTGGTAAATGACCTACTATAACAGGTTATCAGGTTACTCAAGTTTACTTTAGGAAAATACCCATCAAAGTTAGATTCCTAATTATTTTGTTTAACAACTAATACTACAAGTAATTACCCTATTTGTTCCTTATTGATGTTCCCTTAGAAACCGTTCATGAAAATTAACAAAAATTGAATCCCTAGATAATGGATATACTCCCTCATATTCTCCCAAAGTGTCCCATTTGACTTTTCACCATTTTTTAGGTCAAATGGGACCACATGTGTAAGAAAAAGGTGTAGAGTTTTTAAATTTTTATAGGTGTAAAGTAGGATTAATAAGTATAAAGGTGTAAAATATTACGATGTATATAATTACAATACAAATTACAACTTGGGAATTTGTATAAACCCCTTTGTATGATGACAACAATAAACTTACAAGATGATTACAATGCAAAAGTAAAATGAAGATAATTGTGTAACGATGTACGTTACCCGGAAACTTGATACAAATCGAAGGCGTGTGCTCACTATCCTTTTGTGATATTTCCCCCACAAAGGTACTTGGGTTGTTGTTTGGAAATTCACAACGAGATACAATCGATTACAACACAACCTTAGTACTTAGGTTGTATTAAGCAATAACAATGTGTTTGAGGAATAACAAGTTGTGGAAATGCACTAACAAAAGTTAATTACTCTTTTGTATGCAAAGAACAAATGAGAAAAACTTAGAAATCAGGAGAAGAGTAAGAAAAGGTGTGTAGAACTCATCCCTCAAGGCACCTATTTATACTCAAAGAGTATATGGAGGAGCCTCCTCATAATCATCACCCATAATGATCATATTGATGATCATGGGTATCAATGCAATTGAATGACATTATTCTTAGTCATTCATGAGCATTATAATCTCAGAATTAAGGCATAATCAAGAGAATCCGAGGCATTAATCACATAGGAAACGGGAAGAAAAAGCAACGGCACTATTTTGCCCAGACCGCCGAGTCGGCGGTCCCTCCAAAGGACCCATCGCCGACTCGGCTTTTGCCTACTGACCAAAATGGTTTTTCCAGTAGCCAAAAGCCGACTCGGCTGTGGCTACACAAGGGGGATCGCCGAGTCGGCTTTTGGCCTCTGCCTTGATCCCCCTTTTTCCCTTGTTTCCTTTGATTAAGTAATAACTTAAATGCCTTTTGGACCTCATATATTAATATGTTTTGTCCCACTACTTTTAGTAGCTTTAGCGATGTATACGGACTTAATAAATCGATACGATTGGTCCCACTACCTTAGTAGTACTTGATGATTATAATATACAGGATTATTATGCACTAAATGTTCAACAATCCTCCCCCATTTTGGGTATAATAAGCCTTCTCATTTACCAAAACTCATAATACATTTCATGCATCAACGCTAATATCCCTACGGATTGAATTAACGCCTAGTACAACACACTTAACAAGTGATCGAGCCAGAGTTGATTTCCATAAGGAATTGAATCAATCGACTCATCCAACCACTTGAAGATGTAGTACACACAAAACAAATAACACAAAGTTATTAACTTGACACATTATAAGGCCGTGTCCGTATCTTATTCATAAGTTTATCATAGTCATTATGCCAATCTTGACTACTTGAAGCGGCCACACTTCAAACTTATATAGGTAGGTTCTCATTACGTATAAAACATATCCCCGTGACGTGGATATAACACCAAGAGCTCTTCAACTCTTGATCTTGAGAACTTTCAAGACGACTACCTTATTCCATCACGGTACAAAGCAACGATGGGTCATGCAAGAGTTGCTTTAACAAAAACCAAGAGGACTTTACCACATTGAATTCAGACACGATGTTACTCATGCGTGAATTGGGCTTTCCCAAATGATTTTACTGACATAAACCGATCTCAATTGAGGCTTTCTCAATTGAGTCTCTATTCATGGCTTTCGTAAACGAATCCGCCACATTGAACTTAGTGTTCACATAGTCAAAAGTTATGACCCCGTTAATGATAAGTCCTTGCACAAGGCTATGCCTTAGAGCAATATGACGAGACTTACCATTATACACTTGACTATAAGCTCTACCTAAAGCCGTCATGCAATCCGCATGAATCGCCACCGGTGAGATTGGCTTAGGTAACAAAGGTATCTCATACATGAGATTCCTCAACCACTCTGCTTCACTAGCTGCTGAAGCTAAAGCGATAAACTCAGCTGACATCGTAGAGTCGGCTATACATGTTTGTTTCTTAGAAGACCAAGAAATGGCACCTCCCCCATAAACAAACACCCAACCACTAGTAGAAGAGTTGTCCTCTTCATTAGTGATCCAACTAGCGTCAGAATAACCTTCTAGAATAGGAGGTTCTCCGCTATAAGTAATACCAAAGTCCTTGGTACGTAACAAGTATCTTAATACTCTCCTTATCGCCATCCAATGATGGGAACCTGGGTTACTAGTAAATCTACTAAGTTTACCCACCGCAAATGCTATGTCAGGCCTTGTACTCGTCATAGCATACATCAAAGATCCTATGACCTTTGAATACTCCAATTGTGAAATTGGTTGACCGGTATGTTTTGCAAACTTCATACCCGGTTCCATGGGAGTAGAGACCGGCGCTTTATCAAGCATATTAAACCGCTTAAGTATCTTCTCAACATAGTGAGCCTGACTTAACTTAATACGGCTCCCTTGCCTTATGATCTTAATGCCTAAGATCACATCAGCCTCCCCCATATCCTTCATCTGAAAGGATCTAGACAAAAAATCTTTTGTCTCTTGGACTTGTGTTATACAAGTTCCAAAGATAAGCATGTCATCGACGTATAGACAAATGATAACACCATTGCCATGGCTATCGAACTTGCTATATACACACTTATCGGCTTGATTCAACTTGAATCCAAAGGACAAAATAGTTTCATCAAATTTTTGATGCCATTGTTTTGGTGCTTGTTTAAGTCCATACAAAGACTTGACAAGTTTACACACCTTTTGTTCTTGTCCTTTCAAAACAAACCCTTCGGGTTGTTTCATATATACTTCCTCATCTAACTCCCCATATAGAAATGCGGTTTTAACATCCATTTGATGTATTTCTAGATGATAGACCGTAGCTAACGCTACCAATAACCGAATAGTGGTTATTCTTGCAACCGGTGCATATGTATCGAAATGATCGATACCGTGCTTTTGTCTAAAGCCTTGAGCCACTAAACGGGCTTTGAATTTATCAATAGTACCGTCGATTTTCATTTTCTTTCTGAAAATCCACTTGCAACCGATTGGTTTACAAGTCGGAGGAAGATCCACTAACACCCAAGTGTTATTTCCCATGATGGATTGCATCTCATCATCGATAGCCTCTTTCCAAAAAGCACTATCATGTGATGCCATAGCATCGCTATAAGTCAATGGGTCACCTTCCACATTATATAAATATGGAACACTAGAAGATACTTCACTTCTATCACCTTCAACCAAGTATACTTGGAAATCCGGTCCAAAGCTCTTCGCTTTCCGTTGTCTCTTACTCCGTTTAGGAATAGGATCAACTAAATCAAGTTCATCTATTTGTTGACTTTCATCAACATCTAGAAGTGAACTTTGTTGACTATCATCAACACTTTCATTGGTACAACTTTGTAGATGTCTTTGTCTACTCAATGATGAAAATCTATTTTCATCAAAAATGGCATCTCTTGACTCTATAATCGAATGAAGCGATATATAGTCATTTTGTTCTATAACATAGAACCTATAGGTTTTGCTATGAATAGCATAGCCTATAAAGATGCACTCAAGCCCACGTTCACCGAGCTTCTTTTTCTTGTTGCCGGGCACTCTTACAATGGCCCTACAACCCCAAACCTTAAGATAACTTAAGTTTGGTTTCTTTTTGTACCAAAGTTCATAAGGAGTTTCCTTATTCGTTCTCATTGGAACTCGGTTAAGAATGTGACAAGCCGTCAACATTGCTTCACCCCAAAATCCATCACTCAAACCCGAGTAGGATAACATGGAATTAACCATCTCTTGTAGAGTACGGTTTTTCTTCTCCGCCACACCATTAGATTGTGGTGCATAACCGGCGGTTGTTTCATGAATAATACCCATTGAGTTGAAATAAATCGGATCATAATATTCACCTCCTTTATCGGTTCTTAATCTTTTAAGTTTACTACCAATTTGTATTTCTACTTCTTGTTTGTAAATCTTAAAGTGTTCAAGAGCCTCATCTTTTGAATGCAAAAGATAAACATAACAAAACTTTGAGAAATCATCTATAAAAGTTATGACATACTTTTTGTTTCCCAAAGACGGTGTACTATGAAAATCACAAAGATCACTATGGATTAACTCCAAAATTTCGGATTTTCTTTCAACACTTTTAAAAGGTGTTCTAGTGATCTTAGTTAACATGCACGTTTTGCAATTTTTAGACATTTTATTGCACATAGGAATTAACTCATGTTTAGACATAAAAGAAATTTTATCAAAGTTAACATGTCCTAGTCTAACATGCCACAAGTAATGTAAATCATCATTATCATTCATAGAAGAAACATTGCAAATAACATCTTTATTCAAATCCAAAGATAATTTAAACAAACTATTACATAGATAAGCACGCCCAATAAACAAATTGTTTTTAGAGATAATACACCTATCGGCTTCAAACACTAGTTTGTAGCCTAATCGATTCAATATAGGACCCGAGACTAAATTTCTACCTATTTCGGGTGTGTAATACACATCTCTTAATACTAAAAGATTCCCCGAAGTAAACAATAATTCAACTTGTCCTTTGCCTTGGACCTTGATAGGTGCATTGTTTCCCATGTAGAGATGCTCCCCATCAACAACCTTGTTAAAGGTTTTGAACCATTGTGTAGAATTGCATACATGTCTCGATGCCCCCGAATCGATCCACCAAGCCAAGGAATCATCCTGCAAAGCACTAATATTAGTATTCAAAGTAGAAAAACTCATATTAGAATTTTCATCAAAACATGCAAGATTACCTTGTGTGGGTGGTCCCTTGCTAGTTGAAGCTTGACCATTCCCCTTGGCTTTCTTTTGCTTGTTCTTTAGAACGAAGCAATTCTTCCTTCGGTGCCCGGGCTTTCCACACTCCCAACATACCTTTTCGGTATTGGGATTAGTAGCTTTCCCCTTAGAAGAGTCATTCCTCTTCCTCTTATCTCCGGGACGGGATTGTGGTTTCCCTTCCCCAACCATGTTTATAGTAGGTACATTAGGATTATCATCCTTCCGGTTCTCATGAACCCGAATGCTAGACTCGACAATTATGTGTTGTCCAAGGTCGGAGAGTGTAATCTCCTCCCTTTTATGCTTAAGAGCATGTCTAACATCCCTCCATGAAGGAGGCAATTTGTCTATTATGCTTGAAACAAGAAATACTTCATCAATTTCAATTTTATGTAATTTAAGGTTAGCATGCATTCTTTGCAATTCATGAAATTGATCAATGATTGGGCGATCCTCTACCATTTTGTAAGAATTAAAGTTACTTACTAGAAATTTCTTGGAGCTAGCATCCTCCGCCATGTATTTATTTTCAAGAGCATCCCATAATTCCTTAGCGGACTCATGGTATTGATAGATGTCAAAGAGTGCATCTTGCATACCATTGAGTATATGCCCCCGGCAAATGAAGTCATCATTCTCCCATTTTGACCTCTTCCGATTTTGTTCAAGAATTTCCGTTTCCGGAATCACCGTTTCCGGATCATCCGACTTAGCGACCTCCGGTTTGGGTGAGCTTATAACATAAGCCACATTGAGGGTAGTGAGCATGAACATCATCTTCTTTTGCCAACGTCTAAAGTCGACGCCGACAAATTTTTCTAACTTAGCAAAGTTAGAGGTAAAGTCCTTCATTGATGCCATCGTATGAAGATTATCACAAAAGATTATTACGATGTATATAATTACAATACAAATTACAACTTGGGAATTTGTATAAACCCCTTTGTATGATGACAACAATAAACTTACAAGATGATTACAATGCAAAAGTAAAATGAAGATAATTGTGTAACGATGTACGTTACCCGGAAACTTGATACAAATCGAAGGCGTGTGCTCACTATCCTTTTGTGATATTTCCCCCACAAAGGTACTTGGGTTGTTGTTTGGAAATTCACAACGAGATACAATCGATTACAACACAACCTTAGTACTTAGGTTGTATTAAGCAATAACAATGTGTTTGAGGAATAACAAGTTGTGGAAATGCACTAACAAAAGTTAATTACTCTTTTGTATGCAAAGAACAAATGAGAAAAACTTAGAAATCAGGAGAAGAGTAAGAAAAGGTGTGTAGAACTCATCCCTCAAGGCACCTATTTATACTCAAAGAGTATATGGAGGAGCCTCCTCATAATCATCACCCATAATGATCATATTGATGATCATGGGTATCAATGCAATTGAATGACATTATTCTTAGTCATTCATGAGCATTATAATCTCAGAATTAAGGCATAATCAAGAGAATCCGAGGCATTAATCACATAGGAAACGGGAAGAAAAAGCAACGGCACTATTTTGCCCAGACCGCCGAGTCGGCGGTCCCTCCAAAGGACCCATCGCCGACTCGGCTTTTGCCTACTGACCAAAATGGTTTTTCCAGTAGCCAAAAGCCGACTCGGCTGTGGCTACACAAGGGGGATCGCCGAGTCGGCTTTTGGCCTCTGCCTTGATCCCCCTTTTTCCCTTGTTTCCTTTGATTAAGTAATAACTTAAATGCCTTTTGGACCTCATATATTAATATGTTTTGTCCCACTACTTTTAGTAGCTTTAGCGATGTATACGGACTTAATAAATCGATACGATTGGTCCCACTACCTTAGTAGTACTTGATGATTATAATATACAGGATTATTATGCACTAAATGTTCAACATAAAAAAGTTAAGTTTAATAGAGATAAAATGGTAAAGTTAATAAACCTAAAATAGAAATGAGACATTTAGAATGACTTAACCCAATGAGAAAATGAGACAATTAAAATTTTCAACAAAGTACTTCCTCCAATTCACAACTATTGTCCCATTTTCTTATTGTGTAAGTTCACCTTAAATGTTCCAATTCTATTTTTAATAATGATTTTTTTTTATCTAAATACCCCATATTCATACAAATAATAACCAAAATACCCTCCTTTTACTACTTACAATGCCCCAACTACCACATTTACAATTAATTTAACCAATTAAGATACCCCGACTACCACCTTTTGGTAGACTGTATTACACTCTTAATATCCGTGTCCAACCAAATGGGACAATAGATGTGAATTGGAGGGAGTATATATAAAACATTAAGTATCTTGAGTACTCCTTTCGTTTCTTAATGAACTTTTCATTTGTCATTTTGGGTGTTTCATTTGTTGTTCCCAAAGAGAATCTTTTCATTTATGTCACAAATTTTGGACAAAAATGACTTTATTCATACTCACTTTAATGTTTTTATATCCCACATATCATCCACTAATTTTAATTTAACATTTTAATGTTTCTTACGGTCCCCCACATGTTCTGCACTAACTTTATTAAATTTTTTTATTAGTGGTGGTCCCAATATTTTTTCTTTCTAACTTTCTTTTAATATTTTTTTAATACTTGTGGTCCTTACTTTTCTCCAATTAAATTTATTATTCAATTAAATTATATATCCAACATCTAAAATATCCTATTTTTCTTAATTCTCGTGAATATTCCTTTTGTAAACTTCATTAGGGAACGGAGGGAGTATTTACCTGAGATATTGGACAGTCATAATTTTCAACAGGGAAGGATTTTTGGATACAAATTGATGCCACTCTGATCTATCAATCTTTCCATCTTGATTTAGATCAGCGTCTAGAAATGTCTGTCCAAACATACCATTCATTCACAAATTAACCAAGCTAAGATCCAATGTAACAATAAAATATCATCGATTCCAGAACAAGCCAGATGTAGAATGGTGCGAGCTAACCTTATCAAGTAGAATTTCAATGGTTTCATCCGCTAACTTCAGTTCAGATTCGCATAGAATAGCAATCACCATTTGTCTCACCTGCCAAAAATATATCATCCTATATCAACATAAAGCTCACAAACAAGCTTCACACAAGGATGTATTCACAAATAATCACATTTAAGATTACAGAATGAGGTATTCACTGTCATGCAATGCAAAGTTTACTCAATGGTTTTTTAAGCCCCATTTACCACTCTTGTCATGCAATGCAAAGTTATAACAGTAAGTCTCATGGGAGACGGTCTATTCTATAGACGGAATCTATAAAGCCCAGCCCAAAATAAAACATAGTATATTTGGGGTTATAATAAATTATTTGGGGTTATAATAACTTATATTTGGAGTTATAGAATAGTATATTCGAGGTTATATCAATAAAATGTCAGACGAGATGCAAAAGCTATATATACCTCATGGCGCTCAATAAATCCAGTGCCATCCAGGTCGTAAAGCCTAAAGGTGACTGCAATATAACAAATAAAATGCATATTTAATCAGCTAAACAAAACTGAACTTCTAGAACTGAATATTATAAATTTGTAATAATGTTAACTTCTTATTATATATGTAGGGAACATACAGTCTATCTTGTCTTCTTGAGAAGCATTAGGATGGAAGACATTCAATACTCTAACGAAGTCCCCAAAGTCAACTACTCCTTTTCGTCTAACGTCAAACAAATCAAAAATCTGTATGCAATAGATTACTCATAAATTAAGACTCAAAGTTTAGAGCTTGAAAATATTTGGTTTTTGTATTCTGATGATTTTCATTAAACAAAAGTAAGGCTATTTATACAAGTACTGGATTTCGGTTTCTCCTAAAAAATAGGAACCACTAACCCACTTTCTAACCCACTATCTAATTATAATTAGAAAATAACTGACTTATGCTAAATATAGAAAAACTGACATTCTAATTCCTAACACTCCCCCTCAAGTTGAGTAATCGGATCTCCGATACCCAACTTGTCTAGAACACCGTTGAACCACTGTGCACCAACTGCTTTTGTGAGTATATCTGCAAGCTGGTCTTCTGACTTTACACGAGGTAACTTAATGATATCATTCTCGAGCTTCTCTTTGATAAAATGTCTATCTACCTCCACATGTTTTGTTCGATCATGTTGGACTGGATTTTCTGAAATATTAATTGCAGCTCGGTTATCACAGTACACATCACAGCTACCTTTGTGGGGAAAACCCAGATCAGCTAGCAACTTCCTGAGCCACAAGACTTCCTGAATTCCCTTTGCCACTCCTCTGAACTCCGCTTCTGCACTTGACAAGGCGACGACTTTCTGTTTCTTACTCCTCCAGGTTACCAAGTTGCCACCTACAAGAGTAAAGTAACCTGACGTAGATTTCCTGTCATCTCTATCTCCTGCCCAGTCTGCATCTGTGTAAGCGGCTAGGTTTAGATGCCCATGCTTCTGATATAGAACTCCTCTCCCCGGAGTTCCCTTTAAGTATCTCAATATGCGGAAGACAGCTTCCATATGGTGCGCTTGTGGCTTGTGCATGAACCGACTAACAATACCTACTGCATACGCAATATCAGGTCTCGTATGAGCTAGGTATATTAGTTTTCCCACCAATCTTTGATACTGCATGCGATCTGCGAACTCTGCATCTTCTAGAATCTGTAACCCATGGTTCACCATCATAGGGGTCTCGATAGGCTTGCAGTCCACCATTCCCGTTTCTGTTAACAAGTCTAGTACATACTTCTTTTGGGATATGAAGATTCCTTTGTTCGACCTTAGAACCTCGATTCCCAAGAAGTATTTCAACCTTCCCAGATCCTTCATTTCGAATTCTTGGGACAATCTCATCTTCAAGTTCTCAAACTCTTCTTTATCATCTCCTGTAATAATCATGTCATCAACATAGATTATGAGACAAGTTATCTTCCCTCCTCGTTTTTTAAGGAATAATGTATGGTCTGAATGGCTCTGTCTATACCCAAACCGCTTCATCGCAGACGTAAACCGCCCAAACCACGCTCTAGGAGACTGTTTCAACCCATATAAGGCCTTCTTCAACCTGCACCCTTCCTTGTCTGAGAACTCTGCAGTGAATCCTGGTGGGGCTTCCATATAAACCTCTTCCTGTAGTTCTCCATGAAGAGGCCAGTCTAAGTTTGCAGCTATACTGAAGAGTACTCGGATAGTATCAAGTTTCGCCACTGGAGAAAAGGTTTCAGAATAGTCAACTCCATATGTCTGTGTATATCCCTTAGCAACCAATCTTGCCTTATATCTCTCTATGCTCCCATCTGCTTTGTATTTTACTGTGAAGACCCATTTGCACCCAACAACTCTCTTTGTTCTCTGCAAATCACATTTTTCCCACGTATCATTCTTTTTCAGAGCACTGATTTCCTCTTCCATAGCCTTTCTCCAATGATCTGTAGCGAGCGCTTCTTCAACTGTTTCTGGAATTTTAGTGCTGTAAAGTGTGGTATTGAAGGCCACAGCACTGTGAGATAGGTTTCCTTCTCCTGTTTCTTTAACTGGATATCTGGATCTTTTTGCCTCAAAATCTGGATCATACCTTCTTGGAGGAACACCTCGTGTTGACCTAGGTGGTAAAACATAGGGCAGTTGTTCCCTGTTCTCCTGGGTATCCTGAGATACTTCCTCAATGCCTGAAACCTCAACCTCATCCACAATTGAATCATCTATAATATCAAGACTGTTATCCAAACTACTAACCTGATGATCAGACAGAATTGGTAATGGCGATGAGAGCTGAGGCTGCACAACTTGGAGAGAAGGAGCTTCGGTAGCATCACCTACTTGTTCTTTCTGGTCAGATTTAGACTCGGACTGGACAGGAGTAGACTCAGTTTGGACAGGACTAATGAGCCATCTGAGATCGTCATCTAACTTCTCCCCCTGACATCGAGGATGGTGATAGTAGAAAGTACCCTCGAGGAAGTCACAATCCATAGTAGTATGTACCTGTCTGGTTACCGGGTCATAACACCGATACCCCTTTTGGTTCCTCCCATAACCCACAAAGACACATTTACTAGCTCGTGGTTCAAACTTATTACGGACCCGTCGAGGACGGTGTACGAATACAATGGACCCAAAAATACGTGGTGACAAGGAGTGAGAGAAAGGTAACTGGTGAAAGGACTGAAAGGTAGCGATTGGTGTCTGATAGTCCAGGCTTTTTGTGGGTAGACGATTGGTAAGATAATTAGCGGTGGCAATCGCCTCCGGCCAAAGATAGGTAGGCACACAAGAGTCTAACATAAGAGCACGGGTCATTTCAAGGAGTGTTCGGTTTTTTCTTTCGGCTACCCCGTTTTGCTGTGGTGTGTCAGGACAAGATGTTTGATGGATCAAGCCTTTGGTATTGAAAAAGTTATGCATATTATGGTTAACAAATTCTCTACCATTATCTGATCGGAGAATTCGGGGTTGGGCTCGGAATTGGGTACACACCATGTTATAAAATTCAACAAACACCTCATACACTTCAGATTTATGTTTAAGAAAATATATCCAACTCATGCGTGTACAATCATCAATAAAAACCACATAATATATATAACCACGAATACCAACAACCGGAGCAGGGCCCCAAACATCAGAATGAATAATCATAAAAGGAATATCAGCTTTATTCAAACTACTATGATAAGAATGTTTGTGACTCTTTGCCAAAATGCATGTTTCACATTTAAAACTAGAATTATTTTTAACTAAGGTAGGGAAAAGTTTCTCTAAATACCCAATAGACGGATGCCCCAGTCGCCTATGCCATGTCCGTAATTTCTCCGAATCTGACCCATGAACAAGAGTAGCGTTGCCTTTGTGAAACTCCTCATCCAGGTAGTACAGACCATCTTTCTCAATACCACGCGCAATGATTCGTCCTGTCTGAACATCCTGCACAATACAACAGTCAGGTTTCATAAGAACAGTGCAATTGAGATCCCTCGTAAGCTGACTGACAGATAATAATTTATGAGAGAGGTCAGGGACGAGCAAACAATTTTGTAAGGTGAGGTTATTTATGAACGAAATAGCTCCGGTCCCTTTTACTACAATTCCTTCCCCACTTGCAGTTTTAATTAAATTTTTAATCGGCTTATCACACGTTAAAAAATCAGCGGGGTCATATGACATTGTATCTGTGGCACCGCAATCAAAAATCCATCCTCGTGCATAAGTAGATAACGCGTGTGAAATAAAACAAGAATTAAAAAAAGGATTAAAACCCGTGGGACCCCCTTTTTGCTTGTAAATGGGTGAAGTAAAAGGGGCCTTAGTGGGACCCCTTTTTTTCTTGTAAAGGGGCGAAAGAAAAAGGTCATCTTGGGCCTCCTTTTTTTCCTGCAAAATTAAAGGAGGTGGGACCCCCTTGTTTCTTGAAATATGCGTGTGAGCTTTGTTTCTTGCAGGTAAATAATGCATGTGACCCTCTGCAAAATCACATGGGACCTCTGCAAAGTTAAAAGAAATAGATGTGGGATCCCCTATTTTATAATATAAGGGACGGCCCATTTTATTTTCCAACCTCAATTCATTTGCAAACCCTATTTTATTTTTTGGGGCGCCATTAGTGAGAAGTTCTCTCTCTCTCATTTCTTTAAAAATCTGTCCGCCATTATGAGGAGAGAGTATCTCCCTCTCATCTCCTTTCATACCTGCTGTACTATTTAGAGCAACTCCTTCTTGTTCTTCATTGACCTCAACTATGGCTGCCTTGCCGGTTTTTCCGGTGCCATTTTTCTCGGTGTACCTTCTACCCTTCTTCTTAGTATCCGGCCACCAGTCCGGATAGCCTACTAATTTGAAACATTCTTCTTTGGTGTGTCGCACACCACCACAGTGGGTGCATTTGAGGTGGCTCCTTTCGTCATCCCGCCGGTAAGTTTTACTTTTGACGGAAAAACTTCCTCCTATATCAGTCGTGGGGTCCGGATCTGCTGTGGGCTTCATTATTCCACGCCGTTTTGCCTCTCTTCTGATATTGGCATACGCTTCTTCCACCGATGGAAGAGGATCTTGTATGAGCAGATCCCGTTTGTCTTTGTCGAATGATTCATCCACTCCGGCCAAAAACTGGTATAGTCGGTTTTCTTGGATTATCCGATTATATGTGGTGATATCTGTGGGATCCCTCATTGGGTTAGGTTGTCTTCTATCAATCTCCTTCCATAGTGCAATGAGTTTACTGTAATAATTTTCTATGGAGTCACTACCTTGTTGAATTTTGTTTGTTTTGACCGTTAGATCAAAAATTTGTAACCCGTCTCTTCCACTGCTATACAGGGTTTCGATTCCTTCCCATAATGTCTTGGCTGTTGGAAAATCGAGAAACTGATTTACCAGATCTCCGTCTATGTTCTCGAGAATCCATGAAATCACCATAGAATCGTGCCGGGTCCACTGGTTGTACTCCGGGTCCTCCTTGGTTGGTGGTTCGGCAGTGATGTGACTGAGCCGACCACGACTTTTGAGAGCCAGGTGCAGCAACCTGGACCATGTTGTATAATTCTGGTGGTTTAGTTTTTCGGATAAAGACACAGATTGTGGGTTTGTTCCTGTTTCAATGGGCAACTTATTGGTGTTTAACTGTGAAAACAGTTGCAAGAGTTGGCCCATTGTTACAGGCTGGTCTGGGTTAACGATGGTCTTGGGGTCAGACTCCATTCTTCTCGGTTTTTTTTTCGGCTTAACAGGTATTTTTGGTAGATGATGAGACAGCAAAAACGACTCAGAATCGTTGCTGCTCTGATACCATGATAAATTAAGACTCAAAGTTTAGAGCTTGAAAATATTTGGTTTTTGTATTCTGATGATTTTCATTAAACAAAAGTAAGGCTATTTATACAAGTACTGGATTTCGGTTTCTCCTAAAAAATAGGAACCACTAACCCACTTTCTAACCCACTATCTAATTATAATTAGAAAATAACTGACTTATGCTAAATATAGAAAAACTGACATTCTAATTCCTAACAAAAGTCATTTTATATAAATGCAACATATATATACACGTACAAAAAATTTTGATTAACTCATTATCCACACACACCCGGTTAGCAAAAAGATTATCTTTGTTTTTGTCCTTGAATAAAGCTAATTGGAATTCCTCCTGCAACCACAATCAACGAAACATATCTTAGACAATTTTCACATGAATTAGCAATTATTCCCCATAAGCCAACATATACTCCCTCCTATTCAAATTAATTATCCACTATGGGTTTGGACCGGATTTTAAGAAAAAATGGTAATGGGTGGTAGTGGGGTATTTTAAGTGATTATAATAATTAAAAAGGTGGTAGTGGGGTATTTTAAGTGATTATAATAATTGAAAAGGTGGTAAATGGGGTTTTATTAAATAATATAAGTTGGGGTAGTTGGGGGTATTAAGGTAAAAAGTTTTGCCAAAAATAGAAATTGGACAAGTAAAGAGACTTTACCAAATAAGGAAAGTGGACAATTAATTTGAATAGTAGGGAGTAATAGGTAAGTTCTAATGGTTTCAAAATCTTGGTAGATACTTACACCATATGATGCCTAACAAGTAGGGGCGGAGCAAACAATTCTAAGGCCCTGTTGATTATTTATAGATTTCGAAAATTGAGCCCTTTTATAGTTAAAAAAATTAACAAAATAAAAGTTTAATACAATTTATATTTCTTAAACTTAAATTAGGTTGTTAAAAATTAAACTTTCTTCTCTAACTAATAAATTGATGACTAATAATAAAAAGAGTAAAAGTTTAAAAGGTTGAAAAATTAAAAATAATTTATTGATTATTTTTATAAATTAAGTTAGTGATAATTGATATTTGATGAATGTGTAAACATTAAATAAGGTAAGAAAAAATATTTGGAAAATTAAGAGTTGTTATGAAAAGAGAGAAAAATGTAATTAATAAGTTTTGAACATATGACCATTGATATATTAAGTTAAACTGTTACCACCTACTCTACTACAATAATATGTTATTCTACAATAATTTTTTAATATGAGGTCCCTCTAGGTTCGGGGGCCCTGTGCGGTTGGGGACCTCGCATGGGCCCAGAACCGCCCATGCTAACAAGTAGCTAAGAATAATAATATGACAAAGGATTAACACACATAAGTCACGAACTATGAGAATATACTCAATGCAACCATGTGGTCTCTTTCTCAACACAAAAGCATAATTAATAAGATTGAAGTAAAAAATACCTTGCTTAAACAATTCGAACAACGCTTCAACTTCACTTACACTAACTGAAAAAAGGAAAAGGCATATTAGTACTTCAGAATTGTAACACACCAAATAGTGTTTGGCACTCGGCTTTTTGCTTAGCTTTTTGGTTGGCTTTTGACTTTTGGCTTGTTGGTTGGTCAAACAACCAAAAAAAGTGTTTGGTAAATGGCTTTTAAAGCAGCTGAAAAGCTGGCTTTTAAGCCAAAATGAAAAGCTGCTCCAGCTAGCTTTTTGGGTTGGATTTTAGCTTGTTGGCCATCTTTTTCTCTAATAAACAGCCAACAGTCAACATTCAAATTTACCAAACATCTCCACAAACAGCTAGCTTTTTAAGCTAGCTTAAAAGCCAATAAAAACAGCCAACATTTCCAGCTGGTCAAACAAGCCAACTAAAAAAGCCAACCGCCAACAGCCAACAGCCAATTGCCAAACACCCCATACAATACAGGATTTATGTAACTATGCCATGTAGGAATTCTCAAGTTAAGTCTTTGGATCCTTTTTAAAACATCAATTCCAAAACCCCCACTTCCCATCATACACATTTTTCATTCGAATTAGGCATGATGATGCCTAACAAAGACAATATGAAACAATTTGGAGAAAACATGTTCATAAACATGATCTAAAAGCCTAAAACTAAAAGGTAACCGAAAGTGATGATAAAAACATATATGGAGGAGCTTACAAGCAGTCTCGGCAGATAGACAGACAGGGTCTTCATGTCCAGGACATTGCTTACATGGAGTAGAAGATAAGCACCCCATTTTTAAGAGAAACAACCCACCCACTTCAAGGACCTTAGAGGCTTTATCTTGTTCACTACATTACCAATAAAAATAAAACCATCTCAACCTTACCAATTACAAAAAAAATTTAAGCATAAATGGACATTTAGTGAAAGAAAGAACAACAAATTTAAAAATATAAATAAATGAGTTATAGTATATGAATAATAACACTTTTCCAAAAAAAGTGGATGAATGTAGTATTTATCCATAATAATTCAATACAGTATAGAGAAGCACCTGCAATCAAAGTTGTTAAAATCGTGATTCTACTTAGAATCGTTTGGAGAGGTAGAATCGAATCGTAGAATCGTACAATTCTACAAATAAACATAAAAATAATAAAATATCTAGTTTCTTATCATTATATTCAAACGTTTAAATTTATGAATTAAAGTTTCTTTGACTTTATTTTAAAGAATATAACGAAAACTTTACAATAATTAGTTTAAATCTACATACCGATTAAGAATTTTGTTTTCAAAAAAAAATTTCATAATGGAAAATTTGAAATTTAAATGTATATGTGAAAGAGATTAGTAAAATATGGTATATAAGAAAAATTAAAAATAATTCATACTATATTAGTAGAATCGGATCGTTAAATCTTAAAATCGCAGAACCGTGTTATGATTCTACCTCTAAAAATTTTATTCCAACTAGAATCGTAATATTCTACAACTTCAAGATTTTAACTGCGATTCAAATTGCTCGCTTATTTTTGGATCGTAAAATCGTAAAACCGTAGATTAGAATCGCGATTTTAACAAACATGCCTGCAATCCATTACTGTTGACAAAAAACATTCAATTGTTCAACCATTTCCAAATATTAATATCTTCCCTCTAAAGATATTCCATATCCATTGTAAATCTTTATCCAACACAAAACTTATCAAACATTAAAAAAAACAGTTTTTCAAAATTCAATCACCAGATGCAATAAAAAAAATTGAAAATGGAAAACCAAATCATAATCCCATCTTCTATTATTTTTCACCCAAATCCAACATTTTGAAACTGAATCACCTAAAAATTAAATTTAGAAAATAACTTAAATATAGAGTATATGATCAATCTACAAAACTAAAATAAACACAACATAAATCTATTCAAATTACAGATAACATGAATTTTACAAAGAAAAAAAAGTAACGACACACATTTATTTATTGTAAAATTTAAACAAACCCATTCCAAAAATGTAATCAAAATAAAAAAAACAAACAATGATTGAAAAATGAAACCCATTCACATTCACAAATCTAATCATAATTCTACAATGTGTAGAATTAACATTATCTTTTTTTAAAAAAGAAACCCCATATAATAAAACATTAACTAAATGATTACTTACAAATGAAAAGAAAATCCGCTGAAAAACAACAATAACAATGTCGAGATGCTACAAAAACAATCTTAGCTAATAATAAAGATTTAAATACACAAGTTTTCCTTCACTAATGAATAGGGGAAAGACTTGTGAACAACAAAAATTCGGACGGTTGTAAATTAGTGTGATAAAAGAAATGATCTAATGGCTGAAATTTATTTTGATTAGAGATAATTCTTTTAAAGCTACGAAAAAGGAGAAAAAAGAGTAAATACATGAGTGCATGCTTTAAATAGAAATAAAAGTCATGTCATTTTTAAATAATACTCACTCCGTTCTTTTTTTATTGTCTGTTATTGGGTCAACTAGCCCCAAATTTATGGGCTAAGTCAAGGGCCCAATAAACTCAGTCAACATCTTAACTCAGCCCACCTACGGGTGAAATTACTAAAATACCCCAAGGACAACCAACCAGGTCATTTATTGCTCTATAAATACCCGCATTTATTATCATTTATGGTACGCTTTTTCTCTCCCTAAAATTACTCTTCATCTCTCTAGTATTCATTACTCGTTTCACTTACCGACCACTGACTTGAGCGTCGGAGAGGCTTTCCGGGAAACGCCCCCGGACAAGCTAACTCTGTTCGTTTTGCAGGTATTCTGCCTGCGATCAAGTATTCAGACCCCTTCAAAATTCTTGAAGACTCTACCTTCCGGTCAGGGAGATTGACCCGATTTCTACGCAGAAACATTTGGCGCCGTCTGTGGGGAGAGAGAGATAAACACATTCCCTTACATTCACTTCCACAATCAAAAAGCCATGAATTCTAAGAAACACAAGAGCTAACACTAGTCCGAACACCATTATGCCAATTCTGTCTACGATCAGGATCAGAATGCTAATGTTCAGCCGCCTGACTTCATCATTAGGCAAGACTTGGATGCCTTTGCCGCGACAATCATTACCCGTTTTCAAGAGTCAATTCAGCAGGCAGTCAAGACTCTACCTTCCGGTCAGGGAGATTGACCCGATTTCTACGCAGAAACATTTGGCGCCTTCAGCCTCAACAACAAAGCATCCACTATTCTACTCGTCGTCAGACGGAACAAATCCCAACACTTCAAAGGGAGGCCCCTAACTTTTGGGCAGGGGATATCGCTGAAAGTCAGGAGTTGTCCCCACAACGAGAATATGTTCATGAACAAGTTAATCCTCAGGTTTTGGGAAGTCGACAAGTGCTGAACTCGGCCTTCTATCCTAGCCGGATTTCGAGAGGTCAAGTTCGGTATGAGAAGACACGCCAGGATCCTAACCGGATACCTAGGCAATTTGGAAGTTCGAGATTTGATGCCCGAGAAATTATCAACAAAAGAAAGCAAGAACAAGATGCAAAAACTTACCTTAATTTCCGAAGAGCGGGGAAGGGGTCAATAGATGAATCTTATCACAGCCCGCTTTACGAAGAAGAGTATGGAAAATATGATCACGGGAGGAGAGATGACCCCCACTCAGCCCCTTGCCATCTTCAAAACACCTCTCCCTGCCAGGATACTATCCGTTCCTAATCGGAACAAAGTAAAGGTACCCGCTGTTAAGTTGTTCGACGGATCTGATGACCCAGCCGAACACATTGCATCTTACCGTGCCCATATGGAAGTAAGTACTACTTGTGAGGCAATGTTATGCGAGTTTTTCCCCTACTACCTTATCAGGGCTGGCACTAAACTGTTACACGTCCCTACCACCTGGGAGTGTAGATGGTTTCGCCGCTCTTAAAACTTTATTCCTTGATCACTTTGTCGCTTCCAAAAGGCATAAGAAATCCAATCTACACTTGACGTCTGTAATACAGAAGGAGGGGGAGTCTGTCACCTCTTATATTCAAAGATTTCATGAAGTTTTATCTATTCCCGGGGCCACTAATGCAACCGCGGTCCCTGCCATTATCAATGGTGTGAGAATATTCAAGCTGAAGTGGAAGTTACTAGAACATGATATCATCACATGTTCAGATGCCATGGACATTGTCCAACGATTCATTTGGGCATCAGACATCTGCCCGCCCTTAGATTCAAAAAAGAAAAAAGACAAGTCTGCGAGATTTAGGGCTCATTAGCCCAAGTGTCCTTGGGGCTTATTAGCCCCTCACTCAGGAGCCGGACACCTCAGGAGGAGGTTGGCTCAATCTATTCGGCACCTGGCTTACTCGGAAGAAGCCAAACACCTCAAGAAAGAAGGTGGCTCCCCTATCCGGCCAGTCATGTACTCGGCCATGTGGCAAGTATTCGGCCCTTCCTGGGATGGACTCCTTAGGGGTCCGAATACATTTTGTCCTACACTTAGCTAACTTTGCCTAAGTATGAAATATAAGAAGGAGCCGGACACCTCTGGGAGAGGTTGGCTCCCCCTATTCGGCCAGTCCTATACTCGGCCAGAAAGGAGCCGGACACCTCTGGGAGAGGGTCCGAATGCATTCTTTCCATGCTTAGCTAACGACTAAGTATGAAGATTAAGAAAGGAGCCGGACACCTCTGGGAGAGGGTGGCTCCCCCATATTCGGCCAGTCAAGTACTCGGCCATGTGCAGTATTCGGCCCCTCCCTGGGATGGACTCCTTAGGGGTCCGAATACATTATCCCACCACTTAGCTAACTTGACCTAAGTATATATGAAACGTGAAGAAGGAGCCGGACACCTCAAGAAGGGGGTGGCTCCCTTATATCCGGCCAGTCATGTACTCGGCCATGTGGCAAGTATTCGGCCCTTCCTGAGATGTACTCCTTAGGGGTCCGAACACATTTTCTCCTACACTTAGCTAACTTTGCCTAAGTATGAACGACAGGAGCCGGACACCTCAAGGAAGAGGTTGGCCCCTCCTATTCGGCCAGTCCAGCGCTCGGCCACGTGAAGGTACTCGGCCACTCATTGGGATGGACTCCCTAGGTGTCCGAATACATCTTACTACTTAGCTAACTTCGCCTAAGTATGAACAACAGGAGCCGGACACCTCAAGGAAAGAGGTTGGCCCCTCCTATTCGGCCAGTGCAGCGCTCGGCCACGTGAAGGTATTCGGCCACTTATTGGGATGGACTCCCTAGGTGTCCGAATACATCCCACCACTTAGCTAACTTCGCCTAAGTATGAACAACAGGAGCCGGACACCTCAAGGAAGAGGTTGGCCCCTCCTATTCGGCTGGTCCAATACTCGGCCACGCGAAGGTATTCGGCCACTCATTGGGATGGACTCCCTAGGTGTCCGAATACATCCCACCACTTAGGTAACTTTGCCTAAGTATGAACGACAGGAGCCGGACACCTCAAGGAAGAGGTTGGCCCCTCCTATTCGGCTAGTCCAATACTCGGCCACGTGAAGGTATTCGGCCACTCATTGGGATGTACTCCCTAGGTGTCCGAATACATCCCACCACTTAGCTAACTTCGCCTAAGTATGACTCCTTCCATGGATGAACTCCATTTGGGTTCGAACTAGCCGGAATCTAAGGCCACCATTGAGCATGACCCTAACCGAGTCCAAATGAAATTTGATGCTAAGGAAATCTTATAAGTCGGACTCTTGGGAGTGGACTTGCTCGAGAGATCCAACAGTCATTCAACTTTTTCAAAAGCTTGTTACACAACTTGTGGTTCATTAGCACAAGTAGATCACACAAGTCAAATTGATCCGGAAATGGATTTTCTCGAGAACCAAATGTTATTTGGTCCGTATAAAGTTTCCCTACCATTCAACTTATTCGGACTTATTATTACAAGGAGATCATGTATATCGGATTATTGGCTCCATAAGGTACTTATTATTACTCAGCTCCATTGGGCATTAGGGAGATTCAGCTCCTTGAAAGCTTTCTACTATTTATAATCGGCTTTACAAAATGCTCATAAACATCTGGGGCTAATTAATGGGTTGTCCTACTATGAGAGGTGGAAGAATTATCAATGTTGATGATCATTTGGCAAAAGCTTCATATATTCGATCGTCCCCGCCTAGAATAATAGCCCAGTAAAGATATGGCAAATGATTTTAATCGGCCATTCTAATGATTTGTGAGAGGCCATATAAATCGGACCTCAAATAAGGGGCCCTCAAATGAGCTTTGGCATGTCTACAATTAAGCTAGACTTTGTAAAAGGGGTTCTCACCACCATCTTCCAGCTATTCGGCTCAAGAATTAATAATGACAATCAACTCATCCATGTCATACGATGGGTCAAACTCCTAGTGAAAGGGGGTCTCTAGATGGAAGGTAACACCTGATGTTCGACTCCGAATTCACCAAAAAATTCAACATTATTCATAAAGGTTTGTATATGTAGAATGGTGACCCACCCATGGAGTCCGAATCTCCTCATATTTAACTCACCCCCTTCTAACAATAAAAATATTTTGGATGTCGATGTCGGCATCATGCTAAGTCAAGATCCGAATCACTCCTTTGATATAGCATATACACAGTACTGCGTGTGTAGTCCGAGAACAGAGACTTTGTTAATAATAATAATTAAAAAAAAAAAAAAAAAAAAAAAGAGAAGAAAAGTATCATGTTGCTGTGAGCTTTACCAACGTCTCAATCAAAATGATCAAGGGTATATTGCTAAAATTGGGTATTCGGCTTCCTTCACCCAGCCACCTCTTTTCTTATTCATAAAAACGTCCGAATACCATACTGAGATAACAAGCCGAATACTTCCATATTGTCATATCAATTCGGCTCCAAGTTTGACCGGTTTTTTATGTCTCGTAGCCGTATATATCATACATGATCTAACTGAGTCGGACCCTAATGGGAATATTTCCTCAAAAGAGTCCGAGTTCCATATATAACCATCACGCCGCTACATTGTCTTTGATCATCATCGTCACTTCTATACTCCGAGTCCGAGTCCGAATCATCAATGGTACATGCAAACTACACACCTACTTGATGGTTCCTTGTTCTTTGAAGTTATTCGGCTCTATTAACGTCGACGTGATTCGGCATCTTTGTCTTCTTTAAAAAGATCATCACAGGGGTGTTATCACTGTCACCATGTTTTAAATATGCCGAACCCGAATTTTTCGTAGTGCTTTTCTCTTTCTTCTTGATATTTTAGCTATATGAGGTTGTCTCCCTCATGATACATTAGCTGTATGAGGTTGTCTTCGATCATCATCATCAACACTCTCGTGCTCCGAGTTCGAGTTTGTTAATAGGAGTTTATCATCGACGTGATTCGGCATCAGTCATCTTTAAAGTAATTTAAGTAATTTGGCACCCTTGTGGGATGAATAAAGGAGCCGAGTCCAAGCCTTTTCAAATGATTACCTCCAATTCGTGATACACGGGCTGCGCTCGATCCTTATCAATAACATTTATTCGGCCTTCATTTTTCTTAATCAGATGGAAGAGACACAATTTTTAGAGCTTGATAGGCGTTATTTGCTTGCTGCCCATACCATTACTGCTTCCATGATTCGGGAATGAGTTGATATTCGGCCGTAGGTATTCGGCCGCTAAAGAGTTTATATTCGGACTCCTCAAGTCCTAAAGGAAAGCTCCCGTACTTGGCGGACGCCTCATGTGAATAAGGTGCCTCTATTCGACCGGCCGGGTTGTCATTAAGAATGAAAGGTATTCGGACACCTCAAGGCAAAGGAGGCGCACTTAATTAGTTTTTATTCGGCCATCTATGCTACGAATGTGCCGAGTCCGAGCTCTTCCTGCCAGTAGCTTCCTCCAGGTTGTATTGGCCGGGTTGTCTATTTCATATCATAATTCATCATCTCAAAGCTTACCAAGTGCTCATAATAAGCTGCTTCCCACAAATACTACTTTCATGCCTGCTCTTGAAGGCAGGTGCTTGGTTTTTGCTGATTTTTATTGAAATTCGATGCTAATATCAATTCATCTAACATTTATATGCATGATGGTATTTCATTTTTAGTAAATGGTGGAGAATTTATTAAATACACTTCATGGCCGATAATGAATGGAAGCAAGCTGGCAACAATTTTAGAAGCTATTCGGCTATTCAGCTTGCAGCCTATTTCTAGATGTTATTTGGCCGGGTTGTCTATTTCTTGATTTGCCGAATAATAATTCCAAATTCAGGACTCTAATGTTATTCGGCTATGTAGCTTGGGCGTATTTTAAGTTTTTCTTTGGCCTCTCTACGGACTAAATACATTTCGTATGTCAAGAGTTAAATTTATATTCCAATCTGTATGATCACGTACGAATCTTCGAGATCACAAATTAGCCAAGTCGAGTAATTCATCTCAATATAAAGAAAGGTTCGATATAATAACTCGACCCTCGCAAGACGAATTCCTACGAGGGTCAGATTTAGTCAAGTATTTCAACTTGGGGCTTATTAGCTACTATTATGTAAGTCAGACTCTCTGGGCATATAAAAGTCCACGTTATTCGACACCCTGCTTTATTCGGAAGGTGCTGGGCTTTAATCGGCCCCTTCCATGGATGGACTCCATAGGGGTCCGAGTTTTGTTTCAAACTTGGGGCTCATAAGCCCAAGCGTTTTTGGGGCTCATTAGCCATCAACCAGGGTGCCCCTATTCGGCCCCTAACTGTATTCGGACACCCCCTGATGAGGGAAGGGTAACCTATTCGGCCCATATTGTAATCAGACACCTCGAAGGTAGGGGATGTCCCTATTCGTCCAATCACGTGTTAGACCCGTAACTGGTACTCGGAGTCTAATTCAAGGCCGCCACTCAATTACATAATTAAGTCATCCAAGAGGCTCCATATTTTCGATCTTCGGTTTCTTCCGCACAAAGCCCGCCAACGCTCGTGCTAAGACGCCCTTTGTGCGTGGGGCTAATGTTATTGGGTCAACTAGCCCCAAATTTATGGGCTAAGTCAAGGGCCCAATAAACTCAGTCAACATCTTAACTCAGCCCACCTACGGGTGAAATTACTAAAATACCCCAAGGACAACCAACCAGGTCATTTATTGCTCTATAAATACCCGCATTTATTATCATTTATGGTACGCTTTTTCTCTCCCTAAAATTACTCTTCATCTCTCTAGTATTCATTACTCGTTTCACTTACCGACCACTGACTTGAGCGTCGGAGAGGCTTTCCGGGAAACGCCCCCGGACAAGCTAACTCTGTTCGTTTTGCAGGTATTCTGCCTGCGATCAAGTATTCAGACCCCTTCAAAATTCTTGAAGACTCTACCTTCCGGTCAGGGAGATTGACCCGATTTCTACGCAGAAACATTGTCCTATTTGAAGATTTCACACAAATTAAGAAAGGTAGAATCTTTGTAGATGATGGGTATTATTTATTAGATAGTGGTGTGAATTAAAGATTGTATTTAAGAAAAGTAGAATCTTTTGTAGATAATGGGTATTATTTTATTAGAATAGTGGTATGAATTAATGATTGTATTGGTATTATGAGAGAGAAATGAGGGTTAAATGAGTGATAAAAGAGAGTATATGGAAGATAAAAACTTTCAAAAATAGAAAAGTATTCTGAATAGGACAAACTTTTGAAACTGCCCGTCATAGTAATGTGGACAAACTTAAAAGAACGGAGGGAGTACTATTTTAATCAGGGCCGGTCTTGAGATAATAGGGGCCCGGGGCGAAAAATAATTTAAGGGCCCTAACTATATCATTCCTTCGTCCTATATTACTTGCAATTGATGATGTCAATTCTTTAAATAAAATGTCGCTATCAGTGACGAAAGAAATATAAAATATAGATAAAAAAATTTAAAATCTACAATGTAGGAAAAGAAATACTCCATAAAGTATGCATCAATACATAATATAAAATCAAGCAAAAATATTTTTAAGAGTAATTTTTGATGCAAAAACACTAATAACAATGTCTAAATCAAGAAAAGCTTTCTTGTACTAATAATTGCAAAACAAAAGTAATAAATCTGCATTATATTGACAAAGATAAGACAAAAAACACGATTTAAAAATGGGTGCACAACTTAAAATCCACTTATTTCCGCAATCAATAAAATATTTTTATTAGAATTTTATAATTTTATTTATCATCAAATAGCGAAGAAAAAATATTAAATATTCACAATTTAGGTCAAAACCAATAATATAAAATTAGTCAAATGTATTAAAATAGAAGGAAATAAATAGAAAAAAATTATATATTTAGGGAAGTAGTCATACATGACACAACAAGTAAACCAACAAGAAAACTAAAAATATCATAATTGTAAATAATATTTGCGTTTTGTGTTCTTTCAAAAAAAAAATATTTGCGTTTTGTGTGTAGTGCCTTTCTGTTTGCTAATTACAGCAATAATTCTTTGTTTAAAAATAGCAAACGCTGAAGCATATCATTAATGTTGACACGGCTTGATGGGTGAACGCTTGATTCCTTCATATGTGATCTTGTGTTCGATTCCTAGTAGAGATATTAAGTCAATTTTTTTGTGGGCCCTGGGCGTGGGCCCAGCTTGCCCTTGCTCAGGGTCGGCCCTGATTTTAATAAGATAAGAAAAAGTGTGCCGCTTCCAAGTGTGTTCGTGTATATCTCGCGTTAGTTTAGATTTAGACTTCAGAGTGGAAGCATGGCCAGGATTATCTTTCATTGCTCTAAATTTTTTAGAACATAAAAATTGTTTTTAATTTATAAAGTCGTATCATTTTGAATTAAATTTAGTTATTTTTTTATATTTTTGCTATTTTCTTATACGTTATTAATTTTTTATAAAAATATTAAAAATAAAAAATTATACTATTTGTTATGTTTTAAAATTTTAAAGGGTATTAATCTAACCTAATGATCCCTATGTACCATTTAATTTGCATTATTTTCTATTTTGATTCGTTCCACTTAGTTTGCATGTTTTCTATTTGTGGACTATGGCCCACCACTATTTTTAATCTTATCCATACATTTAAACTATTTTTTATGTTTATTAGACAATTCTTTCTCTTTCTCTTCTCTCTTATTATCATTATCCACCTGTTTTCTTAAAAAACAACAATTTTATCTTTGATTCAAACTATTTGGGATAGAGAGAGTAGGGCCTAAAAATCAACAATATTAAACAAAATGATTATTAAATTATAATCTACTATTATGATTATGATTATGATTATTATTATTATTATTTTTTTTTGGCAAAGTAACTTTTATAAAATACCAGAAAAACAGCCGAGGCTTACAAAAGTTCCAAAAGACTGAGAAGACGACCCAAACGTAGCTTCTGAGGGACAGACCCCTCGTCATTCGCTAGTCAAGGAAGTCGACTCCAAAAAAAGGAAAAATTTCCTTGATACTACAAATGTTACGTCCTAACATTTACAAAAGACTATGGGCCAATCTTGACCAAACGAATACTATACTAATTCATACATTAGATGACATACAAATCGATTCCAAAAAAATATCTGTGTAAGTAAGCATTCCAGGGCTCACTTACTACATCAGATACCCATATACAGTATGCAATACCAACAATATCAGCCTTCAAAATTCGACTCGGAGAAACCCACGGGTACCCAATCATCAAAAGGACCACATGAGCCAAATCGAGCTAGACAGTACAAGCAGCAGATTCAAACCAGAGATCCTAGATTGGGTTGTGAGCCTTACCCTCTGAATCTTAACTGCGAATGCAGTTCATGAATATCAGCAAAATTCAAAAAACGCACATGTCTTCGCACTAGTACAGGGGCTAACAGCTCTACTCCTGATTGAAGAGGCTAATGGACAAACCAACTAGGGGAGGGGGGAACCAAATGTACCCACTTCACACTACCTCCACCTAAATTGAGGCTTCATCCTCTCTAGACATCAAAGGTGTCTTTTGGTGCATCCTAATCAGTGAGCCACCCCCATGATGAGAGTAAAGCTTAGGAAGAAGAGCTGGACCCAATACAACACTTAGCACGGCATCACGAGTCACACTAGTACATAAACAAAAAACCAGCATAAAACCAGTACATATATAAGTCACACCAGCACTATAATCAACAATTACCACTCAGCAATTCTCTATCATTACCATTCAATATATAGAGGCACTATAATCAACATACGAGTCACCAAAACGAAGAACAAATCTTAAACACAAACCTAGCAGCAAGCTATCTATTTAGCTGATTTGCATATGAAACCAAGCTACAAAATGGCAAAGCAATCCAGCCTCACCATACCCCAATATACTCTGCAATGCCAAACCAGTATCTGTCTCCCCAGGCCAAGGATTGGGAGCAACATTCAGATAAAAGGAATGGCAATCCAATTTGCTATCCTTAGAGACAATCTGCAAATGTGCAGTTCAACTATTGAAAGGAGATAAGGAGTAGCAACCAAATTGCTACCCTCTAGAGACAAAACTGCAGTGAGCAGTTCATTTGAAAAATCGATTCAAGCCCAAACAGGGAAGCTATCAATCACCATCACATCGCATAGCACCCAAGGCCACATAGGTGAGAATCTCCATCGCAGCCCCCGAGCAGAGCTTCGAACTAGGTCTCACGTTTCTCCAGACATCTTTAATGGAGGTTGAAACTAGGGTTCAACTTACCTAGACTTGGAGACTTGGACCCATTAGAAATACAGTGTCAAGAATAGAAATCGAACCTGGAAATTCGATTGCCATACCATTGGACACCCATAGATCTGGGTTTATGAGGACCTCACGCGTGCCATGGAATGGTCCAAAATTGGGACGAAAAAACCAGAGCCCATCTTTCAATTATGTATACCGATACATTTAGATTCACCAGATTCAAAGTTTTAGGTTTGATTTTGGATTTTAGGGTTCACCAGATTCAAAGTTTTCTGAATTGGGATCCCAAAAACCCGACTTTGAGGTGATAAACTCACTTATGGAGTTTAGGAAGAAAAGCAGATACTAGCAAGCCCAATCTCGCCCTTCTCGGAGGTCGACCTCTCCTCCTGCCTGCCATGGCGGAGCAATGGAGGTCGCTCAGCAGAGAGGAAAGTTTAGAGAGAGAAAGTAGTGAGATGGCTGCTCTTTCGTTTATTATTATTATTATTATTATTATTATTATTATTATTATTATTATTATTATTATTATTATTATTATTATTATTATTATTATTATTATTATTATTATTATTATTATTATTATTATTATTTTGGCAAATATAAATCTTTTTTATTTACCAGAAAAACGACAAAATACATCAAGGCATGGAAACTCGCATCCCTTATTTGCATCAGTGTGGAATCAAGGACCCACTCTTCATGTGCATACGAGGAATTCGAGGCCAAAGAAAGCCGAAATACATATAACGACTATAAGTTCAAAGTTGTACAAAGATGCTAATAATAAAAAAACAAGACACTGCTCAGCTATACCAACTCAAACAAACAAACAGTATAGGGCGACAAAGAGAACTTTTTTTTTTAAACTTATTTTTTAAAGTATTTGGAAATATAAGAGCCATCCCAAACTAATTTGAAAAATAAGCTTCAAACAAAATCGCTCCTAGAAGCAGCGATTTCCTACCCTATTGGGCTGGAAGATGGGTTTTGACCATTTATGAAAGTCGCTGTATGGAAGGGCGTTTTTAGCCTTGAGTGAAATCGTTCCTAGGAGCAGCGATTTTCCTTGAATGCACTGTCGACGGAAATCGCTGTAGCAATCAGCGACTTTATCTGATTTTCCTTTTGATTTTTTTTGTGTATTTTTCTTAGAAGAAGAACTATGAAAAACTACAGACCAAGCAAGGCGAGCAAGAAACGAAGAACGGAAGAAGTTTATGAATTATCAGCTAAAATCTGTGTTCTTTGCTTTTTTTTTGGCATATTGTTTTTATCTATAAGCCGTCTTCAACCTTTGGCCATCACGACCTCGAGCCGATGTTTGCTACTGTTCATCATCTTCAACAATAGAAACTCACATGTTTGATTGAAAGCATACACCATTTAAGAATCTTAATCAATTTAATTGAAAGAAGTTAGAACAAGAGATACAAGAAAAAATGTATAATCAGTTCATGGAGTTCTTTGATCTCCACCTTAGTGTTCTTGCCACTCCAACCGTACACACTAAGATATATTCAGAAAAATAAGAACAAAAATATAAATGAATATATGTTAGCTTGTATACTCTTTGATTGTACTTTAGGAACTTCATTAACATTCGACCCATATATTGAACGATGGAAATGAGTCTACTCCCTCAAATTTCACTAAGCTCCGGCAATCTTCAACTTCAACCTGAATTTTACAACATGGTTCTTCTTTAAAGAAAAACACAAAAAAACAAAAATTAAATCAGACAAAATCGCTGTTTGCCATAGCGATTTTTGTCAACAGTAAAATTGCTTAAACACCGACTTACTTTAATTCATAAAACTACCCATGAAAATCGCTGCTCCTAGGAGCGATTTCTCTCAAAGCCTAAAACCCAGACTCCAGCCCAATAGGGTAGTAAATCGCTGCTCCCATGAGCGATTTTGTTTGAAGCTTATTTTCCAAATTAGTGTGGGGTGGCTCTTATTTTTCCAATTACTTTGGAAAATAAGCTTAAATTAAAAAAAAGTTCCAACAAAGAACCCATCAAAAAAACCAGCATGCAGCATTTATGCACCAACATATCAGCATCAGTATCAAAAAATCAGTAGCACAGGCAGCCACATAGGCCAAAGCAGCATCAAAGCATCTCAGCATCAGCAAATACAAATTAGTAGTATCATAGCACTCCATACAGCCCCAAATCAGATTGCATCAGGAAGCCAACAGGCTGCAGAATGTAGGCAATATTAATAAATTTATATAACCTTGGGTAGAAGTATACATATGACATACCCATATAAAAATTATATGTTCAAAATTTAAACAACATCAGTAATAAACCAATTAAAGAAAATATCATAAAGACTAACTTGAATCATGCACAAATACATAGAAATAATTCTACACATGAAACAAAATAATGCAACATATACTTTTGTTAAGAACAACATGCAATAATATACTTTATATTTTAATTAACTTTATTGTTAACTAAACATGGATCATGCAACATTTTTAAATCAAATCACTCAAAAAGTGAAACATACATCAATAACAAAAACATTATTGAACTTGGTCAAAGATAACCAATCATAACACATGATGCTCAACATGCATGACAAAACCATCTTGTCATACAAAACATGCAAAGATCACTACAAAAATTTTGCAAACCAGCGACTCAGTTTAGCGACTACACGTTTTTAGTCGGTATTTCCGACTAAAATACCGACTAAAACGTTTTAGTCGGCAATACCGACTAACTTGCGACTAAAATAGAATGGTAGCAAAGTTCAGACTAACTTGCGACTTAGATTTTATTCGCCATTTTTTCCGACCAAAAATTTAGTCGCTAGTTAGTCGCCAAAAAAAAAAAAAGAAAAAAATACAGCAAAAAACGTTTTATTTTGTCCGACTAAACTCCGACTAAAATTGGGTCGTTAGGTAGTCGGAGACATCCTGATTTTGTCTATAAATACCCCCCCCCCCCCCCCCCCCCCCCCCCCCCCGCGCGTCATTTTTCATTTGCACCTTTCTCTCTTCTCTCTATAATTCATCTGTTATTCTTTTGTCACTCTCCTCCTTACACTCCTACTTGAGTAAAAATTAAGTAGGGGTGGGGGTGGAGGGTGACAAGTTGAAAAACAAAAAATAAACGGTCTCGAAATATTAATAAAACGGTTCAATCATAATAAAAATATGGCAAATTAAAATTTAATATTGATCTTGGAGCTGCTAGACCTTTCAACTTTATCATGTTTCTCACTTGCTCCGTTCTTCCTCGTACCCATACTCGAGGTTGTTTACTTAAGTGTGGGTTCGGGAAGAACGAGACAAATTGCGAAACATAAATTTAACAGTTCAATCGTATCAAAATTATGGAAAATTTTGATATTAAAGGTTTTTCATGTTTTTCACTGTATCCAACGTCTCTCCACGCGTACATGATTAATTTCAATCGGTGTACGCGTGGAGAATGGTGTTGGGTATAGTGATTAACATACATAAATTTGTTCTTCATTGTTCTTCACTGTATTCTACCCCTCTCCACTCATACATGGTTAATTTCAATCGGTGTACGGGTCGAGAAAGGGGTAGGATATAGTGATTAACATAAATTTAATGGTTGTTTTTAAGCAAATGAGACTTGCCCCAAATTTGTTCTTCACTGTATCCCACCCATCTCCACTCGTACATGGTTAATTTCAATCGGTGTACGTGTGGAGAAAGGGGTGGGATATAGTGATTAACATAAATTTAAAGGTTGCCCCAAATTTGTTCTTCACTGTATCCTACCTCTTTTCAACTCGTACATGGTTAATTTCAATCGATGTACGAGATGATAAAGGGGTAGGATATAGTGATTTACATAAATTTAATGGTAGTATTTTGTTGTATAAAAAAAATACTAATGAGCTTTTTTTTCACTATATCCTACGCTTCTTGACACGTACATGATTAATTTCACTCGGTGTATCAATCGGTGTACATGTCAAGAAGTAGTAGGTTATTGTGATTAACATAGCTATTTTTTCACTATATCCTACGCCGCTCTACTCGTACATGATTAATTTCAATCGGTGTACGAGTAGAGAAGGGCGTTGGATATAGTGATTAACTTAAATTTAATGGTTGTATTTATTGTATAGGAAAAAAATTTTAATGAGCTTTTTTTTCGTGCCGTTTTATTGTAATAATTATCAGTACTTAATCGAAATATATGTTCTTCTTACTTATTGTCCTGTATGTTTACTATAAAAATGTGTTAGAAACGCTTAAAATATGTTTCTCAAAAGTGTAGAAAATGAGCAACGTATTATTTGACTTATATTTGCTACTGAAAAAGAATATTTTTTGATTTGCAAGGCGTTGGTTTGCCCGATAGTGGTACTTACGGCCTATTCTACTACCTCTAGTTCATCATTAAGTGGCTCCCATTTGTTTTACGATATGAACAATGTCAAAAAACATATAGGAACTACTTAATGGTGAATTAGAGGGAGTATAGGTTGTAAAGTCCACTATTGGGCAGCTAACGCCATGCAATGAAAAAAATTTTCTTAGTAGAATCATAATAAGTAAATTTACGATGCTTATTTTCTACATTTTTGAGAAACATACTTTTAACGTTATCAATTTTTATAGTACATACGACGAACTAAGTAAGGAAAAACACAATTTCAACTTAGTACTAATAATTGTAAATCAAAATGGCCGGAAAAAAAGCTCATAAATTTATTTTTTTTAAGTTCTACCGACTAGCTTGCGACTAAATAGACAGTCGCCAACTAGTCGGTAAAGGGTGGTCTAATGGAACTTATTACCTGAGTATCCGTGTCAAAAAGGGTCAAATAGCACTTATTACCTGAGTATCGGTTAGAGCTGTTCAAAAGTGACCCGACCCGAAAATTCGACCCGAAAATTCGACCCGAAACTGAAATTAAACCGGCCCGAATATATCTTTCGGTTTTAGGTTTATCGAACCGATAATACCCGAATCGAAGTTGTATCCGAACAGGTTGACAACCGAAAATGGGAAAGCTGAACTCGAACTGTAACCGAGTTTTGTAACCAACACATAACCGTTAATCGAGATTACCCAAACCTAAAAATGACCGACCCGAGTCATATCCGACCCGAATCATGCTCGAAACCGAACTCGATCCGGCTAAAACCGACTTAACCCGAACGAATTTTAGATCGAATTGCTTAAATCTGAACCAATTTTTAACATAGAAGTATGATATACTTATACTCAAACATTTTATTAGTTAATCTAATAAATACATGATTTCATATATTTAGAGTTAATAATCAATGGTCAATGTTTATTTAACTACTTTTAATCATATTAGATAAAATTAATAGAACTTTATATTTTTAATTTTCGATCAAACATGTAAAAGTAACAAAGTAATAATGATCATTAATTGATTTGCATTTTAACTATTTTGTTTTTGATCGATAGTAATTAATAATACGTAGCCGAATTGTGTTTTCTAAAAAACCGAACCCGATTTGTACTCGACAAAACCGAACCAATTATTAACCGATGATAACCCGACACCGATTAACACTCGACCCGAGCTTCAACCGGCACCGAACCGATGCTAACCCGATAGCTTGAATAACTGATCTTTAACCGAACCGTGACTAACCGACCCGACACGAGTATGACCCGTCATAACAAACAGCCGAAAACATAACCGATCCGGAATACAACCGAACCGAATGACACCCGTCCGAAACCGGCCCGATCACCCGAATGAACACCTCTAGTATCCGTGCTATTAGCGACTAACTGGCGACTAGCATACTAGTCGCATAGTGGTCGGTAAATTCAAAATTTAAAAAACACTAAGTGGCACATTTTTTCATGACCGACACTTTACCGACTACATATACAGTCGCAGGGTTGTCGGCAATTAGTCGCCATATGTTCAGATTTTCCTATAAATACCCCTCAACGATAGTTCTTATTACATTTTATATCAATCAATTCTCTCTCTATTTCATTCTATCAAAATTATTTAGGTATGATATTAGCTTGTTACTGTAAACCAGTATTTGTTGCTATGTTTTTCACTTTGCCCCTTTCTTCATCACATTCGTACTCGAGTTTCTTCAATAAAGTACGAATGTGTGAAGAGAAGGGCAAGGTGATTAATATAGATTTTACAGTTTCAATATCTCGTTGCTATGTTTCTCACTTTGCCTTTCTCTTCCTCACATTCGTACTCGAGTTTCTTCAATAAAGTACAAATGTGTGAAGAGAAGGGCAAGGTGATTAATATAGATTTTACGGTTTCAATTGTATAGGAAAAAAATTTTAATGAGCTTTTTTTTCGTGCCATTTTGTTGTAATAATTATCAGTACTTAATCGAAATATATGTTTTTCTTACTTATTATCTTGTATGTTTACTATAAAAATGTGTTAGAAACGCTTAAAATATGTTTCTCAAAATAGTAGAAAGTGAGCAACGTATTATTTTACTTATATTTGCTACTGAAAAAGAATAATTTTTGATTTGCAAGGCGTTGGTTTGCGCGATAGTGGTACTTACGGCCTATTCTACTACCTCCAGTTCATCATTAAGTAGCTCCCATTTGTTTTACGATATGAACAATGTCAAAAAACATATAGGAACCACTTAATGGTGAATTGGAGGGAGTATAGGTTGTAAAGTCCACTATTGCGTAGCGAACGCCATTGCAATGAAAAAAATTTTCTTAGTAGAATCATAATAAGTAAATTTACGATGCTTATTTTTTACTATTTTGAGAAACATACTTTTAACGTTATCAATTTTTATAGTACATACAACGAACTAAGTAAGGAAAAACACAATTTCAATTTAGTACTAATAATTGTAAATCAAAATGGCCGGAAAAAAAGCTCATTAAATTTATTTTTTTTTAGTTTCTACCGACTAACTGGCGACTGAATTGTTGGTCGCTATCTGGTCGGTATTTTGAAATTAGGAATTTGCACGTTTTTAATTATTTTTTTTGTTTTAAATATAATTTACCAACGAAGTATTTTGTTGTTTTGCAGAGCAATGGACTTACGAGCTGAAAGAAGTTGGATGTACCAACGAAGTTCTAAAGGAGTTTATAATATTAGATATTTAGAAGGGGTCGAAGAATTTATACAATTTGCAAAGAAAAAAAATTCCAACTGAAGTTAGATGTCCGTGTAAAAAGTGCGGTAATCGTAGAGTGTGGGGTCCAAATGTCGTAAGAGACCATCTGTTAAAGAAGGGGTTTGTTGAAAACTACTACGATTTGTACCTGCACAAATGTCACGACGGAGCACCTATTTGTACTGATTGGGCTCCGGTTGAGCCACAGCTGAACACGGTTCAAAATCTGTATGCACAAATGGTATACGATGCAGCAGCGAGTGCTTTTCCGGATACACATCATCATTTTCTACCGCATCGTGATGATGTCGTCGATAATGTACCATACTCGCCCGTACAGAATGATGAAGAGCCGAACCCTCAATCCAGACAGTTCTTTGAAATGTTAAGGGCCGCCAACTTACCTCTGTACCCTGGCTGTGAAACGCATACTTAAATGTCGGTCATAAGAAGGATGTCTAGCCTGAAGACAGACTTTCGTATGCCAGAAAGACTTTATGATGAATTATGTCAATTTATTATTGAGTTGTTGCCGAAAGATAATCGGATGACAACTAGTTTTTATGATACGAAGAAACAAATTTCGGCTCTTGGATTGCCGGTAGAGAAGATTGATTGTTGCGTCAATGGGTGTATGATTTATTGGGGCCCAACAGCGAGTATGACACAATGTGATGAGTGTGGGGTTTCAAGATGGGTATCTGATAACACTCCCAGAAAGCAGTTCCACTACTTTCCCATCGGTCCCAGGCTACAACGGTTGTATGCTTCTGCGACTACTGCCAGCCACATGAGGTGGCATGCGGAGCACCGCTCAGAGGATTGAGAGATGTGTCACCCCTCAGACAGTGAGGCCTAGTTAACTTTCAACGCGACGCATCCGGGTTTTGCACGGGAGATAAGAAATGTGAGACTGGGGTTGTGTACAGATGGTTTCAATCCATTCGGCAGCTCGGGACAACAATATTCATGTTGGCCCGTAATACTAACTCCATACAATCTTCCGCTCTTGATGTGCATGAAGAAACAATACATGTTTTTAACGGTGATTGTCCCGGGCCCTAACAATCCCAAACATAAGATTGACCTGTACCTGCAGCCATTGATACACGAGCTAAAGTTGTTGTGGGAAGATGGAATCCAGACATACGACGTATCCAAGAGGCAAAACTTTCATCTTCGTGCGGCTTTGATGTGGACAATCAACAACTTTCCAGCTTATTCGATGATGTCGGGGTGGAGTACAGCTGGCGTGCACGCTTGTCCATACTGCATGGATGAGTCCAAAGCATTTTATTTAAGACACAGTAGAAAAGTGAGTTGGTTCGACTCACACATAAGATTTTTACAGAGTAAGCACCCCTACCGCAGAAACCGGACAATGTTCACCCGTGGAGCTGTTGAGAAAGATGATAGGCCCGACATACGCACGGGTAGTGATGGCCACGGTCCGGGTTGGGCCGGTTCCGTTCCGGTTCCACCCGGTTCCGGTTCCATTTGGAACCTGACCCAGACGTTTCCGGTTCCGGTTACGGTTCCGGCCGGTTCCAACCGGTTCCTTGGCGGTTTATGAGACGGTTCCGGCGGTCCCAATTCCCGGGTCGAGTGGGTCGGACCATCGGTTCCATTCTTATTTTTCCTTTGTTTTTAATAAAAAATACTATAATAATGCGGACGTACCTTCGTCGATTACTTGATTATTAGCGAAATGCATTGGTTGTCATCGTTATTAAAATATTTACTAAAAGGAACGAAAAAAATAAATTAATAAGAAACGAATCAACGATAAAGATCATAAAAAAAAGGGGAGAGAATGGACTTGAACCTAGTATCCCGAAGGAATACTAAGCTGCCTACGTATCCCGAAGGAATCAAAGTCCACGTAGTTCTTTGACATACCTTTTATTAGTAGTGGTTGAATGCCGTATTGCCGTGGTCCGATATTCCGTTGTCGCGATCCTACTCGTCATCGTCATCTGGTTGGTTGGATGCTCCCGCCGACTCTCCTCCCGACGATGATGCAGACGTATCCATCAGCATCCATGGATCATCTTCGTCTTGATCATCATCGTTCCTTTCTCCTTGCATTCGGACCTCCGCCTGATCCCAATCTTTTTTTCAAACACATATTTGAATGCTATGTGGTGCAAGATGAGATCTCTTTTCATCCAAAACTCTTTTACCTGCACTAAAAGCCGACTCCGACGCAACAGTAGAAGCAGGAATTGCAAGGATATCCTTTGCAATTCGCGATAATATAGGGTATTTTGTCGCTTTTTCTCTCCACCATTCTAAAATATTATAACTACTTAGGTCGATTTCAAAATGATGTTTAAGGTAGTTATCTAATTCTAAATATGTAGCGGAGGAGGAGGAAGAAGATGATCCTAGAAAAGTATCATCGCGACTCATTATATTAGCGATTACGGAATTATAATAATCGGGACGTGCCGAGACGCTAGCACGCCTAGACGTATCGCGGCTCGGGTTATATATAGTAGAATAATGGTCATAAAGGTCTGCTAAAAGTTTTTTACAATTGCCTACATAATTATGTACATCAGTAGGCGGGCGATTTAGTGCTTGATAATAAAATCTTAAAACACGGATCTAAAAGTGTCGCTATGCCATAAATATAAGGGAAATCTGTAAAATAAGTTTTCCACTTATCCATCATTTCTGCAAGGATCGGCTTCAAAACAACGTTAGTATCTTCATAAGAACATGAATGCAGATGATAAAAAACAGTAACACATTCACTTATTACTAAGTGAACGTTTGGTTCGTATACATAAGAAAATATCTTAGTTGCGTGGACATACGCTTCTAGTAATTTTTGTACTCCTATAGCTAAGTCCCAAGTATCATCACTTATACGGCTATTCGTAAACTCACTAGATAGTTGTGTTATGACGGGGCAATCGTGGGTCGAACCCCGTCGTGTAGGAGTGTTTAAAGCCCAATATACTTTTTTAAGATTATATTGGGCACATAATTGTTTATATCTTCGTTTAATGTGTCCTAATCTAAGCCATTTGACTATATCTCTAATTGGACCTAATAAATCACTTAAACTTTTGATACCTGCTTGACAAGATAAATTTACAATGTGAGCACAACAACGTACATGTAATAAACTACCTCCTAATATACTAGTAAAAGCGGGTTCATTATATAAAAGTTCCATGCATTTTATATTTGCGGAAGCATTATCAGTAGAACAACTAAATATTTCTTTTTCAACATATTCCGCATACTCATGTAATTCTCGGTCGTAAGGCTCGTACCCTTCTAGATATCGGTTCGTAATTACTAACCGAAGGTGTTGTTGATATTGATGGAGTTGAAATTGCCTTTCTTTTGGAGATAGAAGAAGAACCCCCCAAAGATTTTGCCACTTTAGTGACTTTTTTAGTGGCTTTTTTCAAGAATGAAGACATGATTATATTTAAGAAATAATTAAGAACTAATTAGATGACTAATTAAGAATTAATTAAGAAATAATTAAGAATTAATTAGAAGACTAATTATGTAATTAAGAGAATAATTGCGTAATTAAGTAATTAAGTAGAGAGAGTAAGTAAAGAGAGAAGGAGAAGAGATGAGTTGTGAATTAGAATGGTTGAAAGTGATGGGTATTAATAGAGGATTTGTAACGGCTAGTTGGACCAAAAAAAACGGCTAGTTTGACCAGTTCTTTGGAACCGTTGGGCCGTTGGAACCGTGCGGTTCCGGGTCCGGTTCTGGTTCCGATTCCATGGAACCGTTGGGCCGGGTGAACCGGTCCGCGGTTCTTTGGTCCGGTTTTTTCGTTTTTTTCCGGCGGTTCCACGGTTCCGACAAATTTTTTCCGGCGGGTTCACGGTTTCGCGGTTCGGAACCTGTCGCGAACGTTCCGGTTCCGGTTCCGGTTTCAAGCGGTTCGAGACCGGTTCGGTTCCGGGCCAACCTGGACCGTGGCCATCACTACGCACGGGCAATGAGCTTTTAGAGGAGCTGGATCGTTTCGGCTTTTTACGGGTATATGAAGACGATGCAGCTGACTTCAACGCAGAACTCAGTAAGCATTGTGCTGGATGGAAGAAGAGAAGTATTTTTTGGGATTTTGCCGTATTGGAGCACAAACATGATCCGTCACAACCTTGACGTGATGCACATTGAGAAGAATTTCTTTGATAACATTTTCAACACAATAATGTGTGTGCCGGGAAAAACTAAGGATCATCTCAAGGCACGTCAAGATTTAGCCGAGCTCGGGATCCGATCGGAATTGCATCCAGTTGGTTCAACCATCCCCAATGCATCATACACACTAAACAGAGAGCAAATGGCTGTCCTTCTTGAGTGGCTTAAAACTCTAAGATTTCCTGATGGGTATGTCTCAAATTTAGCCAGGAACATCGACATGGCTAAACATCAGGTATTCGGGATGAAGAGTCATGATTGTCATGTGTTCATGCAACGACTGATTCCAATTGCGTTTCGGGAGTTGCTGCCAGCAAATGTATGGGCAGCTCTTACTGAAATTAGTCTATTTTTTAGAACTCTTACTTCTCCGAGGATTTCTGCCGCAGATATGTGGAGGTTAGACGAGGAAATTGCAGTGGTGCTCTATAAGTTAGAGACGATATTTCCTCCAACGTTCTTTGATGTCATGGAACATCTGCCTGTTCATCTAGCTTACGAGGCGAGGATTGCTGGTCCGGTACAATATAGGTGGATGTATCCCTTTGAGAGGTAATTACTAATTACACGTCTAAAATATAAGTACTATTTACTTTTTTGATAACTTTTTGCATGTCTTAATAATTACTCTTTGGTTTAAATTACAGGTATCTTCGACATTTAAAATTTAATGTCAAAAATAAAGCACATGTTGAAGCCTCGATCTGCAACGCATATCTTACAGAAGAAGCATCATACTTTGTCTCGCATTACTTTGAGCCAGATGTTCGATGCAGAGTTAGAGATCTTGCTAGAAACGATGAAGGATGCTTTAACAACGTTAGACCGGGTGTTTTGTCCATATTCACACACCCAATCAAATTTCATGGTCGGGGTAAGGCTTTTATGATGGATGAAGCAGATCTCAAAATTGCTTAGACTTATATTCTGCGAAACTGTCCGGAGGTGAATCAATTTTATGATCAATTCATACACTTAATCACAAAGTACGAACCTAATCTAAACGCAGAGCAAGTTGACCATGTGGACCAAGACCAGTTTGCCCCATGGTTTAAACAGATTGTGAGTACACGTTAACCATCGTTACTTGTTGTGTAAATAGTATTACGTATTTACATTGAATTATTGTTTTTATATGCAGTCCAGGGACGAGTTTCTTGACGGCGTGGATAATGCCGATATTCTTAAGGACCTCGCCGAGGGACCTTTGCATAAGGCACGTCGCTATGATGTTTCTTACGTGAATGGTTATAGATTTCACACTATGTCTCATTCCTCAAAAAAGAAATCTTCTGAGAACAGCGGGGTGTGCGTGAAATCTGATGATAACAGTCCGGATGAAACCGACTTTTACGGAAAGTTAGAGGATATTATTGACCTCGAGTTTCGAGCACTTCCAATGAAAAGGGTCACTCTGTTCAAATGTCATTGGTTTGATCAGACTACCACCGGATACGGCCATGGTACGAGAATCCATCCGCGTTACAAGCTGATTGACGTTCATATTGGTCGATCCTATAGAAAGTACGATCCTTTTGTGCTAGCCTCTCAAGCTTCCCAAGTTTATTACTTATCTTATCCCAGTTTAAGGCAAAACATGAAAGATTGGCGAGCCGTTTGCAAAGTCAGATCAAAGCAATTCGAGGAGACTGCTTTCCAACTGGAAGAGAAATCACCGGATTTTGTGGCAAATGAAGATGTTTCTGACGCACAAGTCGAACTGTTGCGTGATCCCGCTGGAGAACTTTTAGTCTTAGACGAAACGGTTCATGATGACGAGGAAAATGAAGACAACGACGAAGATCTTGTGTTATCTGACGACGATGATGTCGATGACGATTATGTAACCCAATAATATGGTTTTAATAATTATATGTTTATTTATTTTTAATTTTACATTGAGTCGTAAGTTTTGTATATTTTAATATCGTATTTACAATTTTATTAATTATAAAATAATAAGTATAATAATAATATTACTAATAATAATACGAATAATAATAATAATAATAATAATAATATTATTATTATTATTAATAATAATAATAATAATAATAATAATAATAATAATAATAATAATATTAATAATAATAATAATAACAATAATAATAATAATAATAATAATAATAATAATAATAATAATAATAATAATAATAATAATAATAAAACTGAAAACAAATAAAAAAGAAGCGCCAAATTCAAATCTCCGACTATCCACCGACTAACTCTAAGTCGCAAGTTAGTCGGTATTTTGAATCATTTAACTTCCCAAAGAAGCTTCTCTGTTTGTCAGATGCGTTGGGAAGGTAAAAAAAACTTTTCAGTATACCGACTAGCCACCGACTATATTTGAGTCGCAGGTTAGTCGGTATACTGAAAAGTTTTTCAACTTTTACACGTTTTCTGAAAAGTTACTGCAGGTAATTAATAAGGTGGTTGAAATATCTCACCGACTAACCACCGACTAAATATTAGTCGCAAATGAGTCGAAGACTTCAAAAGTTTTTTTTTATCATTTCCAACGTCTTTTCAAATATTTACTGAGGCATTAAATGTAGGAGGTTAAACGGTTAAAATTACGCCGACTACCCACCGACTAACTCTGAGTCGCCAATTGGTCGGTGCTATTTAAGGTTTTAATCCAAACGTTTTTAATTTACCCTAATACTCACCGACTAAATACCGACTCAGTCTGAGTCGCAGGTTAGTCGGTAAGTGTTTTATATAAAAACCTAAACAGTACGAGATTTCCGTCATTTTCATTCTCATTTTCATTCTCTTTCTCGTTTCTTTCTTTCTTTCTACTCTTCCAAACGTCATTTTCTTTCTCTCTTTCTCTCTATTTCATATTCCTATTTCCTATTTCCTTCTACTCTTTCTTTCTTTCATTTCAAAATTCCTACCATTTTGGGTTATATTCATCTTGATTCCGACTATATTCATCTCTAAGGATTAAAGGTTAGACTTTTTTTTATGTTTTTTTTTTCCATGAACATGATTTTACATGATTTTTGTATAATTTTACATGTTTTTTTCATGAACATGATTCCACATGATTTTTACACGTTTTTTTTACATGTTTATTTCAAATGTTTATTGATTTTTTTACATGTTTATTTCAAATGTTTATGTTGTTTTTAGGGTTTTTTTCGTTTTTTTTTATGATCTTGTTTATGTGTTTAGATGTTTATAATCTTGATTTTTTCGAATGTTTATAATCTTGTTTACATGTTTATGTTTTAGGGTTTACATGTTTCGGTTTTTTTTTCATATCTTAATATTTTTAGGGCTTACATGAAATATACTAGTTCATATGCTTTTAGGGTTTGCATGTTTCTTTTTTTTTGTTTTTTTTTTTTGGTATCATTTTTTTTTCCGAAAAATATATGTTTATTTTTTTTAGGTTTCGTTTTTGTCGTGTTTATTTTTGAAATATACATGTTTATTTTTTTAGGGTTTATATGTTATGTTTTTTTTCTCATATGTTTATGTTTTTTATGGTTTACATGAAATATACTTGTTCATATGTTTTTAGGGTTTACATGTTTCGTTTTTTTTTTTGGTTCATTTTTTTAATTTTCGAAAAAGTACATGTTTATTTTTTTATGGTTCGTTTTTTTCATGTTTATTTTCGAAATATACATGTTTCGTTTTTTTTTCATATGTTTATGTTTTTTAGGGTTTACATGAAATATACTTGTTCATATCTTTTTTTGTTTTTTTTTGTTTCATTTTTTTTCGAAAAATACATGTTTATTTATTTTTTTTTATTTTTTTATTTTCTGAGTTTATTTTGATATTATTTTCTGTAAAAATAATTTGTTAAATTTAGATGCCTAGAATGAGAAATAGTTTAAACCAACGCATAGACCCTCGAACCGCTCAGCCATATGACCCTGATTCGCGACCGGTTCGACAGCATGCCCGTTCTGACCCGGGCACCCATGCGGTTCCGCTCTCTCAACCATCTGCGGGTTTAGAGGAGCATTTTCTGAGGTCAGACATTAGGAGGGCACTTGGGGCTGTTTCTCCCTCTCCGGTGTCATCACGTGCTTCGCCACGTAACGCACCCACACCGGAGACTGACACAGCCTAGGGGCCGCCACGCGAGGACCCTCCCCCTCCGCCGCTGCACCGACCACCACCTCTTCCATGGCTGCCCAACGAGGGCACCTTTGCCACCGATACTGGCAACCAAGTATCAACGTCCATTCGTAGGACGTTTGAGGCCTACCAAGATCCTAATGGGTGGGCTTGGAAGTACCTAACTAAGGATGCTATCGAGCTCTATTGGCATCAGTTTCAAGTAAGTATATTTACTACATTATTTCATAATTTGATTAACTTTTAATTGACTTGTTTGTTGTACTAATACTGATTGTTTTTGTCGTTTCAAAACAATGGTCTTGGGATCCCTCTATCACCGACTTGGTGCGCAAGGAGTGGTTGAAGAGGGCCAAGATCCGGTACAAGGACATGATTCATTCTCAAAGAAAACATTATGAAGAGGATAATGAATATATGCCCGATTGGGTGTCGACGGAGGCTTGGGGAGAGTGGATACGGGCCTGGAGAGCTCCAGAATTCCAGGCCAGGCGGGAGCGAGGGAAAAAGAACCGTCGTCGGGGCAATCCAACGGGTGTCGCAGAAGTCACCCATACCGGCGGCTCCGTGTCGGCCCGCAAGACACAGCGGATATTGGTATATACTAATTTTTATTAATTTAAATTTTTTTAAATTTAGTTTTTTTTTTTTTTTATACATTATTTTTGTTTAACCTTCAACTTTGTTTTTACAGGAAAAAGAGCAGAAGCGCACGCCCTCCTCTTATGAGTTGTTTCTACGCACTCATAAGGTGAAAACAAAGGACGGGTCGCAGTGGATCAACGAGAAGTCCAAGGCCGTGAACGTAAGTGCAATTAATTATGTCTGTTTTTAAGTACTCATGAATCATAGTAGTTAGTTTTTTGGTAACTAGTATAGCTTTTGGTAAATTAGCTGTTTTAGAATACTTTGAACATTTGATATTGGATTTTGAGAAAATGCTGGTTTGATAACTGTTTTCGTAGTTTAGCTTTTATTTCAGGATTATGTAATTTTTGGTTTAGTTATTTTATAGACGAAACTCTGCCGAAATTTTTATATAATTTTATGCTTTGTTCAGGACGAGTATTTACGTCTCAATGCCGAGCTGCCTCTCGATGCTTCTGATGAGGAGGAAAATGAGGCCTACTTTCAGGCCGTCAAAAATGTCGAATAACAGGAGTCGACGAAGAAGCCCTCCAAGGTTGTGTTTGGACTTGGTGAAGCCGCAGAGACTTATTACTCTGATAATGCGGCGTCACAGACTCAAACCTAAGCCACTCCTCCACCCAACCAGCTAGTGAACGAGAGGTTGGATGAGCTACAGCAGTCCATGAACCAAGTCGCTCTAAGCATCACCTCGAACATTTCGAGGGATGAGTTTGAGCGGCTAGTGGCGGAGCATGAGCGTTTGAGCCGTGAGGTACAACATCTTCTCGGCTTTATGCGCAATGTATTTGCCGAAAGAGGTTTTCCGGACCATCCTCCACCTCCCCCACTCATCTGATCCTATTACTTTGATGATGATGATTTTATTTTTATTTAAAAACAATGGGTTGTATATCTAAACATTAATTTTTATGTTTTTTACGTTTGTATTTTTATTTATCTAAACATTTGCTTTATTAATTTTATTTGTGCGTTTTCATCTTTTATTACGTTTTTTATTATATTCGTTCGACAATTTATTTTAGTAATAAAATAATAAAACTGGTCAAATGTGGTCAACGACAATTGACCACATTTGACCAGTTTTATTATTTTAATATTATAAATCTAGCGACTAGATTCCGACTAAAACTTTAGTAGGAAATCAGTCGGAACTACCGACCAATCTCCTACTAAATTTTAGTCGGGCATTAGTCGGGATCAAAAACCACCAAATTTTGGTACGCTTTTTTAGTCAACATAAGTTTGACTTTACCGACTATCCTCCTACTAAAGCGTAGTCGCAGGTTAGTCGGTAAAAGAGGCGCCAAAATATGGTCAAAATCCGGGTGATTTGAAGTTTGACTATTCCGACTAATCTCCTACTAAATCTGAGTCGAAGGTTAGTCGGAATAATTTAAAAAAACATTTTTCAAAAAAAAAAAATAAAAAAAGCAAAATCTGTTTTATTTTTACAGCGACTAGATTGCAACTAAAAATTAGTCGGTAGCAGCGACTAATCTCCGACACAGCCAAACAGTCGGAGGTCCGACTAACCACCTACTATGCGTCAGTTGGTCGGTACGCCGACTAAATTACCGACCTAGGGCTCTTAGCGACCCTTTTATACCGACTAAATGCATTTAGTCGGAAGTTAGTCGGTATACAGCTATACCGACTAATGTACGACTATATTGCTTAGTCGCAAGTTTGCAAATTTTTTGTAGTGGACCCAAATATATAACATATTTCCAATAAAGAAATATAAAAGCAATTATAATCAACTTGATAATAATACTTATTATCTTTCTATAAACTAAAACAAGACATGATACAAATAATTCAAGATAAGCATGTCAAAAACATAACAAAGAAATTTATCATATTATCATGCAAAAAAAACAATACTTGTAAACGCAAAAGCTAGCAAACATTATCCATGTTTGATGATAATTTTAATCATCATAAAAATCATGGTAAGTTACTTATACTACCAACCATGAAATTTCTTTAATAAATAAAAATGGAGTATCATCATTTACACCAAATAATAACCATGACTAAATAACCATGATCACTTATTTTACCAAATTTCATGGATATAAGAATTTGCATAAACATGTAACACATACACCCTCTGTCCCATTTTATTTTACAGCATTTTCTATTTTGGTCCGTCCCACTTAATTTGCATCATTTCTGTTTTTGGACTATGGCCCACCACTTTCTTTTAACCTCATCCATACATTTTAACTCTCTTCTAAATTCAATCACGCAATTAATTCTCTCTCTTCATTTATTATCATTATCTACCTTTTTCTTAAAAAATAACAAGTTTCTCTTTGCTTCAAACTATATGGGACGGAGAGAGTATTGTACTTCTCTGTCATCATAAAAATAATAAACATATGAAATTAATATTGAGAACATACTTGAGAAATATTATCTCTACTATGTAATTATGTTCATCTCTCTTATATAACTTATTCAAGATAGAAACAACACAACCCTTCATGAAACAACGCACATCCTTTCATGAACCAACGCATCTTTTCACAAACCAACGTATCCTTTCATGAACCAACGTGTCTCTTTATCGAACCAACATATTCTTTAATGAACCAACGTGTCTCTTTAACAAAACAACACATTCTTTTATCGAATCAATGCACCATTTCAAAAATCTCTACGATATTCTCATTACCCGATCATGGTGTAACTTTCATATAAGCAAACTTAAAAACTTTCCCAACAAATTTGTCGATTATGATTAAGTTTGTGGTTAAACATTGAGACTTGTCATACTTACTTTAGAAGATGATGTTTTAGGTTGTTGGAAATTGTGACTTTTATTTTATAAATCAAACATACTCCCTCCGTTCTTTTTTGATTGTTTTATTTGAAAATTTCACACAAATTAAGAAAGGTGGAATCTTTGTAGATAGTGAGTATTATTTTATTAAGAAAGAAATAATCTTTATAGATAGTGTGTATTATTTTATTGAATTAGTGGTGTAAATTAATAATTGTATTGGTATTATGAGAGAGAAATGGGGGTTAAATGAGGGATAAAGAGAGTATATGGAAGATAAAAACTTTCAAAATAGGAAAGTATTCTAACTAGGACAAACTTATGAAACTGCCCGTTATAATAATGTGGACAAACTTAAAAGAATAGAGAGAGTATAAAATAAAGTTACAAGTTTGTAGTAAAAAACCAAATAACATATGACAAGTTCAAACATTTGCTTCACATACACCAAATGCAAACTTGATCATCGGGAATCACCATATATCGAACATAATAGCAAGAACATTTTGTTGGATCTTGATATTAGTTCTAGGCGTGATGCTCTTTCCTAAAACATCATTTCCTCCCTACTACGGTGCTTGGAATAAACCGAAAATATGTTCTGAGAGACAAAGAATTACACTAACTTCCGAGCACACAAAAATTAGAATGATGTAAGAAGATAAGAAATTACAAACGAGGATTGCAAGTTCTCGTTGTAAAAAGCTAGAGAAGAAAAGAAATCAGAAAATGCATCTAGTGAATAACCACACAAGCCTTCTATATTTATAGAATATCTCACACCATTTTACGAAGCAACGTATTACTTCACAAAACACATGATTAATTCACGAACTAATTTCGTCTTTCAATCAATCAATCCCATATATTTGGTTAATATAACTATATTAATCGTAGGTAGTTATATTATAACTAACAAAACCGAATAACACAAACATTGCAAAAACCAGCGCGAAACTCGCGACCAGTGAAAATTTTCGCGACCCGCGAAAAGTGATTTTTCCAAAACAGAAACTTTGCTTTGAAACACTCACGACCATCGAGGCTTTTCGCGATCAGTGAAAAGCATTTTTCACAAAATAAGTAACTCTGCAATCTTGGGTTATTTCTAATTAATTATTTAATTAATAAATTTATTTAATTTAATATATTTATACGTTCCGATGACCATTATACAACACTAAATTCCAACATCTATATGAGGACTCTGTTGAATTTTGTAAAAAGTCCTATATATTATTAACCAAAACATTTTATAAAAAACAAAAATAAACCTACATATCGTATATTAAAAGGGTATAATATCCCAGCAATTCAAAACAAATATCAATATTGCATCTTGAGTAAATACATTGAATGCTCGTCGAATAACATACATTAGAAAATCAAATTACATGACATAATCACATATTAGCTGCTATCTTATGCATATTTTGATGATTAAATAACTTTATGAAATTAAATTAGTGGCTCTAGTTAGCGTAGAAAATGCGAGACATTATTCAAGTTGCTCAAAGGATTAATTTTATTTATTTTTTTAAGCCGACAGATTCTAGTTCTAACAAAAATGATTGGATAAAACAACTACCACATTACTCACTTACTGGGTCCCATGCCTACATAACATTACGTTCAGAAAAGTACGTCCATTCTCTATGTACTCCCTCTCTCTAATCAAAATTCAATTTACAAAAAACTAAAGAAAATAAAAAAAAATTAAATAATTTTCTATAGAAAAGTACAAGAAATATTTAAATCGAATAAAAAAGTAATATATGGACGAAAATTTGAAAAGAATTACAGATAAATAATAATTAAAAATAAAAAATACTCTCTTTTATTCAGTTTCACGTCCAAGTCTATTTAGTTCTTAATCTTTTGCCAATGTATTATTTTAATTTTATATATCTCTAGTTTTACTTGATTAAAAATTACAATAAGTTGGTATTATTAAAATTTACAACAAAATAAATTAAAAAATATTTTATTTGAATATTTTGACTTATAAATTAAGAATAAAACACAAAATGAGAATAATTGATGATTAGTGTTTAAAAACCAAATAAGACAATTAACAATAAAAGAAAGATTAAATTTCATTTATGAGACAAGTTTCAAGGGCCAGACACAAGAGCGGATCTAGCTGGATCCTGCGTCCGCACATGAGGTTCGATGGGGGCAGTGAAATTTCGTAAAAAATTTGTTGTTTATTGGATTTGAATATAAGACCTTTGTATTGAAGCATTACGGAACACTCATAACCAGTTAAGCTGTACACATTCTGTGTAATTTTTGTCTCTTGTTATTCTTATTAATTTGTAATTTAGAAAATTAATGTCTCGATATAAAAATTTGCGAAATAGATTATAAAATTTTTTGGGAAATTCCACGTGGTAACCCTGAGGTTTCGGGTTTTCCACGTGGTAACCAAAACTTTTAAAAAAATCCACGCGGTAACCCTGAGGTTTACGTAAATGTTCCATCATGACCTTTTTGCAGATAAAAACGTTAGCAAACGTTAATTTTGAAGCTTTATCGTTGTTGTATGCATATTTATGCGACTCACCATTTCAAATGTCATCAGTTTGAACCTTTTTCCCCAAAATATAAGCCTCAAATCTACCATTTTTCATCCAAATCATTTTTTTTTTCTCAAATCCAAAGATGGTAGAGTTTGGGCTTATATTTTGGGGGGAATGATTGAAACTGATGGTATTTAGAATGATAGGTCGCATATATAAGCGTACAACAGCCTTAAAGCTTTGAAATTAATGTTTCCTAATGTTTTGCTAACGTTTTATGTGCAAAAAGGTCATGGTGGAACAATTTGGTAAACCTCAGGGTTACCATGTGGATTTTTTAAAAGTTTTGGTTACCACGTGGAAAACCCAAAACCTCAGGGTTACCACGTGGAATTTCCCAAATTTTTTTTAGGGTTGTATTTAAAACATTAATTTTTAACATTCATATCCATAATTTTTTAAAAATATTTAATTAAATTTATTTTGTCATAATTTTACTATCACTGAATTTGCGTCTTGAATCCGCCTTTGGGCCCAAACATAAAGATAGAAGAGGTGAAGCCTTCATTATTAAATACCAAAATGATGGAGTAATATATAAACATGTTTTATACGACATTGACCGGCTCGGCCCTACAATGTGCTTACACTGCACAATGTCGTGTATCACGTAAATCATACACAATATTCACCCCATCTATGAATGATATTTTTCATACCATAAAAATTTGTTATGCCATGCTTATTAAATAATGATTTTATTGGAAAATTAATATTAACTTTAATTTAGTATTGGTTGAATAAGAAAAGTTTATTTTTTAATTTGAGTTTAATACACCCTTAAATTAAGATTAATTAAATTAATGACTTTCCAAATTTTGTTATTCTCAATTTCTCTATTTGTGTTTTTATTTAATATGAATTGTTTATTCCAAACACAACTTTACTTTCTTGAACTTCAATCCGATTTTAAAATTAATTTCAAATTACGTAATAACTCGATAATCTAGATGGATTCATGCGACCGCTTTTAGAACTTTTGTTTGTAAACCTGGTCGGTTAAGGTTGATAGGTTGCTTTAGAGGCTGTTTTCAAAAATAAAAATATGATAATATTGAAATAATATTTTAAATATGAAATAATCAAAAGACTAATAATGTAATCAAAAAAATAATTGTGTACTTAAGTAGAGAAAGTACCAGATGAGAATTGTGGTGAAAATGATTGAAATTGAGTAGTATTTATAGAAGGATTCCAAAAAATCTAGTTTTTTTACCGGTTCCAAACAACAACACAATTTTGGTTTGGTTCCAAGCAATCGTTGGGCCGGATAAATCGGTCCCTTGGTCCGGTTCGCGCATTTTTTCCGGCTATTTCAGGCTTCAGATAACTTTTCCTCGACAGTTTCACGGATCTGCGGTTTGGGCGACCAGTCCAAAATCTGTCGCGTGCGATCGGATTCCAAGACAATTTTCAAGTGGTTTGGGAACGATTTAGTTGCGGATAAACCGCCCTGTGGAATCACTAGACGGTTTTAATTTTATACTCCCTCCAATTCACAACTATTGTCTTATTTCCTTATTGTCTAAGTTCACCTTAAATGTCTCATTTCTATTTTTTGTCATCATTTTTTCTAGCTAAATACCTCATATTCACACAATTAATGATCAAAATATTTCTCTTTTACTACTTACAATGCCCCATGGTCCCCAACTACCACCTTTACAATAATTTAATCCATTAAAATACCTAGAGCTGTTCAAAAGTGACCCGACCCGAAAATTCGAACCGAAACCGAAAGTAAACCGACCCGAAAATATCTTCCGTTTTCAGGTTTACCGAACCGACAATATCCGAACCGGTTGACAACCGAAACTGGGAAACCTGAACCCGAACTGTAACCGAGTTTTGTAACCAACACATAACCGTTAACCGAGATTACCCGAACCTAAAAATGACCGACCCGAGTCATATTCGGCCCGAATCATGCTCAAAACCGAACTCAATCCGGCTAAAACCGACTTTAACCCGAATGAATTTTAGATCGAATTACTTTAAATCTGAACCAATTTTTTAGATAGAAGTATGATATGCTTATATTCAATCATTTTATTGATTAATCTAATAAATACATGATTTCATATATTTAGAGCTAATAATCAATGGTAATGTTTATTAAACTACTTTTAATCGTACTAGAGGAAAATTTATAGAACTTTATATTTTTAATTTTCGGTCAAACATGTAAAAGTAACAAAGTAATAATGATCACTAATTTATTTGCATTTTAACTATTTTGTTTTTGATCGATAGTAATTATTAATAATACGTAGCCGAATTTTGTTTTCTAAAAAACCGAACCCGATCTATACCTGACAAAACCGAACCAATTATTAACCGATGACAACCCAACACCGATTAACACTCGACCCGAACTTCAACCGGCACCGGACCGATGCTTAACCGATTGCTCAAATAACCGATCTTTAACCGAACCGTGACTAACCGACCCGACCCGAGTGTGACCCGTCATAACAAACAGCCGAAACAGAACTGATCTGAAATACAACCGAACCGAATGACACCCGTCCGAAACCGACCCGATCACCCGAATGAACACCTCTAAAAATACCTCTACTACCACATTTTTATTGGACTCATCCCACTCTTAATATCCGTACCCAATAGGACAATAAATGTAAATTGAAGGTGTATTAGTTTTTAAATTGTGTTATTGATAGTTGCAACTCTTTATATAATAAGAAGTAATATAAAGGAACATTAGCAAAATTTCGTATGTTTTTTTTTCAATTAAAAACTTAAAATATTGCATCGTATACTCAAAGTATTAACCATTTGTACTTATTTTTAAAGGAAAATTTGATTTCAAACATATGAACTTTGCCTCATTTGCTTCTAAACGTTCGAACTTTTGATTAATATTTAGAGGCATGAACTTTGGTGGTGTCCGCCAAAAAAGATACAGCCGATTTTAGTAACCCTCTTTGTAACAGGTAAGCTGTATCTTTTTTGGCGGACACCGCCCAAAGTTCATGCCTCTAAATATTAATCGAAACTTCGAATGTTTAAAAGCAAATGAGACAAAGTTCAGATGTTTGAAATCAAATTTTCCATTTTTAAATTTTAATTTTATGTCAAAAAAAAATAAATAAAGTTGCGGATGAGACAAATACTATCAGGGGGTGTTTGATATAAGGGAATGAGATTTTTAAGTTAGACTTTGAAAATAAAAGTCTCATCCCTTGTTTGTTGTGGTAAGGACTTGGAAGAAAGAGATAAAATCAAAGTAGCAACTCAGATACCGTTCCTCTCCCAAGACATTTTTCTTAGGGACTTTCCCCTATTTTAATCCCATTTCTTATTCTCATTCTCTCTCTCTCAAATCCCTCTTACCAAACACCCCTCAACCTCAAGTAATTTTATTTTTATCATTAAATAATAACACGTGGCAAATGGGTAGGCAATCTATCAATGTCAAGCCGACTATTTCGACTCCCCATCATATTCTGATACATAAATTTAGGTGTCCTCTAAAATTCCCCATAATTAAAATAAAACTATAAAAAGAAAAAGGAGGAAATGTAAAATTGTTTTCTAAAGAATAATTTATGAATGGAATAACTAACAGAATTTTATTACACCTACTTAAAACATCTAGTCAAGTCACACAAATAATTCTACTTCTTTTTCTTATTTATTTTACTTAACTTCTTATAAACTCAAAAACTTTTGGGTTTTTTCAAAACAGAAATACAGCAAAAAAAATAACAAAAATAACACAAAAATTGGGTTTTTGACAATCTTTTTTGGGTTTTCATAATTTTTTTTTAAAGCTTTAAAGAAAATTAAAATGGAAAGATATGAGCCAATAAAAGATATTGGTTCTGGAAATTTTGGAGTGGCAAGATTGGTTATTGACAAGAAGACTAAACAGCTTTTTGCAGTCAAATACATTGAAAGAGGTACCAAGGTAATAAAACTTCATTATTTTTTTCTCTACTTGAAATTATTATAATTTATTGTTTGTTTTTTTAGGAAAATAAAAAGGGAAATTTCCTTAACCAATTCAATTTTATTATTTGATCATTCATCATGTTGATGAGTTAATAAATTAATGATTATTTCTGGGAATATTTATTGATCATTTTTATTATTAAGTGTAAAATAAGTCAAAACTTAAAAGGTTTAATTATTTTTGTTTTTGGAATTTAAATATTATTGTTTTAAAATTTATTCAGATTGATGCAAATGTTCAAAGGGAAATCATAAATCATAGATCTTTGAAGCATCCAAACATCATTAAGTTCAGAGAGGTAAGCAGTAAACTTCATCAATAATCATGTTAGTTAAGGAAATAATGTTTGGTATATTGAATAAAATAAAATCAATTATATCCTTCTAGAAGAAAAGTAAACAATTAGATAATATCGAATTTATTTTTAGTAGTTAGCATTAATGATCTGTTTGGTAAGAAGTAATTAGAAAAAATATCTCAAAGTTCCATCTCCAAATTCTTCGTAAATTTTCATCATCACTACTTGATATTACTTATTTAATAAGTACTTCTACTTCACTTCTTATGTTTTAATACTGTTGTCATCTAAGATTATACTGTTGTCATCTCAAATTATATTAGTTACACAATTAACGAAACTAGAAATTAATAAACGAGATAATTCATACAGTATCTTATATGACTTTGGGTGTTTAGCAAATGATGATAGCTGATAGCTGATTATAGTGTTTGATTTGACTAGCTGATTTTATTAACTGGTTTGATCAACTGATTTTGAACCTGCTGTTATAATCAGCTTGTTCAAAAATAGCTTATTCGTATCAATAAGCTGTTTCAACCAGCTACTTCAACAAAAAGTAGTATTAGTTGATTTGACCACCCAACCCTCTATTTATATTAAAATAAGCTAAAATTGCTCAGTAAAGTAATTTGTCAAACACCCTATGTTTTAATTTATTGATTAATAGCAATATAAGCTAGTAAGGTGCAACTACAAGAACCAAAGGAATACTTTGTCCCACTGTCACATGATTCGCTAATCTCTCTGCGAATCGCGAATCGAGAAAAGCAAATTTTGGTCGGTTTTGGGCTGTTTTTGGTCCATTTTGAGCGAATCTCGAATCGAGACATGCGAATTAAATAGCGAATCATGTGAAACTGCTTTGTCCTTATGAAAATGCTCCCGGCCTTTCTATCTTTGTTAATATGCACGCTTTTCTTTTAAGCAAATAGTCCTATAATTTTTAATATCATTTACAAATTTACTTCTTTTATAAAGTATCAATGAAATGAGTGGCTCACTCACACACCAATATCAATACTTGAAGAAAATGATTATGTATGCAGCGAACAAACAATGATATGAACTAAACAGAACTTTTTTTAAGCTTTTAATTTTTTTCAATTATCTAGAAAAATGCGTGTTACTTTAAATTATTTGTAAAAATAAGCTTTTAGAAAAAAAAAAACCGTTAAAGGCAATATTTTTATACCCTAAAAAACTGGAAAACTGGATTTTTAGGTCAGTAAAGGAAAAACGCTATCGCAAACAATGTTTTCACTAAATATGGAAAACATTGTCTAGAACAACGTTTTCCCTCGAGTATTTTTTTTATTTTGTTGCGATAAAGGTGTATTTATATGATAAAGGAAAACTTATCGTAAATAATATATCAATTTATTGTGGAGTATTTTCTTAGAATAATACTCCCTCCAATTCTTTTTAGTGTTCCCATTTCTTTATAGAGGCTGTTCACCACAGTTGTCCCATTTGCATTTAAAGACATGCATTTATAGGTGGTCTCCTTATTTTTCTAATACTACTTAAAAGTACCTAGTATTGCACATACGTCTACTATAATAGGTGATCCCCTCCATTTTTAAATATCCTAAACCTAATGGAACAACTTTAGTTTATTAAATAATTTATAAATTTTTTTTGTCATATAATCACCTATAAATTGATTTTTAACATGTTAGAGATTCTTTATGAAAACACCTATTTAAGTTAGTATTATTCATGGTTAATCAATAGTTAGTACTCCCTCCAATTCACAAAAATTGTCCCATTTAGTATTTTGATACTATTCATCGTTCACTCTTAATTTCTATTTTATTCTTAATCTAAACATCAAAATATAGTCAAGTGCCATCTTGTTTGATTTGTCTCAATGTAAATTTTATTAATATTAAATTTTTATAATTTTAGTTATGCACAATTAAATATATTTTGGATTAAATTAGTGCATTGGATGGTGTGCCAAAACTAAATGGGACAATTGATGTGAATTGAAGGGAGTATTATTATAAGAAAATTAACAAAAAGTTGTAATATTCACATTTCTCGTTAATTTTTCCTATGATAAATATGATTGAATTTTGTGAATTAAAGAGCTAAAAGGAGTATGTACAGAGAAAGTCTTAGTAAATAACGGTTATTTGTGTGGTTGATAATGTCAAGGAACCAACTCAATCAAAAGTTTAAGCTTATGGTTGAGGCCCCAGGATATGTTATATACTCTAACAGATAAATCACCTTATGCGGTAGGATGTGATAGGGTGAGAGATTTGTTGTTTAAATTTATCTTTTTTGATTTTAGTTATTTTAATATTATTCTTTTTGTCTTTTTATGGTAATATACAAATCACGGTTATTGATTAATAGTTTTTGGTATGTACATGACTTTGTACAAGTGATTTTGCCAGTGAAATTACACCAAGTTTATTGTTTAGCAACGCGTACTAAATGGTACAAAATGGGCAGTAAGTGTCGTATTGCTGTGAGAGAATTTATAAATTTGTTGTTATCCGAAAGATAGAGTATATAATATATTCTGAGATATATTTATAAGCTTAACATTTTAATTGAGTACCAAAAACTTTCCATATTCAAGGTGTTCCTGACTCCTACACATTTAGCCATTGTGATGGAGTATGCTGCTGGAGGTGAGCTCTTCAACAAAATATGCAATGCTGGTCGATTTAGCGAAGACGAGGTTATTATTCCTTGCTTAATCTAGTTCTATATTTTCCCTTAATTTCAATTTTTGTTATCTGATCAAATCATATGCAGTTCTTATAAAAGTACATATGATATTGTCAATGATATATATTTTTTTGAGATGAATTGATGATATCTGTAAGGGTTCATCGAAAAAACTCTGTTTTAATAAGGGATGATTGCAACATTCGAGCCTCAAACTCGGCCATAATATTGTCAAAAAGGAACAAATGTTGTATTAATAAAATAATTTGACTGTAAGTTGAAATTTTAGTTAATTGTATGATATGTTAGATCAGGTATCTCGCTACTAGATTGTGATTTAGAGTTTAGCATTGGTTTTCATAGAGATTAAAATCGTGCAGACTGCAGAATAGCGTGTGATGACTATGCAGTTAATGACTATAAATGAGGTTGATCTCATAATCCCACATCGGAAGAATACTAATAAGTTGTTTAATTCATATATCAGCTACAGTACATTACACATTGCCGAGCTCAGCAACGTGAGCTTGTAACTCAAGTGAGGGCATTAACTTGATGGGATGTTGTCCATGGTTGCCGAGTTGGATCTTGGGCTTGGCTAATTGCTGGCTTGCCCTGTCCAAGTTGAGAGTTGATTCATGGGGTTTGAGCGAAAGCTTAGGATCTCATGGGTCCTAAAGTGGAGGGTACCGCATGAGGCTGGTTTCACAGAGCAATGAGAACCTCCCGCTCTTGTCAGTGGTCGGATAACAAGCTGGTGCCTCCCGGATCCATTACAACTTTGGTGAACTTGGATTTCAATCGGACCATCATTTTTTTTTCTCTTTTTAAAATATCATAACATATATTTGTACGTTTTTAAGTGTTGTATACGTCTAAATATTTAATTTTACGTCTAAAATGAAGTGTTTAAGTGTCATACCAATACCCGAGCATCAAGGGTTTGACACTGGTACGTGAAGCAAAATGAAGAGTTCAAGTAACATAGACCATAAGTTGACATGGTTTGGGTTGTCTATGATACCAATTCTTATTGAAATTTGTATAAATCAGTTGATCTCATTAGCTGTATTTTGCATGCAAAATAACAGGCCAGGTTTTTCTTCCAGCAGCTGATTTCAGGAGTTAGCTACTGTCATACCATGGTAATACAACTCAATTATTAGTGTTACCGGTTTCTCTGAGTCGCATTCTTCATAGTTCAACAGCAAACTAGCTACGGTTTTCATTCGTGCAGGAAATTTGTCACCGTGATCTTAAACTAGAGAACACGCTCCTTGACGACAGTCCAACTCCTCGTCTTAAGATATGCGACTTTGGTTACTCAAAAGTATACAAAACCATCATGTTCGATCTTTCTTTTTCTTCGGAATCTAACTGTTAAACTAACAAGTCATTGCATCACAGTCCGGAATACTGCATTCACAACCTAAATCAACAGTGGGTACGCCTGCATATATCGCACCTGAGGTTCTGGCGCGCAAGGAATATGATGGCAAGGTAGAGTAAACAAACCCTACTTGTCACTTGCGATGGAATACTTAGCGTCAGATATAAACTTACAAGTCATGTTCAATCTGTAATGATATTACAGATTGCGGATGTCTGGTCCTGTGGAGTGACGTTGTATGTAATGCTGGTAGGAGCATACCCATTTGAAGATCCTGAAGATCCTAAAAATTTTCGTAAAACCATTGCAGTAAGCTGTTTATATAGATATTTCCCACTCTTCTTAGTCTATGCCAGTGTCACATGATTTGCTACTTTATTCGCATGTCTCGATTCGAGATTCGCTCAAAATGGACCAAAAATAGCCCAAAACCGACCAAAATTCTCTTTTTTCAATTCGCGATTCGCAGAGAGATTAGCGAATCATGTGACAGTAGTCTATGCAATATGTTGAACCAATATTTACACATTGCACAGAGAATATTAGGAGTTCAATATTCAATACCAGATTATGTGCGCGTATCAGCTGATTGCAAAAACCTTTTATCGCGTATCTTTGTATCCAATCCCTCTAAGGTAATGTTCTATTTCACAATCTTTAGCTCGGTTTTTAGCACGGTTTAATTTTGAGTCTTGTTGTTGGAAAAAGAACTCACACGATATGGACACGTGATTCCATATCGAACGATGAAAGGGAGATTGACTAACATATAAGCTTGATAGACTACTACTCCTATTAGCAACACAAATTCTTGTGAGAGATGGTCTCGTTGAGAGACCATCTTTAATTTGGCTGGCCCATAAAGAAAAATATTGAGTAAGAAAAATATTATAAATAGACATTCAATATATTGTATGTAAGTACTGGACACTTACTCGGTGGGCATTAAAGATATGTAAATAGGCATTAAGAATATTGTAAGTTATTAGACCGTGACAATTCGTCACATAATCTCACCGTGGCCCACTCGTGGGGACACGGGACACCCGTGGGCTCGGGCCCACAAACCAACGGGTCAAGAGCGTTGAATTGCACATACACTCGGTGAGGTTCATTGTTTCCCAAAACCATATAGCGATAGGAGGATTAGCTCACCAAATATATATACAAGTCTACAACCCACTTTTTTATCGATGTGGGATCTTGTCTCACATGTGAAGTATTTCCAACAGTAAGCATAAAAAATGCAGTAAGTAGGGCATTAAGGATACAATAAGTAGACATTAAACTTCAAGCTTCAATGGGCTAGGCTTGAGAGATGTTTCTTAGAAAGACAGTCTTTTAGGAGACCGGCAGTATTAGCAATTTGTTTCAGGATGAAACCTCATTAGGTTTGTGCTGTCAATTTTTCTCTTAAATGGGTCTTGTATACAAGTGCAAATTTATCACAAGTGTCACGGTTGAATTTTTCGTTTACTTGATCGTTATGAAACATATTACGATTCTGTTTGTGTTGTGATTTTATGTTGGATCAACAATGAAGAGGATAACAATCCCAGAGATAAAGAAGCAGCCATGGTTTCTGAAGAATCTACCAAAGAGCTTAATCGAAGGGGAGAAGACGAGCAATGGAGAAAAAGCGAGTGACGATGAGCAAGTTCAAAGCGAAGAAGAGATCATGAAAATTATAGAAGAAGCAAGAATACCAGGAAAATTAACCAAATCATCAGAACAAACTACAGGATCTCAAACACTTGATGATGAAACTGATGATTTAGAGGCTGAATTGTTAGATTCTGATCTTAGTGGTGACTTTGTCTCTACTCCTATATGATCATTACACTTACCAAATACTATACATTATTTTTATGTTATGTACAACTACAACTTTATTATTACTTATATATATAGAGTCGTATCTCTGTTCGTTTGAATTTGCTACTATTGATTCAATTGATTTGGTGTAATAGCTTTAAAAATATACATGTATCAATATATGTATCTAATACAAGTGTAAAGACAGCTACTTCATTTCATTCTCCCACCTCTAAAATTAGTCACTCTTGATTAGTATGGTGTACATGTGAATTTGCAAGCGCCATGACCTATAACATAAATTCAATTATTAAGAAAAAGATTAGTAGAATATCTAAAAAACAGAGATTATATTGATATGGGAATTAACATGTATCAAAGGGAGCAGGCCCGGCCCAAGATATTTTAGGGCCCCTTTGTAATTTCTAACCTATATGGACCTTAGCAATTTAGGCAAAATAACATAAATTCAATTATTAAGAAAAAGATTAGTAGAATATCTAAAAATTCAAAAATGGCAAAATAAAGTTCAAAGTATTGGCCAAATCAATTAGCAATTTAGGATATAGGTGCTCTTTTGAGATACCGTCTTTTGTAAAGACGATTCTCAAAAGTCCACCCCAAATCTATATTTAGAGTTGTAACAATATATATATTTCGAATTGGATTGGGCCTTTGAGAGCCGTCTTTACAAAAAACAGTCTGAAGTAAGAATTTGTGTTTAGGATAAATACTTACTGGGATCTGCATTAGATATGGTAGCCACTTCACCATAATCACAAAGGCCACCAGACACTCTAGTCTTTTGAAAATAGTCGTTGAAGGCATAGGAAGCCATGGCCTTGAGATCACCTTTAACATGACAAGGCCCACCTGGGCTTATTGGCCCACAATTCGCTCCATTCTTACAGATCCAATCTAGTGACATCTTGACCCGATCCATTGAAGCATCGTGTTTAGAAACGCACCATGGTGGGCATTTCTTGGCTTGTTGTCCATCTAAGTAAGGCCACATTTAATATCATCTATTAACAAATGCAAAAACTCACAATAGACTGTCTCATTATGTGGCCGAGTATTAATGGGCTAGCCTATACAAAAATGTAACAAAAGATATAGATCTTAAAAGTATCTATTCTGACAACACAAACTCTTACGTGAGAGGTCTCTACAAGAGACTTCTCACTTTTAGGCTAGCCCAAATAAAAAATTAAAAGTAAAATAAAATAAAATGAAATATTCTCTCACTTCCCTATTAAAATAAAATTTATACTCTCTCACTCTTTTCTGACAAAAACTTCTCAATTTTCATCTTCACCAACTTCTCTCTCAAACTTTTTCAGTCTCCATTTGCATATTTCTCAAGGTTCCATTTCGGTGTGTTTATCTCCATTATTGTGTGTTCATCTCCATTATTGTGTGTTCATCCTTTGTTTATCTTTTTCAACATTTATAAGACCATCAAAGTAATGTAATGTTTAATCTTCACCATTTTCGTTTTTAAAGCTGTCATTTTCATTTTTTAAGCTTCATCAATGATGGAAATAGAGATGGTGAAGTAGAAAACAATGTCAAGCTTGTCAACTGTTTGGGGAAGGTAATAAAAGCAATTGTGCTTATTCTGAATTTTTTTAAAATTAAGCTTCATCTATGGTGGAAAACAGTGATGTGGAAGAAGACAACAATGGCTAATTGTTGGGAAATGTAGTAAAAACAATTGTGGTTATAACATAATATATTTGTGATTATAACATAATATATTTGGGTTTTATAACATCCCTTTGTTATGCATTTTATAACCTAAACAGTTCGATGTGTAACCCCAAATATATGTTGTTTTAACACCAAATATATTACTGTAAAACCTCAAATATATGTTGTTATAATACACCAAATATATTATGTTATGACCCCAAATATATGTTTTATAACCCCAAATAAATTACGTTATAACCTCAAATATATGTTTTATAACCCGAAATATATTACGTGAGAACCCCAAAACAATTACTATCGAATTCAAGCATTAAAATTTTCATTGTTAGACAGTCTTCAAGTTTTAGAAGGAGAGTATAGTTAAAGGTTGAAGAAGAGATAAACATCTGCTGATATCTTCATAATGGAGGTTTTATTTTGCTTGGGAACGAAACAGTTAATATATGATTTTCATATTCCAAAAAGAAAACTGCATGCGTGAATGGAATCAACTATCAAGAGACAATAGTTTTTTGTAACTAAATATGAATATGGGCTGGGCTCTTAAGAGCCGTCTTTACAAAAGACGGTCTCTCAAGAGAGTACCTGGACAATAAAGTGATGAATTTCAACTTAAAGGAACCTTAAATGGATCAATCAAAATAAAAAGTTTTCAGTTTTGATTTAAAAGTGATCAATTTCGATATTAAAGTCATCAATTAATTAAAATAAAACATTTCAATTTTGAACTAAATGTAATTAATTCTGATAATAAAGTGATCAATTTCTATTTATAAGTTTATAATCTTAAATATATTATTATTTTAATTTCGATGTTAAACTATCAATTAAGACGTTAAAGTGATCAATTGAATTGTCAATGATAACTTTTAAAAGAAATCACACTAAAACATAACATAATTTTAGTGAGATATATTTAATGATATTATTTTATATATGTTTACTTTTAATTTCTAATGGTATATATATAATGGATTCAGTGACATTTATTAGACCATTTAGCAGCATAAAAAATCATACTAAAAGTATTGCGACATAGGACCTAGTAACATTTCTCAAGAATGTTACTATAGACTATGGTAACAATTACATACGTCATTAAAAACCAAATAAAGTTTCACTAAATCCCTTTATAGTGAAAATTTGAAATAAAAACCAATAACTATTATAGATGCATTTTTTTTATGTCACTAGTTCCTATGTCACAAAAAGTTAATTTTTTTGTATTGTAAATTTTGACTTAGAAATTGTTAATTATAATCTTAAACTGATTAATTATTGATCGTATAATGTAAAAAAATTATTTCGACTGATTAGACTATTAGTCTAACATTAAGGCGGTCTCTCACGCCCTATCGATTAAAAATTATCATCATACTATTTTTTTTATTGGCGATTGTTGCACAGTTTATATGATGTGACCAACTTAATTTTAAATTAATGTATTCATTTGTCATATTTCATTATTCAAAAAAATGTAGGGAGCTAAGCATTAATTTTAAACACTAAAAACATTATTGAAAAGAGGCAATAACCTCACTGAAGGATCAAAGTCTGAAGTTTAAGTGAGGTTTTATGTTGAATCAAATGTAGAAATCAAATACACAATATAATGTGATGAATGATAATAATAAATAAATAAATAAATAATCAAGGCAATGATTTAAGGTGATTTACCAATCTTGGTCTACATCCACCATCTTTTTAACGTTATTTCTGAGGACACATAAGATGCCTGAAGAATGGAGGAACAACACACTAATACCTCTTTTTAAAAATAAAGGCGATGTGCAAATATGTGGAAACTGTAGAGGTATCAAACTTCTAAGCCACACAATGAAATTGTGGGAAATGGTAATCGAAAGGAGAATTAGACAGAAAACAGCGATTAGAGAGAACCAATTCAGTTTTATGCCCGGAAGGTCAACCATGGAGGCTATTCATGTTATAAGGAGGCTGATTGAAAAATATTGTGAGCGGAACAAGGACCTGCATATGGTGTTCATCGACTTGGAGAAAGCATATGATAGCATACCACGATGCGTCATCTGGGATAGCCTAAAGGCCAAAGGTTTTTCTTCAGTGTACATTGAGGCTATAAGGGATATGTATGACAAGGTTTCAACCAAAATCCAAACACCGGTGGGGATTACAGGCCTTTTCCGGTAAGCGTAGGACTGCACCAGGGCTCAGCTCTAACTCCTTTCATTTTTACGGTCATTATGAATGAGATTTCTAAATCTATCTGTGAGACGGTACCATGGTGCATGCTTTTTGCGGACGATATCGTGCTGGTGGCCGAAACTAAAGAGGAGGTTAATAATAAATTGGATAAGTGGAGGGAAGCTTTAGAAGGTAAAGGGTTGCACATTAATCGTACAAAGACCAAGTATTTGCGTTGTGACTTTAATGGGACATCATCGGTAGGTGAGCCAGAGGTGTCCATTGGTGAAGAAGTTGTTAACAGTAAGACCAAGTACAAGTATTTGGAATCGATCATTTAAAGGGATGGGGAGATTGACGGAGATGTAAATACCCGTATCCAAGCAGGTTAGCTCAAGTGGTGAGCAGTCACCGCGGTGCTTTGTGATAGAAAGTTCCCAAGTAAGTTAAAGGGAAAATTTTACAGGGTGGCAAGACCTGCTTTATTGTTGGGATCGGACAAAATGTTGGCCTGAAGAAGATTTTTGAACATAAGATGGAAGTCATAGAAATGCGCATGTTGAGGTGGATGTGCGGACACACATTATTGGATCGATTTAGGAACCAAGAGTTTAGAGACAAACTAGGGGTTGACTCTATTTCTAAAAAAATGTAGGAAAATAGATTGAGATAGTTTGGACATATGCAAAGAAAGACATTTGACACCCCTATTCAGAGGGTTGAAAGCATTATAGTAGAGGGTAAGAGGAGTCGGGAAAGGCCTAGGAGAACATTGGACGAGCACATAAATATTGACATGCACGAGTTGAACCTCTCTAACGACCTGACTAGGGATAGAGGTAGTTGGAGGCAGCTTATCCATGTTTTAGATTAATGTTTTCCTTTAGAGTATCTTTTGAGGTTCTTGTTCTCTTGCCTTACTGGTTCCTTTTGCTTATGTTAAGAGTAGCCGGGAGACTCCTTTTAGCCGTGCACTCCTTTATGGGTATGAGTTGCCTCCGTCTTTGCTTCCCCAGACCCTGTCCATAGTTCTCTATGCACGGGATACACTGAGTAGGATGATGATGATGATTTCTATCCAAACATGTTTAAAAATTATACTCCCTCCATCCCCTTTTTATTGTCCACTTTCTTATGGGCACGCAAATTAAGAAAAATGGTAATGAGGTATTTTAAGTGATTATAATAATTGTAAAGGTGATAGTTGGGGTATTTAAGTGATTATAATAATTGAAAAGGTGGTATACAGGGTATTTTAAATAATATAAGTTGGGGTAGTTGGGGGTATTTAAGTAAAAAATCTTTGCCAAAAATAGAAAGTGGAAGAATGAATAAGAAAGGTAATGAAAAAATAGAGAAAATAGCAATAAGTTCTCTTATTTTGGGGTATAAATTTATCCTAGGGGGAGGTGGAGGAATTCTTTACCTCCAAATGAGTGAAATCAAACTCTTTTTCTATTCAACATTTTTAATCTACTCCTATTCTACCTCTATCACAATATTTCAATAACATCATTTGCATATCTAATTACATTTGTTGCATTAGTTTGACTTTTTTACTACCTTAAATATTTACTCTCAATCCAAGCGACCCCTTAGAATGAATTGACTAAATAAGGAAAGTGGACGATAAAAAAGAATCGGATGGAGTATAAGATCAGACGACCCTAATCCACTAATGCATCTTTGGCTCCAAATCGATTTGAGAGTTTTAAAGGATCCAATGAATCAAAAGTCGGATTCTTTTTTATGCATTACCAACAAAGTGCAGTGATGATTAAAAACAAAGCAATGGCGAATTGGCCTTCTTTTTAGCAGAAAATACAATTGAAGGAATAAAAATATGCATCATCATCATATTCAGTGTATCCCGCTCATAGATTAACTATAGTCAGGGTCGGGGGAGGAAATATAAACGACAATTCATATCAATACAGGAGAGTACGGTCAGAGAGTTCCCGGCTACATATGATCTTCAAAGAGAGGGAGTAAAAATATGCATGATAATTAAAAAACAAGATAATAATAATAATAAATGGAAGTGAAGAAGTAAGTAGCAATATAATCATACCAGCTAATTGTAGGACCAAAATAAAGAGACACAGACATGTTGATGTAAGTGAAAAGATTGATGAAGCACGAGCCATGCTTTTTCTGTAGTTATAAGTATTAGTATATCTTCTTTCTAAAATGCTCTATTTATAGTGATCGTTAATTATAAAACAAATACTTCTATAATTCCCTATACTATACTTTATAGTGGATTTACGTGTCACTACCAGATATCAATATCCACTCGTATGTTGAACAAACTAAAATAATAATTCAAATAATTTAATTAGGGATTAAAATTTCAACTTTTTAATAACCTTCTATTAAAAAATATGGAGAAATTTTACATGATAAACATCAACTATAGGGAAATGCGAATGGTAACAATTCTTAAATTTTTTTTTCACAAAATAGCATGGATTTAATATATATATATATATATATATATATATATATATATATATATATATATATATATATATATATATATATATATATATATATATATATATATATTCCCGTTATTTTAAAAATCTAATTTTTTTTAGATGTCTACACTATAAAATCCGTGCATTGCACGGGTTTTATACTAGTATAATGATAATAATGATGAGACATATTATGATTTTATGAAGTGTCCAAACTTTGTAAAATGAGTACTTATGCCGATATGTCGTTATTTAAAGAGTTCATTAATATTGCTTAAAATGAAAAGTCTTGTATTATTTTTAATATTATTTAAAATACTTAATCCTCTTTTAAATTTGGTTTATACTTTCTCAAAATTTAAACAAATTAATATAAATAAATCTGAGATTCAAATTTGGTTTATACTTTATACGACTTACTAGATAATGCCCGTGCGATTTACAATTTTATTTAATTTTTTGCCATATTTGGTTAAACAAAAAAATTATGGCTTTATGTTTTGACCATCTTAAGATATCCTATATATACTCATTTAATAAATAATATTAAAAAGATTTTGTAAATAATTAAAATAAGACAAAATATATGATCTTCTAACAAATTAAAACATATGACTTAGTAAGTAAAAAATTAATTAATATTGATAATATTATAGTCATAATTAGAAAATAAAAAAGTTAAAGATATATATATTAGTAAATATAATGACATCATCATTGAATTTTAAAGAGAAAAATTTTATTAAGAAAATAAGACGTAAGCACTATAAAATTATCAACTTTATAAAATCTTAAAAATGTTTAAGATGATACATTGAAGTTGGGTAATAAAGGTGGTTGGGTGGAAAATAATACCGACCAAGTATAATTTTAGTTGCCAATAGAAATAGGATTAATATTATGCATGTGTGTTAAAAGTAAATAAAAGAGGTGGATAATATTGAAAAGAGGGGAATTCAAAGCAAGTGCGCTAGTGCTACTCAATGATCCATAGCATAATAAATATTCAATCTTGACACTTGCACTTTCTTATTCTTGGACTGCCCTCTCCTTTCAACACCTGTTTTCTCACTTTCAATAAATTTTGCTCCAATCTTTTGACTTTTCTAGAACACCAAACCTAGCTTGCATTAACAACTAGAGTTATATTTATATTTTTTGAAAAATGAAAAATTGTGTGAATAATTCAATTTATTTACCATTACTTGTAAATAATTTCATTTTTTTAAATTTTTGAAAATAATTCAATTTTTGTTTTTAGTTCATTGCCTAAAGATCCTTCAGAAAATGATTTGTTAGGTTATTAATCATTATCTTTTTTCAGTTTGTTGCCAATGGACCCCTCAAGAAGCTAAATAAAGTTGTGCTATTATTTTTCAAGCTTTTGAACTTGATCACTGCATTAATAGTTATTGTGTTTACATAGATATCTCATCAACTAGGGGTGTTCTAAGAAACTAGACCTATTTGACCCAACCCGTTGACCCGCATCCTAAATGGTGTCTTAATGTTTTAAAATTTTAATATAATTTGGATTGGGTACCCGACCCGCCTTTATCTGATCGGGTCATGCCTAAGCTAAGAGCCTAAGGGTCTGTTCTCTTCGTTTGATCAAATTGGATCTGATCTGAATTTACTAAGGTCTGATCTGGTCTAATCTGAACTACTTCAGTCTAATCAAATCTGAATCATTTCTGATCAGGTGTGATCTGATTCAGTTTAAACTGATTTGGTCTGGTCTGATCTTATTTAGTTTTATTAAGTTATTATTATTATTATTATTATTATTATTATTATTATTATTATTATTATTATTATTATTATTATTATTATTATTATTATTATTATTATTTGTCAAACGATTTTCCATAAACACTAAACAAAAACTTTACAACCAGGGTATAAAACCCAGATATCCAGGATTCTCCCTATCACTTGCATCAGTGTGAAAGTGGGGCCCACCTTCTAGGAAGGGTTTCCCCCACCTCACTCTTCATGTGCACGGGAGAAAACGGGATATCTCAAAAAAAGCCACATACGGCGATACAAATTGGCTTAAAAGCTACAGCAAAAGAAACAAGCAACACAACAAGTAAGCCAACAAACAAAAAGGCTTAGCTACAGTTTCCTCAACCAGAGAGCAATGGCCTCATTTGGAGATAGGGAGGCTAATCTGATTATGGACTCAGCTTTGATAGTGTCTACCACCCTCCCTACTGTCGTTACCTTCTTCTACCAAACCGCTTCGTTTCTTACTTTTCATATAGCATACACAAGGTTGCAGAAGGTTGCAGTTACGAGACGCAATTTTTTCTTGGGTAGGCGGCGCCTTTTTTGTATGTCTTTAATGTTCCCAATGTTCCAGTTCATGCCCATCCAGCTTTGAAGTGCTTTCATGCATTGCCCACTGAAGTAGCACTTGAAGAAAAGATGATCAGTCGTTTCGGGTTGCGTTCCACAAATTGGGCATAAATCATCATCCACCACCCCCATACTTTTGAGCCACTGTTTTGTTTTGAGTCTTTCATGGTAGGCAAGCCAGACTACAAAGCGGCTTCTTAGAATGACAGCTCGGTTCCATACCACGTTAGTCCACGGTACTTTACCAGTAGTCCCCAAAAGATCTTTGTACACAGCATCGATGGAGTATTTCGGACTTTTCATCCATTCCCTAAGTGTCTCTTTCACTTCACATAATTTTTTAAGTACCCAGCTCGCAGTGATTGGAGCATTGAAGAGATCCCATCCGCCACCTTTCATATACACCTCATGTACCCATTTTACCCAAAGGGAGTCCTGCAGTGTGCTGATGTGCCAGGCTATTTTTCCTACCGTTGCTATATTCCAGATTTGTAAGTTTCGAATGCCTAGCTCGCCCTCCTTTTTAGGTCTACAAACCTTCTCCCAGTTTACATTCCCTGACGCTCTGTTGTCTGTTTCACCATGCCATAGGTAGGAACGACACACGGCGTTGATCTGGTTTATGGCTCTTTTAGGGATAATGACAGTCTAGCTCCAGTAGTTAGAGATGCTCATGAGGACCGAGTTGACCAATTGAAGTCGCTGTTCATGAGCGGGCTACCCGCCAGGCGCGGCCCGCCCGGCTCGAAAAACGGGCGGGCGCGGGTAGCATTTTTTTAAAAATTTAAAGTTTGGGCGGGTAATACCCGCCCGCCAAGATAAATGGGCGGGTAGCGACAATAAAAAAATACCCGCGGGTATACCCGCCCGCCCGCTTATTTTAATATATTAATAAATAATAATATTCTTTGGGCTTTTTTTTAAGACCCAACAATTTTAGTCCACTACTTCACGAGTCCATGTCCAATACATTTTAATACTCCTTACTTATTTAGGGTTAGACTATTAGAGTATTCTAGGTTTTTAGTTTTTAGTACATACTACATACACTGCGCCGTCCCTCACTGACTCGCTCCTCCATTTCATTTCTCATTCCTTCAACTTTAGTTTTTTAGTTTTTCCATTACCATTCTAATTTCTAGAGTATTCTAGTTCTACCACTTTCTCATTTCTCTTCAAGATTACATTGACATTCGACATCGAATATGTTTGATTTATGGTGACCCGTGTTTCGAAGAAGATGAAGAGGAGGATGAAGATGACGATTGTGTTACCATTGACTAAGTGTTTTTTGAGACTTTTAAGTATTTTAATATATATGTAATTTGATTATTTTAAGACATTTTATGTATTTGTAGTATTTTGGACTATGTATTGTATTTTAATTATTATCAAAACTTAATTTTATATTTTGTATTGTATTTTTGGTATTTATGAGAAAATACCCGCGGCGCCCGCGGCACCCGCCCGCTTTAAAAATGCGCGGGTAGCGACAAAAAAATATGCCCGCAATCGCGGGCGGGCATTTGAATTTTTCTGCCCGCGGGTAGATTTTGTAGCAAATACCCGCCCCGCTACCCGCGCCCGCCCGCCCATGAACAGCTCTAGTGCTGATGTGCCAGGCTATTTTGCCTACCGTTGCTATATTCCAGATTTGTAAGTTTCGAATGCCTAGCTCGCCCTCCTTTAGTCTACAAACCTTCTCCCAGTTTACATTCCCTGACGCTCTGTTGCCTGTTTCACCATGCCATAGGTAGGAACGACACACGACGTTGATCTGGTTTATGACTCTTTTAGGGATAATGACAGTCTGGCTCCAGTAGTTAGAGATGCTCATGAGGACCGAGTTGACCAATTGAAGTCTGGCTGTATAGGATAGATTCTTCGCATACCATGACCTTATCCGACTAGTCATCTTATCCACGAGGTATTCACAGTCAGCTGCTGTATACCGTTTGGATGTGAGGGGCATACCTAGGTATTTTACAAGGAGGCTCTCAAATGAAAAGTCTAGAGTATTAGCTGCATGCATCCTGAACTGATCGCTTACTCCTGCAAGGTAGATACCTGATTTAGAGTAGTAGGCTTCGAGACCAGAGCTGGACGAGAAGAGCTGTACGCCTGTACCCCTTGGCATAGAGTTTGGATTGATGGCATGTCGCCTTTACAAAACAACATCAAGTCATCTGCGAATGTTAGGTGGTTTAGTTTCAATTTGGAGCATCTAGGGTGGAACTTAAAGTCTTCAGCTTCTCCCGCTGCTATAAGTATCCTTGAAAGGTATTCCATGCCTATGACGAATAATAGGGGAGACATTGGGTCGCCTTGCCTGACTTCGCGTTTAGCCTTCAAAGGTTCTAGGGGGGTGCCATTCAAAATTAAGGCGTATTAGGATGAGGTAACACAAGTCATAACTCACTTTACAAACCGAGTGGGAAAGTTGAGAGCAAGCATCATATCTTTGAGGAAGTCCCAGTTGAGAGTATCATAAGCTTTCCGCAGATCCATTTTAACGAGGCAACTAGGCATGCAGCCGCGTCTTCCATAGTGCTTTACCACATCTTGACATAGGAGGATATTATGAAGAATGTTGCGCCCTTCCACAAGAGCCCCTTGATTCGGGCTGATAATGGACCCTAGGACGAGTTTCAGTCTACTACATATGAGCTTGGTAATGCATTTGTAGATGATGTTGCAACAGGAGATGGGACGATAGTCGCTTGGGCCTTTTGGACACTGTGACTTAGGAATGAGAGTGACTGCAGTCACGTTCCACTCCTTCGGGAGGACCCCGTTATCAAAGAACTCCTGAATTGCTCTGATCACCTCTGAGCCTACCACTGGCCAAGAAGCTTTGTAGAAGCCACTGTTGAACCCATCAATGCCGGGGGTTTATCCTCGGGTATGCTCCATAGAGCCTGTTTGATTTCAGCCTCAGTGAATGACAAAGATAGAAGGTTTTGATGGGTTGTTGTGAGGACTGGACCGTTCTGCACGATACTCATGTTGATGAGGCGTCTGTTCTCCATATCGTTGCATAAGAGATATGTGTAGTACTTTTGAAAAATCTCATGGATTCTAGCCTAATTAGTAATGTTTTCTGAACCCATGTGCAGTACATTGATGGTGTTCCCTCTGTGCCTGTGTTTGATAGATTGGTGAAAGAACCTGGTGTTTTCATCACCCATGGTAAGCCAGGAAATTTTGGCTCTTTGTTGAAGTTCCAAGTCTCGATCCTCTTTTGCTTTATGAAGCAAATCTGCCATTTTACATTCAAGGTTAATGAGATGAACATTAGTTGGGTTAGCATGTACCTCCTCTTGGGCTTTGAGAAGGTTGATCTCTGCTTGGATCACAACGGTCTGCTCATCCTTTTTGAATTTCTGCTTGCATGTAACCTGAACAAGTTTGAGCTTCTGAAGGATTGGAAGCTCGTGGTGCCCTGAATGGGTGTGTTCCAGATGTCTATTATTAGCCCCAAGAAGTCCTCTCTTTTCCCCCAATGGTTGAAGAATTTGAATGATCGAGTCCTTCTGTGCTGCTTAAAGAAGTGAACTAGCATCGGTGTATGATCAAAATCCCCCTTAGGGAGGAAGGTAGCTTCATCTGTAGGAAAGGTAGTTTCCCAAGATTGGTTGCCCATAACACGATCAATTTTACTCAAAACCCGCGCGGAGTCCTCTTGCTTATTGGTCCAGGTGAAGTGTCTCCCGGTGCTTTTCAGATCCTGAATCTCGCAAATTTCCATACATCTCCTAAGAGGCTCCAAATCACTGTTGCATGGTCTTTGGCCAATTCTTTCATTTATATTAGCTATGCAGTTGAAGTCACCCATAAGGAACCACGGGCCTACAATGTGTTTTTTGATGCTCTCGAGCTGGTTGAAGAGGTCTTCTCTCCCTTTCTTATCACTAGCACCATAGACAAAAGAGCATGCGAAATTATCCCCATTTAGAGGGTTGACATCTACATGAATTACCTGACTGCTACAATGTCGTATATTCACATTTATCTCATCACTTTTCCATGAAACTATGATGCGTCCACCTTTATGCCAGTCTAGGTTATGAGTGAAGCACCAAGTGGGACAGAGTCTTTGGTAAAGAGAGCTAAGGCCTTGTCGCTTTACCTTTGTTTCAAGGAGGCTAAAAAGGTTAATGTTGTGGTTAGCAATGAATCTCGCCACTTCCATCTGTTTGCTGACCTTATTTAGCCCCCTCACATTCCAAGTTAAGATGCTATTCATTGTCATCGATGGGGTAAGCCCACAGCACTTTGATTGGAAGTTGCTGTGTACTAGTTGCCTCCCCTATTACCTCCTCTGATTCTGACTCTAGGGCTTCGAAGGGGTTAGGTGTTGTGACCCCGTAACTCTCTCTTTCTCTAGGGCTTCTCCCTCTATGTTGTGATGTACCATTCTGTTCTCTAGGAGGGGATCTGCTAGTCCTAGGATTGATTGGTATCCTATCCCCATTATGCTCCTGGGTAGCAGGCTTGCGTTTCACAACATACTGTTTCTTGACCACCAATTTGTATCCATCCTTGTCTTTTTGTGGTCTAGTGTCATTTTTGGGAGCCTTCTGTTTCCCTTTATCCCCCCTGCAGTCATGTTCAATGTGACCCATTTTGTTGCATTTACTGCATAGTATAGGTTTCCATTCATAGACAACTTGCTGAGTAACCAGTTCGTCATTGACATTAAAGAAGTGAATTTCCTCCGGGAATTCATCAATAGTGTTCATTTTAACAAGTACTCGAGCAAACCGCAGTCTAGCTTTTTGACGTGTGGCAGTATCCAGCTTAATAACCTTCCGCACGATACCTGCAATTTTCCTAAGGCTTGCTTCACTCCTGTATTTCACCTTAAGTCTAGGAAGTTGAATCCAAACGGGCATGGAGGATAGGCAATTCCTGTCTATTGTCATTTCTGGCATCCATGGTCTAATAACAAATCGCTTATTGTCAAACAGGCCACCATTCGATTCGTATGCTTTATCCCTAGACTCATTAGTCTTCATTCTAACCATCCACCATTCCTACAGTGTCAACATCTAAGTCTTTCCAAATTCTACGCACATAACCGTCTATAACATGTAAAGGTGGATTGGCACCAACAACATAACACACCACAGGGGACTCCCAATACCTAATCTCATCCTCAATATCAGATATATCAATTTTAACAGATTTGGGTTTCAATTGGATGTTACCTTCATGTGTATTTGCTGCTAGTGATGGTGATTTCTAATTCACTGGCTGAGTTGGGTGACTTTTCTCACGTGAATAAGGGCTGGTACATCTGGTACCTCCATTGACAATTGATGCCCAGCTACAAGAAGTAGTTCCCTGATCAAATTCGCCTGGTATATTGATTCTCAAACACTACAAACAATGTTGCTTCTAGCCACACTTAATTAGCCACACTTAATTAAGTGTGGTAAATTATTGGAAGCTCTTATGGGTAGAACAACTTTAGCCACACTTAATAAGTGTGGAGACAATAACGTCATTTATAAATGTGGGGAAAAACTAGTTTAGAAAATAAAAATATAGTAATTAATGTAACCACACATATAAGGGTGGGGAAAAAATCATACAAATAGCCACACATATAAGTGTGACTATAGACCAATTAAGAAATTTGACAGACATTTAAAAACCTAATTTAAAAACTTTGAAAAAAACCAAAGTTTTAAAAAGCTTACTTGCGCGCCGAAATCAATAATAATAATAATACTGATAATAATGATAATAATAATAATAATAATAATAATAATAATAATAATAATAATAATAATAATAATAATAATAATAATAATAATAATAATAATAATATTGATTAACGACTAATATTTTTACAAATAAAGAATTGAGGTACAAGTCATTAGATAATAAGTATAATAGCCTTGCAAAATATATCACGAAATACCTCTTGGTCTGATGGCTGAAGTAGTGTGCTTTGGAACTTGAGGTCTCAAGTTCGAATACTGCTAGGCGCATGATTGTGGAGATAGAAGTTGGCACTAGGGCTGTAAAAAATTGACCCGAACTGTAATACCGCCAGAAATCGACCTGTATCCGACCCGTTATCAACACCCGAGATTAACCCGACAATATGGTTAACCGAATTTGTAGACCATTTTGCAGACCAATACAAAGCAAATTTTCAATTTTTAATCGGTTAATTAGAATTTACAATTATCTTTTTAAATTTTAAGGAGAAACATGGAGAAATCGAATACCTGTTTAAGGCTTTGAGTAGTGAAGTTAGAAGTGGTTTTTGAGAAGGAAGTTTAGTAATTTGTGGGAAACGTGGGAGTGGGAGTGTTTGTGGGAAACGTGGGAGTGGGAGTGTGGGACGGTAGTTTAGTAATTTGTCTCGTCTTTTATTTTGCCTCACTTTTTATTTTAATTTGTCTTTTTTATTTTATATTATTTAGGACAATGTTGTCACTTTTTTTAAAAGTATATTTTAAAAAATATTTTTATTATTATTAAAATTATTATTATTATTATTGACTTTGTCTCTAGTCTTATAAGCTTTTAACAAAAAGACTAATAAAAAAAGCGTATTGAATTATAAAAATGGATATTTATAAATAAAAGAAAATATGTAAAAGTAAAATTGGTGGTATCATATAAGGTAAAAGAATTGCTAGTTTATATTGTGTAAGTTTGTCTAGCTGAACCAAGTTTACTTTAGGAAAAATATATGTATGATTCAACTTAACAAAATTTTTTTAGCTAGAACTCAGCTTGATTCAGCTGCATCAAGTAATATTCATGTAAATAATAGTTTAATTTAACAGCGTCAAGTCTAGTTGAGCTAAAGATAAGTTTGACTCAGCTGAATTAAGTTTACTTTACGTAAAAATAAGTTTGATTAGTTGAATTAAGTTTAGTTTTGTAACACCCTGATCCAACAGACCGCTGGTGACTATTGATTAGGTGGAATAAAATGAAGTCTAGATAAAATAAGTTTGATTCGGCCGAATCAAGTTTATTTTAGCATTTGATTCAGCTTAATCTAGTTTAGAGTGAAACGAAATATAACTATAACGTATAGCTTATTTCTTACAATTTTAATTTCTTAACATAAACAAATATGTCAAAAAATTTGATAAAGTCGTGCATCGCATGAGCACTATCTAGTTGTATAATAAAATAAAGTTCATTCTTTATAAAATCAATTGAATTGGACTTTAACCGACCCGAATACGACGAATAACCGAATGGAAGACTCAAAATTCAAAAATCATATATATAGATTGGAAGTCAACCCGAACCCGATATAACCCGACCTGACATTATAACTTAAAATGAAAAATGACCCGACCCATAGTCTAACCGAACTCAATTTGACCTGCAGTATAATCGATCTGGATCCGAACACTAGTGGAAAAAAAGCTATTGGCTGCTGCTTATTGGCTGCGGTTTTTAGGAAAACGCAGCCAATATGACTATATGAGTAATAAAATGCAGGAAAAAAAAAATTATTAAAGGGCTGCGGTTTTTACCCTTAACCGCAGCCCAAAAGTGTTTCAAAAACTAAGATAAAGAAAGGGCTGCGGTTTTTATTTTGTCCGCAGCCCTAAGTCGCTTTCAAAATTAAAAAAAATCAGTAAAAAAAAAAATTATAGAAAGGGCTGCGGTTTTATCATCTGTCCGCAGCCCTAAACCCTATAAAAATAAAAAAAAAATAAAAAAATCAGAAAAAAACCCTAAGAGCCTCATCTGTCCGCCTCCATATAAATTAGAAAAAAACCGTCATTTCTCTAAAGAACCCTAAGAGCCTCAATAGTACTCATTTCTCTAAAGAAACCCTAGCTTCAATCTGAAATGCCTTCATTCCTTCTTCAATATTCTAAAAATCAGAAACCCTAAGATCTGTTCGTTCCTTCTTCAATATTCTAAAAAATCAGAAACTACCCTACAGATCTGTTCGATATTCAAAATCAAGTCGTTCCTTCTTCAAAATCAAGTCGTTCCTTCTTAAAAAACTTGAAAACGCCTTCTTCTTCTTCGATTTCTGGGTGTTCTCTTCGATTCCTCTCTGATTTTAAAAGACCCAAGTGTCCATGATTTTCGATATTTGAAGATGAAGCCTATCATTCAAAGCGTTTTTTCGTTTGGGTTTGAAGATGAAGTCTCAATTTGTTCCTCAAACAGATAAGTCTCCATTTTGAAGATGAAGATGAAGATGATTTTCCAGATTTGTTTGTATTTTTTCGAATTTCGTTTTTTTGATTTTAGGTTTTAGCAGGAATTTCGTTTTTTAATTTTGTAATTTGTAGATCTATTTTGATTTTTGTTCATTTTTGGTTTGTTAATGTTATTTTGAATAAAGCATTGAACAAGGATCTGTTCGTTTTTTCCAGATTTGGTTTTTTCCAGATTTGTTCGTTTTTTTGATCTTAGGTTTTAGCAGGAATTTTCCAGATTTTTGTTCATTTTGTAATTTTGTAATTTGTAGAAATTTCTATTTTGATTTTTGTTCATTTTCTGGGTTCTTAAAAACAGAAAAGATGTTAATGGATTATTGTAATGGATTACTTTGTTTTGATTTAATGTTCTTTGTTTTAATTTTGATGTTCTTTATTTTAGATTTTGAAGGTTTTTGTTTGATGTTCTTGCATTTCAGATCTAGATTATGAAACGAAATAAAAAAAATTTTTTTTTTTTTATTTTGAATAAAGCCTAAAGGGCTGCGGTTTTTTGACCTGTCCGCAGCCCTTTAGTCTTTTTTGGGCTGCGTATTTTGACCGCAGCCCTTCTCTAATAATAAGGGCTGCTACAATAATGGCTTGGGTCGTAATACGCAGCCCATAAGGGCTTAAAAACCGCAGCCCTTAAGGTTTTTTCCACTAGTGGAACTGTATTAACCGAACCCGATACAAACCGAACTTGATTCGACCTGAACTCAAACCGAAGCCAACCCAATGTGGTATTAACCCGATATAGACCCGAACCCGATTAGACCCGTAACCATATCGACCCGAGTTAAAATGTTATAATGATCGAAACAACCCGAACCCGAGAATATCCGAACCCGATAAAATCCGACCCAAAACCCGACTGAGTAACCGAATTTACAGCCCTAGTTGGCACCCTTACTTATAAGTGTGGAGATGTACCAACACTTATAAGTGTTACTAGAGATGCATTTTACCACACTTATAAGTGTAACCCAATTATGCATTAACCACACTTATTATGTGTGGGCAATATTTCCCCACACATCCATAGCCACACTTATTTAAGTGTGGGGAAATATTTTAGGCACACATATATGTGTGGCTACGTGCATTTTTAAGTGTGGCTATATGCAACATATTTTGTAGTGAAATCAGAATTTTGAGTTCCTGGACCCTTTTCTGATGTTCTATTCACTCCAACGGGCTGAATTTGTGGCTGCTACTCATCGGGCATCATGTCGGGCTGAAATTCATCTTCATTAATGCTGGCTTTGGAACCTACGGTGGCTGTGCAAGGAGGAGCTGGGTTCGACGGTTGTAATGGGGATTTCACGGCCAGATCTGGTTTGAGACAGGAATCATTTGCACCGGCCAATTGCGGTTGTATTTAGAGATATTATTATTATTATTGTTGTTGTTGTTGTTTTTGTTTTTGTTGTTGTTGTTGTTGTTGTTGTTGTTGTTGTTATTATTATTATTATTATTATTATTATTATTATTATTATTATTATCTAATTAAGAATTAATTAAAAAATATTGATATTATTTATTAATTAATAATAATGTCATTAACATTATTATAATTATTTAATAATTGTTTATATATTATTATTATTATTATTATTATTGATTAATTAATTGATTAATATTGTTAACTAATTAATTGATTAATATAAAAATATTATTACATTATTAAAATTATTATTTATATATTTATTTATTAATCATTTTATTAAGTATTTAATTAATTAATATGAATATTAATTATAATAATTATAATAATATAATTATTAGTATTAATTAATACTCACTCCATTCTTTTTTGTTCTTCCCGTTTAGAATATTTCATTTTTGGAGAGAGAAATTTGATTAAGATTTTAAAGATATTTATAGATGATAAAATATATCTATATGAATATCTTTAGATTCGTCTTAATGTATACTTTTTTATCATATATATTTTATAATTTTTAATAATGCGTATTTAGAGATATTTAGGCTCGAAAGTTGCATTGAAAACTGTGCAAAAAGTAAATGGGAAGAACAAAAAGAACGAAGGGAGTATTATATAATATATTTTTTTTTTGGCAAATAAAAGCTTTTTCATTTACCAGAAAAACACCAATACACCAAAGTCAGGGAAACTCGGAAAAGCATCATCATCATCATCATCATCATACCCAGTGTTCCCGCATATAGATACTCTATGGCCAGGGTCTGGGGAAGGAAGGTCGACGGCGTCTCATACCCATAAGGAGAGGGCGGTCATAAGAGTCCTTCGGCTCTAGAGGAGTCTTCAAGGATAGGACCTGCAAAAATCCGAAAACCTGCATCTTACACCCACGTTAGCCAAGCATAGGGATTAAAAAAAAAAAAAAAAAAAAAAAAAAAAAAAAAAAAAAAAAAAAAAAAAAAAAAAAAAAAAAACAACCTATAAGCGATATAGGTAAAAAAGGAAGTGAAAAACGATGACAAAAGTCACAGAACAGTATCAAACTAGTCTAGTAATCTAGGACATGAACATTATTATTATTATTATTATTATCATTATTATCATTATTATTATTATTATTATTATTATTATTATTATTATTATTATTATTATTATTATTATTATTATTTAATTACTTAATTCAATAATAAGTTAGTGTTGTTATTTATTATTATTATTATTATTATGGTTGTTGTTGTTGTTGTTGTTGTTATAAAATTAGGTGTTATTAATTATTATTTCCTCTATGTTCTTCTCGATCATTGGCGCATTAACATAGAGGTCAGTTATCAACTTACACAAAAGCTGAGGTTGCTTAAATCTAAATTGAAACTACTCTATGGTAAGGAGCATCTTCAGGGGGAAGTAGATCAAGCGAAGTCTGAGCTTCTTCACATTTAGACTTTGCTTTATGGTACTCTGGGGATTCGGACTTGGTTAACCAAGAGAGGAATGCATCTGTGGTACTACGTCAACTTCAGCTTAAGTCATATTCTTCTCTTTAACAAAAAGCTAAGATGAACTGGGTCCGCCTTGGAGATGATAATAATGCGTTTTTCTATGAAAGCATTAAACACAGGATATGTCATAATAAGATCATGTTTATACGTTTCAAAGGGAAGGAGATATCCGAACCACCCCAAATTCATCCGGCTTTTATGACTTCTATTATGAGTTATTTTGTTTTGAAGCCAGGGATAGGAGTCCAATCAATATTGAGACTGTCTACAATGGCCATATATTGTCTTCTGAGCATCACTCTATTCTTGATCTTAAATTCACTCCGGCTGAGATTAAACATGCGTTATGGAGCATTACGGACAATAAGGCGCCTGGGCTGGATGGATATAATAGCTGCTTCTATAAAGTTGCTTGGGAGATTTTAGGAGATGACATAGTCATGGCGGTCACCCAATTTTTTGAGAATGGCAAAATGCTTAAGAGTTGGAACAATACGACCATTACATTGATCCCTAAAGTGCCTAATCCTCAACATCCAGGGGACTTTAGACCTATCTCGTGTTGTCACGTATTATATAAGTGCATTTTTAAGCTCATTTGCTCTAAGCTTCGACTTGTACAGGATCACTTGATTGATTAAGCTCAGGGAGCTTTCGTGGCAGGCAGGAACATTATGCATAACATCTTACTTTGTCAAGATCTGGTGAAGCACTATTCTGGACAGCATTGTGCTCCTAGTTGTTTGATGAAGATAAATTTATGTAAGGCCTATGATACAATGAATTTTCACTTTCTGAAAGAGATGATGGTGGCTCTAAATTTCCCTCTTTGGTTCATAAACATTATCATGGCTTGTATCACATCCTCGAGTTACGTCTTGATGATTAATGGTGCTCCAACCAAATCCTTTGCAGCCAAGAGAGGCCTTCGGCAGGGAGATCCACTCTCCCCCCTATTGTTTCTTCTTGGAATGGAGTACTTGTCTCGAAGTTTGAAGAGTTTGATAGGCAGTTTTGGTTTTCATCCTCAATGTAAAGTCATTAGGCTCACCCATCTGTGTTTTGCAGACGACCTTATGATTTTTTGTAAGGGGGATCCATCTTCGGTGCGTATCATTTGTGAATGTATTAAAAGCTTCTCTAACACCTCGGGCCTTCATGCGAACTCTGATAAATTTGCTATCTATCTGGCAGGGGTTGATGCATCGCTTAAGGAGGATATTAGGATCATATCTCAGTTTTAACTTTTATGTATTTTTGTCAAGTACATCAAGTTTTTTGCCGAATACAAGCAAAACAGCTTTTACTAATGATGCATTAGTTTTTACGATTTCAAGTGGAACATAGTACATTGTTTTGTATTTTCTGATTAATAGAAAACTTCTTTGGCAAAAAATAATAATACATTATTATTATTATTTTAATAATAATAATAATATATTATTATTATTTTTTTTTTTTTGGTGTGGAACATAGTACATTATTATCATTATTATTATTATTATTATTATTATTATTATTAAAATAATAATAATAATAATAAATAAATAAATAATAATATATAACAAGTTTAGCCACGCTTATTTTGTGTAGAAAACATGAAGAACTAAATATAGAGTACTGAAGTGTTTAGCCACGCTTATTAATCGAGGAAATATTATATTACTTACAAGCATGGCAAAAGGTAATATCAGCCACGCCTGTAAGCGTGGCAAACAGGTGCATTTAGCCACGCTTATTAAGCGTGCCTGAAATATACCCACACAAGCTGGAAGCACGCTTAATTAAGCGTGGCTAAATGCATCAGCCTCACATACAAGCGTGCCTAAGCGCATTTTTAAGCGTGAGTAGAGACAACATTTTTTGTAGTGTTAAGGGCTCATTGGTAACGGACTGAAAGCAAAAATTGGATTCTTAATAGAAATTCAAATAGGTGGGACTATTGGTAGGTAATGGGATATAGGTTGAAATATTATAAAGAAGGAAGAAGATTAGAGGTAACCTGATTAGTGATAGCAATGGGTATTGGACCCGATCGGATATATGGAACTGTATCCGTTTTCACGGATCTTGGTCCTAAAACAATTGGACCCGTCAGATTCTGGTCGGATTCGGATCCGTTTAAATTTCACGAGTATAGCCTATTTTGGACCCAGATTCGGTATCAGATCTGCAGTATCCATGGATCCGGTTATGGGTTTTGCAATACTAGACCCGCAGATGTAGATCTGGATCTAGGTCCTGCTCTAGAAAGCGAACCTAGATCCGGGCCCACCTAAACTAGGTCCAGATCCGAGTCGTTGCCATCCCAAAACCTGATATAGTCGTTCATTTTCTAAAGGGTCTATTGGCATAAAACTAGAAGAAAATGTTGAATTATTAAAAAATTTCAAAAAGTGAGATTATTGACAAGTAATGGAAAATAAGTTGGACTATTCACAACAATTTTTACTTTAAAAAATATAATAGTTATATATTTATTGATTATTTAATTTTAAATATATTAAAGTTACCTTTGATTATAAATGAAATTAAAATCAAAATTGATAAAATTTGGTATCAGGTGGTAAAGGAAATTTGTAATTCTACGATTGTAGGTAGGATTCTACGATCCAGATTGTACTATTCTACGATTTGAATTGGCGACCTGATCACACTACGATTGTACAATCTTAGGATCTAAAAATAAGCGACCGATCCGGATTGTAGGTAGGATCTTAATGCGGTATAGAATCGTGCGTACCTACTTAGATCAAGATTTTAGATGCTAGGATCATAACACGATTTTACAATCCTAAGATCCAACGATCCGGTCCTACTAGGATAGTTTCAATCGTGAAATATTCTCATATAATATAAGTTTCACTTACATATAAATATATATTTAAAATAATTATACCTTTATAAAATTCATGTTTTTCATGATTTACAGTAAAAAAAATTGATTATTAAAAGTATTTTTGTTCCAAAAATTAATTGATAAAGTCAAATATATTTTTACTTACACCTTAAAAACTTTTAAAAGAGAACAAATATAGTTTATAATCAGTAATCCAAAGAACATTAATGTATATTTGTAGAATCATACAATCGTATGATTCGATTCTACCGATTTCGATCCTAACCCTTCAGCGATCCTAGGTATAATCCCGATTCTAATAAGCTTGATATGGAATACTTTTGGAATGATGATAATATGATAGGTTTTGTAGAATATTTTAATTTGGGTGAATTGGCATAAAGGTCTTAGTAATGAAAATCTGTATCAAGGCATCATGTGTTTTAAAATAGACTCCACAATTTGATGAATTGACCATCGATTTCAAAATGAATTTTAAAATATATAAAAATTAATATGAACACAAAATTTAATTTTAAACCGATCCAAAATCTTTAAGTCAAAGTCTAGTTGCAAAGGAGTAACAATTTTGTTTATTACAAATGCCATTTGTATATTTTTTTTAGGAAAAATTACCCTGAATAATATAACCTTTCAACTTTTTTCCTATAATAATATCAACTTTTGATTAACCATAAATAATATGAACTTAAAGGTGTGTTTTACTCTAGTATCCAAAATTACCTTTAACCTATTAAACAAGTCTTAGGGCAATTAAAAAAAACAAAAATAAAAACAAATAGAAAAAAAACTCAATTCCACCCCCCCCAACCTACCCCCACCCCAGGCTCTCCCCTTTACCACATTCTCCACCACAACACCCCCTTCTGCTTTTAGCAATTTAGTGGTGCACCTAACCCTAACACCACCACTGTCTTCATCTTAATCCTAATCTCAGTCAAACATCAGTTGCTCACAAGCTCCATGCGGACCACGCCTCAACCAATATTGTGTAACGCAGTGGTTTTTGAAGGTGTTTTTTGGGCAATGAATGAATGTGAACTAGCTGATTAGTATGAATTTTGTTGGTGTTTTAGAGGGTGGGTGACTGGGGTGGGAAAAGCTTTTTGGCAATGTGGGTTGGGGATGGAAATGGGGGTTGTTCTGTTTTTCATGGGGTGCGAAATTGTGGTGGTTGGGGTGGGGAGGGAAGGCCACCGACACTAAGTTAGGGTGGGGCTGTGGTGGTGGTGTTGGTGTAAGGCTGGGATGGGTGGTGAAAGGGTGGTAAAAGTTTTTTTTTTTTTTTTTTTTTTTTACATTTGACCTATAATTATAGGTCACCTACCATTTAAAGTATGTTATAGGAAAATACCCGTCAAAGGTTATATTATTAATGGTTAATGAATAGTTGGTATTATTGTAGGAAAAATGTTAAAAGGTTGTATTTTTCACGGTAATTTTTCCCTTTTTATTTAAAGTTTAAATATAGTTTAATTTTTATTATATTTCACTAAAAACAATTTTTCTAGTCGTAATTGTACAACATTAAACTCAACTATTAAAATTTAACAAAATAATAATAGATTATAATAATCGAAAAAATTCAATATAAAACTCAAAATCACAAAATTTTAAATATGTCGGCGAAGTTTCAATCTGAGCATTAGATAAGATTAAAATTTAAACGAGAAAATAACATCAAAAATTTTAAGTAGTCAATTGCCAAACATAAAAAACATGATTCGCTTCGCACTCATTAATTTCTCATATTCAAGAGTACAAATGATACAACCATTAGGAAGGAAAATTTGTTGTTCTTAAAAATGCATCAAATTTGCCCATCTTTTGACAAAGGTGGAACACACTTGAAATGGCAGTCACCATGACCTATCACAAAACAACAAAACAAAATATAAGTTTATTGTGAGCATCAAAATATATCTCAATTCTTTTTCATGTAATTATTAACTAGTGAAAAGATGAGAAATCTACTCGTCATGTATAATCAAATTTCCTTAATATCTCTTTAACCGTTTAAGGTAGGCTTTGATTCTTTATACACAAAATAATAGCGATGCATGGGCAAAAATGTCTTTTTAAGTCATAATCATTAACCCAATTTTCAATAAAAATAAGGATTATAGAAAAATCTAACTGACAGATTATACTCATATACTCTTCAAAAAGGCAAAAGGGGACTACCCACGCACACAATAATCTCCCCTTTAAATTATTTTTAATAAATCAACATTTGTCTTTAATTCATTGTAAATAATTTAACCTTTATCTTAATTTGCTGGTAGCATACCCTAATATTATTTAGGAAAATTTGATTTTAAAAGTTCCAACTTTACCTCATTTGCTTCTAAGGTTCGAACTTTCGTTTA